>CM040981.1:17874128-17890221 GCA_022985145.1 Pangasius djambal
GGCCTGAGTGGCTATTTGTGCTGTTCTACTACAGTAAACTTCAAACATTCATGCGACATTTTGGACTGTAATGGCAGCACAAAAACAACAGCGGACAATACCAAGTAGCATTCGCAACAAGCTAACAAGCTGTCTAATGTTAACTCTAATGTTGATGATTACCTTCTCAAAACAGTGATTATTATGGTCCGTGTTAAAAATTAACCAAGTTCTGTATCTGTATATTGACTGATCTACATTCAATACTGCTTAAAACGAATTTAAATGTAGAGAAGAGGGGCCTCCCAATGTTCACACAGAGCACAGCCATGTTGATTTGATGTCATTCCGTAAACTGGGAAGGAACTGGTAGTTGAGAAGACTACCCCAAGTTGAAATTTCAAGTTGAGAGAGTGTTTTCGTTGGCTTTTACCAGTTGTAGGTAGGGAATTACAAGTTGCAACTTCACCTCAAAGGCAGCATTAGTAAGCCACAGTTGGCTAAGTTAGCTAGCCAACTAACATGACCTTTCTTTATATACTGTTGCTAATTGAGGTGGAGATCACTTCAGCGTGGCTCACTTGGTTAGTTAACATAATGTAAGTACAGGAGAGAAAATAAAGTAACTTGTAAAATAATTACTTGAGTAGATTTTCAGCAAATGACTTATTTACTCTTACTTGAGTAATTTTCTTGACCACTACTTGTACTTTCACTAAAATGAATTATGACTAGAAAAGTATTACTTTTACTAAAATCAGTGTGTCATGTACTCTTTCCACCATTGCTTCTGGGAACATTTGATCCCCAGCCCAACACACACACACACACACATTAGTTACACCCCTGTTTTTTTAAGACAGTTGCTTTTTGGTCTTCATAGTGAGTCACAGACATAAAATCACACAGTGTTTCACAGGCTTTCCAAAAAAGTAATATGTTTCACTAATAATTTGAAACTGTACATGAAAGAAAAGTATGAAACTGCTGCAGATATGAACATTTCACCAGCCCCTATGATGAAACATTATGCTTTTAGCTCTAAAACACATCACTGATGTCAAAGTGAAGCAGCAAATACAACTCTTATTACTGTTATTGAGCTGACCCACAAGTCAACATTCATCCAATTATCTGGGTTTATTCACATGCAAATTGGATCTGGTAACAGCAGTGCAGAGCATCTTTCATGGGAGGTATAATGAAGGGGCATGGAAGGGAGTAACACTGAAACTATGATATCTGTGACACACACACACACGCACACACACTATTCAAATCAAACCCTTTATCCTGTGATGAAACATTTCTATTCTGATGGGAGTGGTCTCTTCTAGGATGACAATGCTCCCATACACAGGGCATGAGGGCTCACTGAATGGTTTGACGAGGATGAAAATTATGTAAATCATATGCTATTGTATGCACATGCCAGATACCGAATGAAACCGAATGAACACTGATGAGAGATTTCGGACCAATGTTTTAGACAGCGCTGTCCACCACCATCATCAAAACATCAATTGAAGGAACATCTTTTGGAAGAACAGAATTCATCCCACCATTATGTTTCCAGAAACTTGTAGACTCTGAGCCAAAGTGCATGAAGCTTTTCTAGTGGCTTCTGCTGGCTTAACACCATACTAAGCCACTGATATTGCTTAAATATCCAGTACACTTCAAGGTAAGACTATGGACATCTGCTGATTGAAGTGTTTTACTCATTTTTACTATTTTCTAATATTTTAGCATAATAAAGACGTTAATACTTTAAAATAATACATATGGAATTGAACTATAGGCTGAGCACTTGTTGGTTGTTTCTCCTCAGTGCTTAAAGAAAACAAACGATTTGGGAAAATAATTTTTTATATAATTTTTTACATAATTATGAAGAATGATTCAGAAATACACCTATTCATGGACATTAACTTTACTATTTATATTAATCTTAGAAAATTTCAATCATAAACCTTTATCAAAATGTTTATAAATTAGAAAAACAAAGCTGGTGGACCAAAGTGCCAAAGCAAGCACATAGAATAAAAAATCCAGCAACAGCCATAAATTTTGGTGGGACAGGATGACATTTGTAATGACATTAATGAGGATTTATACAATTTAGCAAAATTACCAGTCCAGCTACATACCAAAAACCACACAAAAGGCCTGTGTGCAGCCCAAAAACTGGGCATTGGAAAAGGCAGACACATTGTTCTTGTTTTTCAAAGCCTTAGAATAGGAAACAAAGTCACAGTGGTACACATGTATTTTTGATGTACGGATATTATCTTCTCCCTAACCCCCCTTCCCCTCTCCCAATCTTTGCATTATAGTCTATTACAATAGAAATGGTTCTGTACATCATAAGCACACTGTCTGCACTTACGCTTTGTGTTTTATTTGTGGAAATGTACCATTAGACTTAATTATCTGCTATAAAACATGATCTTGGCAGCTACTGAGTACTATTAAACTAGCCAAACTTGTTGTAAAAGCCACAACCCTATCATAAAATGGCTTTTTCCCTGCTCCTCCTCCACCGTAAATGTTCATAGAGTGAGCATGGGGCTGCATGATTCCTACCCCAGTGGGTCTCTATTAGCAATTATTGCAGATCCCATTTTTTTACCACTTAATAATAACTCTATTGAACTAAATGAGCTCAGTGGCCCATGATTCAAAGGCGAGCAAATCAATGGAACATCGGCTTATATCTGTCAAATAGCAGAATTTATTTATTTATTTTTTTTAATTGTAGTTCAGTCAAAAGAGACTATCAGTATTTCAATGGAATTTAAATTGCATGGAGTTCTGAATGAAGACTTTGTGAAGATTAACCTTTGTTAAACAGCTGATGTATATGGTGAGACTCTGCTCAGCTTGCCCCTATAGACGAGCCATCACTTGGAGCCATCACATGAAATCTTTACATTGTTATTATATAGTTAAATTATTTGTACTCGTTAGCTGTTATATTTAATACATAATAATACATAATACACACACATATTTTGCTGTATACTTATATGCCACAAAATGCCATAATACAAACAGGCAGGAATTAATTAATGAATCTTTGTCTTATCAGATTTTTTTAATTGGACTTCACAGCACTCCAGCTGAAAAGACATCCTGTGGGGCAAGTCTCTACATGAACTGCTGATATTTATCATTATAATGCATGTGTACGATAACAAGACTGCAAAATTGCTCATGTTTCTGACCTCGCTATGGCCTTGGGAGAATGAATAATAAAAACCCAATTTACAGTTCCTCTAACAGATGTATTGAGACAAAGAAATCCACAGCACTATAGATGAATTCTTCCTAGGTCCCTGAAAGCCACAGGGAGTCTCCTCTTGTTGAAATGTCACAGTCTCGCGTGCAGGAGGCAGAGGGTGGCCGGGGATTTGCAAATAGCATCTCTTTGAGGCAGATGCTGGTAAATATGTATGATTTCAGATCACTCTCTTTTTCCCTCTTGCTGTCTGATGCCTCTGCTGATGCTGCTCAGTGCTCCATAGAAACACTGCAATCATGTCCTCTAGAAGGGCAGCCTGTCTGCCCTGTCTGTATACTTACATAGCAGAGCATTTGCAAATGTAGCAGCATTTACCACTGAGCACAGGTGGGGAAAAAAAGGAAAACAAGATGAATGGAAAAGTCATAGCTGAGGCTTCTAGGTATCACTGCATCTGTGTAATGCATCCAAGAATACAGTCCTGTTCTTATATACATGGTAATAACAATAAATAATAGCGCTGAATTTATTCATAGATAAAGAAATAGTAGAGGGCAGAATGAGTCATGGTTAGGCAGTGAAGTTGAGATGCAGCTGGTAGGTGAGGGTGCAAATACTGTCAAAAAGGATAGTAACCCTGGAGAAATTTCATCTATGAGGAGTAGAGGGGTGGGGGTAAAAGGGGCTAAATCACAAATGACAGGGCGTTGCCTGTTAAAAAAAAAATATAAAATGGCCTATTAAAATAATCTAAAAGCAGACATGGTTGGGGTGTCCCAAATGTGCAGCTGGCCAAGGCTTTAATGAGTGAATTAGGATGGCGTGTGTGTGTGGGTGTGTATGCTCATTTCCATTTGAGAAAGATCAGAGCTTAGCTGCATGCACTATTCCCAGTAGGCTGAGCCTTTTGGCTTGTTTATTAAGTTGATGTGCCTTTCCTATCTCTCTAACCCTTGAGATTTCTTCTCAAGGCTACACTAAAGTGATAGGAGCTCTAAATGTTGGTTCTCTGATTCAAATGTGCACAGTCAAAGCTGAAAGGCACTCTGTATTCATTCAGCAATAAATCCAGAAAGGACACACCAATTCCTTTTGACAGCTGTGAATCAATTTGTTTTGTTGCTGAAAAATATGTTTTTTTAATCCTGCACCTTGATCTCAGTGAAAAGGAATTATTCACAGTCATTCCAATGACCTCTTAGACACGCATACTCCAAGTCACTGCTGTGGAGCAAATATCTCTGACAGAAGCTCAGAAATTCTGGGCTGGATGAGCTGTGATAAAATATTAAAAGCCTTGCAGGTTTTGCAGTTGGCTCAGACACTCACCTCGTAGACCTGGAGACACTGCGCTGTTTGTTGCAATGGCTGATGGGTCACTTGGCTGCAGCAGTGAATACAGAAATCATTACTTTCTAAATGACACTTGCTCACCTCTTCTCGCAGACTGTTGACTTTGCACTGGCACACACTCGTTTGTGTTTATTAAAACTAAGCCCAAAGTGAGGGGATTAAAATGGCTGCTTTTCCTCTCTATGACTCACAAAGCTTGCCCTGGTGTATTGTCTGCTGAATAAACAATACCACTGATGAAAGGCACCTTTTAGCCTCAGTCTCAGCCTTCAGAAAGGGACTGACAAGGCAAGTGAGCCACGCTCGCTTATTGATGAACACTGTAGAATACGGACTGCACTTGATATAAGAAGTGTCCTTGATGCTTTGTAAAGGCAGCATAGTTAGTGAGCTGCTCTGGCAGGAGAATAAAAGGCTGCCTCATTAATGTGAACAGCTTTGTATCGCAAGGACAATTCCTGCAGTAGACTAAGGGAATTCTTCAGTACCTGTCCACTTTGAGACAGTAATAGACCTCATGGTCATCTTGCTAATCACATCAAACATTGACAAAACCAATCCACATGGTAGTTAATTTTCAGATATATAACAAGCCGTATGTTGAATTTTGCTAAGTTTTTTTTTTCTCATAAGTTACAAGTACTTCAATGCTATATTGAATAATCAGTTGCCCTCTTTACATAATGAAAGAAGCTAATTAGTGGAATCAAACATGGTACAGAATGATTGGATCAAATACCTCAAAGACAGGCATTTTCTTCTCTACAGTGCTTAACAGACTTGTAATCTTCTGAAGTGCATTTCAAAAATTGCTAATCCTACCAAGACTTTCTATTCCTGAGACAGGTATTTAGCACTCATTAAGAATGATTATAGCATTTATTTAATGCTTGTGGATGAAAAAATCATTGTTGATACCACTTCAATCTGTGCAAACAATGGGCATTTTTAAATATTGTTCCTATGTTTATTACAGTTAGACATTGTTTTATACAATAACAGCTCATTCAAAATGCATTACAGCCACAAGTCTATCACATGTAGAACAGACAGCATAATTCGGAAACAGTTCTAAGATTGTCTCCAACAAGGATAACAAGATTCAGCATCCAAAAACCAATTTTGAAAGGTGCCCCCATGTTGCACCATTTCCCAGTAGACCCCTTTGTAGACCCAAGATTTCCACACTAGCAGCCTGTAGCAGAATTGGTGCTAAAAACTGACAAGTCTTACACATTCCCTGTAGTCACGAACACCTGATGATGTTGCCTCGAGGGGGGCAGAGCTTACTGCAGAAAGCAAACACAAACCGGTAAAGATCAATGTAGCCCTCGGGAGAAACGCGTTCTCCATCACTCACCCTTTCCTGAGCACCAAATGACACATTTCACAGAGGTTTAAGGCCAAAAGAACACACAGAGAGGGGGGTAATAAAAGTTCCTAAAGCAAAAATAGACATGACTGTCTTGTCTGAACATGACAAATAGAATGAGTGGAAGCTGAGGGAACATAAGACAGGAAGTTTGCTTAACACCTTCAATCACAAGCTCCAATAAAATAAAATATAAATAATTGCTTAATGATTTCCAGATTATCTAAAATCTTGATCCGGAGACTTGTTTCTTTCTGAAGTCTTGGTAATTTTGTTCCGGCTCATTCAGCATGTTTCCGTGTTGTCTGGCGAACTTCTACAAGCCCACTAGACTGATAATCATCTTCTGTGTGCAACATAAACAGGCTTTGCCATTGAGAAACCTCTCCAGAAAGTTCAACAAACAACGGCTTTTTTTTTTTCCTGAACTTTGCAGAACACAACACCTGCCTGGCTAATCGTTAAGCCTCAGCATTTTCAGCCCCACTTCTTTCATCTCTTTCCAGGAATGAGAATGGAATGATAAATTTCAAATTTATAAATTTCTACTAAAATGACACATTCATTTCCAGCCCACTGATATACATTGTGTGCTTATATATATATAAGTTACAGACAAAATACTGTAGAAATATGTCTGTGATCAGTGATAAAAACACCATCAGTCTTCGAAAAACATTTGTGTGATCTAAAAATGATAACACGTTTTATGCTCTGGCTCGGTTGTGTTCAGGTTGACACATAAAGGGATTTGATTAAAGCTTCAGAGAGCTAATTCATTGTTCGTGATAATGTAGATGAGCATTGTTCAACTATCAAAAGTCACTAATCAGACCTAACTGCACTACAGAGAAAACAGATACACATCAGGAAACAGATATGGAGGCTGAGGGGAGAGACACACAGAGAGAGAGAGAGAGAGAGAGAGAGAGAGAGGGAACAGGGAAGACAGTGAATTGTGAAGATTATCTGTGACTGAGGGGAACTGCTGGAAAAAATCATTTGCAGTAATGACCTCCACATGTGAAACACGTCTGAAAACAGTTAATGCTGCTGAGAATATCTCTTTCTCTCTCTCGCTCACTCTCTCACTTTGTGTGTGTTTCTTCATCTACTCCTCCTTTCTCTCCTTTCTTATCAGCTGGTTTCCAGCCTTCCTCTATGCTATGAAAGAGAATAGAGCTGTGTGCAGTCTGGGTAAGCAAACTGTTTCCATGTGTTTAAAGACTAATCTGTCCTTTCAAGATTTATGAATGAAAGAGCATTAAACAAGGACTGTGGTTAAAGGCCAAAGACTTGCCCATGCCTGGAATTTCAAACAAATGTCTACACACATTGACATAAACATGTTAATGGCATCTTCCTAAATACTAAATACTAAGTAGTAGGCATTTACAGTTCAACAGCAACAAGCATCAATCTGATTTTGGACGCAGCATCTATGAACAGATATCAACAACATCCAAGGGATACCAACGTGTATGAGTAAAGTAAGTAGTTTGTGTGTGTGTGTGTGTGTGTGTGTGTGTGTGTGTGTGTGTGTGTGTGTTGCCTGTGGTCATTTCCCATGGTTATCTCTTAATGGACACATTAAAGAAAACAAGAGCTCACCCAAACATATGGTTATAAACACAGAGATACAGTGAAGTACACATCTGTAACTGGACCGTGAAAAACAATTGGTGTGGAATGATACAGTGGCTATGAGATTATACACAGCATATGAGCTTCAGGTTTATTCAGTTCAGAGGGTATTTACATCTGTATCGGGCAAACTATCCAGAAATCACACCACTTTCTATAAAGCTGAAGATTGGAAAAAAGACCATTTTTCCAATCTTCAACTGTCCAGTATCAGTGAGCCTGTTCCCACTGTAGCTTCAGATTCCTGTTCTTGGCTGACAGGACTGGAACCCAAAGTGATCTTCTGCTGTGTGTTCTGAGATGCTTTTCTGCTCACCATGGTTGTAAAGACGTAGTGTAAAGGTTATTGATTTTCTGAAGCCTTCCTGTCAGCTCGAATAAGACTGGCCATTCTCCTCTGACCTCTCTCATCAACAAGGAGTTTCTGCCCACAGACCTGCCACTCACTGGATGTTTTTGTTTTTCCACACCATTCTGTGTAATCTCTAGTGGTTGTTTTGTGTTAAGGTTTATGAAATACTCAAGCCAGCCCTCGGACCAACAGCCATGCCATGGTCAAAGTCAATCAGATCACATTTATCCCCATTCACGTGTTTGAAACTCTTGACCCGTATCTGCATGATTTTATGCATTTCACTGCTGCCACATGATTGGCTGATTGGATAATACATTATTCTTGATTGCAGTTTACTTATAGCTTATAAATACGAAAATAAATTGCTATGTATGAATGCTATGTATGCATATGCAAAAATGCAATGTAAACAACACAGTGATGGTGGAAAAGCGGGTTGGAACAACAGAGTTTATTTCTGCACTTTTTAAAATTTTTTATTAATTCAATAACGTTGTCGGGGTCCTAGGAGTATGGGCTCCTGCCAAGCAGCAAATGAATTAAAATTTCAGTTTGCATGTGCTTAATTGCTACTGTGTGGCTTGGTTTACTGGCTTTGTACTTAACTGCCTGCTATCACAGCGATGGTACCTCAGTGGGTACAGGCTAATTAACCAGAGGCCTTCCTTTTTCAGCACTAGTCATATATGTCTAGAGCAGCTGTGGAAGAATGCAGTTATCTTGTTGTAATCCAGCCATTCCTTTCATACGTGAGATAGCAGTACTTGTCCTGACCACTCATAAACTACTCAGAGAGAACTTACTGAAAGATAGAAGCTGAGATATTCATTTAGGCTGAGTAAGCATGAAAGAAGTCATTTCAGTTTCTGTGGCTGGTTTGTTAGTATAGTGGTAAGTGTCCCTGCTTGTCTTGTCAGAGACCGGGATTCGATTCCCTTCTAGGGCGGTGGTTAAGGCTGTGGGTTACTGGTCAGGGGTTCAAGCCCCAGCACTACCAAGCTTGAGCAAGACCTTCAATTCCCTCTGCTCCAGTTCCAGTTCTGACCCTGTTCTCTGACCCAAGCTTCCTAAGAAGCTGGGATATGTGAAGAAAAGTATTTCACTGTGCTGTAATGTATATGTGACAAATAAAGGCTTCTTCTAAGGCAGATAGCTGTTATAAGCATATCACTAATTCTGACTTGTACATGGAATTACTTCTTGTCACCTACTCCCAGCATAGTCTCACCCAAAAGGGTGAATAAAATTTGAAATCTCTCGGTTAAAGAGATCAATATCACTCTTTCTTTTGCTGTCAATAGTTAACTGGTTTTAGCAAAAGTAATTAGCCTTTAGGGTGGCACAATGGTTAGCGCTGCTGCCTCACAGCTCATCCTAAACTCAGATTACTGTCTGTGCAGAGTTTCTTTACATGTTCTCCTAGTGTCTGTGTGGGTTTCCTGCTTTCTCTGGTTTCCCTTCACCTCCCAAAAAACCTGTTGGTGAATTGGCTATAATAAATTACCCCAAGGTGTTCATGAGTATGTGAATATATGTGTGGGTGTAGCATACATTATTCCCCAGTATTCCTGGGATAGGCTCTGGATCCACAACAATCTTGACGAGGATAAAGCGGTTCCTGAAAGTGAGTGATAGTGAGTAATTAAGCCCTTAAGCCAGTTACGTCTGAACATAGTGTATCAGTTGCAGGCTTAATTTATCTTTTTTTTCTTCTTTTCTCTGGTTGGCCAGGTGGAGAAAAGGAATGCAAGGTGAAAGATGTTTGGAACATCCAGTTCAACTGCTTGACTCCAGTTAACTTTTGTTAACTGTCAGCTCTGTAGACCTCTTTGGCATTGGAAGCCGACTCAGAAAAAGACAGGCACATGAGCATGCTGCTGTTAACAATGCATGTGTGCAGACAATCACTTGTTACCTGGTCATTCCCCCCCCCACCCCCTCATTCCCTCTGTGGCTAACGCTTTACCATGTCCCCGCTGCCACAACAATCCACTTGAGGGCAGTATGACAAACAAACCTGGCCACCTCACACTTATATTACTGCTGATTATGAGGAGGAGGAGGAGGAGGAGGAGGGTGTGTGGGAAGAGCAATGGAAGAGCCACAGAATGAATAAAGGGATAAAATATTAAATAAGAAAGGTAGTGTGAGAGCTGGAGGTGTGAGAGGAAACTGTGGAGGTGAGAAAATGATAATAGAACGGTGAACACTGACAGGGTGTGTTGAGGCACGTAGCAAACAGAGAGATATTTGATTTTCCTGTGCTTTAGAGATTTCTTCTCTTTCCATCTCTGAATGGATTGTGGACACGTTTAACCTCAGTGGGGCAACTAGTGATAGTCTTCCTCTCCCAAATCTGAACCTACAACAAGGGTTTCAACCTTGCGAACAAAAATGAGCATATAATGTAATTCTCCTGATTACTGATTATAGCTTTTTTTTCCTGCTCCTTCACATGCTCTTACCTGAGCTCTCTACACCACCTACACTGACAGCTCTGGAGAGTCCCTTGTTCCTGTGATATGACATCAATATAGCTTTTTAAGCAGTGTGTTGCATAAGCATTCGCCCTCCTTGAAACATTTCCGTATTTTGTAATGTTACCACCTGGAATTTGTACAATTTGATTTACGCAAACTGGGTAACATTTAAAGATCTTTAAAGATAAAATTTAAAGATAAAATATTTTTGTTGTGACACGAAGGTTAATTTTTTAAAAAAGCAGAAATGTTTTGGTTGCATAAGCATTCCATCCCCTGGTTCATGGTAGTATTTGGTAGAACCATCTTTGGCTGTAATTACAGCTACCTTCTGGGATATGTCTCTATCAGCTTTGCACATCTGGGTCCTGGTATTTTTTTTCCCCGTTCCTCTTAGTGATGTTGTTCATGCTCTGTCAGATAAAGACTGTTGGCAAGCAGCAAGTATTGCCACATATTGAGTCATATTGAGGTATGGGCTTTGATTAGGCCATTCTAACACATTTAAGTGGTTTTTAACCACTTCAGTGTAGCTTTGGCAGTATTCCTAGAGCTGTTGTCCCCTTAGAAGGTGAACATCTACCCCAGTCTCTTGATGAGTGGAACAGGGTTTCCTCAAGGACTGCCCTGTATTTAGCACCATCCACCTTCCCCTCAACCCTGACCAGTTTCCCATTCACTTCTGATAAAAGGCATCCTAAAACATGGTGCTACTGTTACCATTCTTCACTGGGATGGTGTTCTCAGGTTGATGAGTAGTGTTGTGTTTCCACCCAAGGTAATGCTTTGTGCCAAGGCCAAAAAATTCAATTTTGATCTTTACAGACTTAACAGACTACAGAACCTCCTTCCACATGTTTGCTGAGTCTCCAGCATGTGTTTGGTTTTCTTGTGAACAGCTTCACCCATCTGCTGTGAATGACTCTAGGCCCTTGAGAGTTCCCTTTGGCTTCTTTGTTGCTTCCCTGATTAATGCCCTCATGCTTGGTCACTTTTGGTGGACAGCCTTCTCTAGTCATTGTTGTGGTTGTGCTATATTCTTTCCATTTTTTAAATCATAGATTTAATAGTGTTTCAGAGTTTAGGGTTTTTAATAACCAAACCCTATTATCTATTATAATGTTGTGGAGTAGATTTTATTTGGAGTAAACTACAGGCTTTTAAACAGTCCAGAACCTTTTGTAGGTCCTTTGCCTCTCATATAATTAGCTACATTTTCATTTTGCCTCTGACTCTGGATGTCGGCCATAGTGTCCTGAAATAACTGCCCTCTCTCCCCCCTGAAGTGACACTGCTGCTTTTTCCCACTCATTAACTTCACTATCTTCATCTCAGCTGCTGACACCCCCTGACACTCTTCTCCAGCACAACCATTTAGCCAGCAACTCACTGCACCTGAAGTCAACTGGAAAACGTACGTCTGTGTGTATACGCTGTACTGTGCCCTTTCTTTCTATGTGTGTGTCCAGTAGTGTGAGTTCTGCTTTTATTCGAATCGACTAAAGTATTTACTTGGTCAGCATTTCTCCGGGCTGCCTGGCATAGTGTTTGCACTGGCTGGACACTGAGCTGAAAGGCTGTAATAAATAGACGAGTGCTTGCAGAGGCCTGAGCTGCTCAGGCCTGTCAGAACGTGTAAAGAAGGCAGTCGAGCACAGGCCCGAGCTCAGCAGCCTCAGCACGAAGTCACCTCATGGCTCAGTGAATGTGAGAGGTAGAATTACACTCTCTCAGAGTCTTAGTGTTAAGAGCACAGTCGCACAAAAGCACTGTGGTCTAATCAGGATTAAGAGTTAAGATACAGGATGAGGAAAAAGACTAAAGCACACGTGAAAGATAATAGAAGCAATGAAGTATATCGTCATTCATCCATTCATTCATAATATCTATCTATCTATCTATCTATCTATCTATCTATCTATGTAAGCATAAATAATAAAAAAAAACCTGAAGAATTATTGGCCACACCTATTTATCTGCAGCATATACTACATTGTCATTGTTAAAATCCTGTTCTTTCTAGTGGCTGAAACCACCACTGGTCTGCAGCATCTCCAACAATCATTTACACACTGCTGGAAAGCTTTGCTAATATCTTTTCAAGCTATAATTTTATAATGCTGTGAGATAGCTAGAGCAAACAATTAGCAAAATGGAATAAATAATTTTACAAGCTGTCTTGGCATTGCTAATTTTGGACTAAAACCAATAGCGATGTAATCTAGCTTGAATTTTTTTTAAGATGCATTCTGGTAAATTGACAGTAAGCCTAGCTGCTCCACTGGTGTATTGGAATTTCTAGCAATTAATGCTATAGCCCTGTTGCAATATAAAATCAGCATTCTGCCAACTCACTGCAAAGTTTCCTAGAACATAAGCTGAAAAGTATCAGCATTTTCTGTGCTTTTATTTGTCATATAATTTTCCAAGTTTTACTGTTTCAGAAGTCTTAAGTTGTTTGTTTGTTAACAACAACAGCCTGCTTTGAATGTATTTAAATTGGTGCTATTAGGAGTGTAAAGCTGTCAGCATGCCTTCAGTTTAGACCTAAAACAAGCAAAACACTCAGAAGCCACCAAAGCTTTTAAAACAGTAAAATATTAAAGTCTTTTTCATCTGCATTCTTATTAAATGCTGTCATGTCAGGTGAAATAAAGGAGCTACTAAAATAATAGGACAATAGACGTGATGGGGAAATATCATATCACATGTTATAAAATATACTTCTTTTATAATAGTCAACATAAATTCCCTGTCATATTCAATTTTCTTGAATGAGGAGAGGCCCTATTCATGAATGCAAGCCAAGAAGCTATATGGCCTTCTGTAATATTCTAAAAAAAAAAAAAAAAGCACAGATGGAACTATCTCTCAGAAACAATAACATTCAAAATATCAACAGCATTTCATCTGTTTATGGCTATTTATCTCCTGATTCAAATGTGGGCTAAACTATTCAGTATGGCCTTCTAGAATATTGCTCCCATGATTTCATCCATCCATCTGGGTGTTTTTATTTATATCAAAGTCAAAACCATCTGAGTTCATTTCACCTCTCAAACCACAGAGGCCCTTTTCTTTACACTAAATTGAAGTTGACAGCCAGACAGAACGGAAAACAAATATTTTTCAGAGACTGACATTTGTGATGGTGGCGCAACTGTGTTGCAGTACTTTCTGCAATGAATAGAACACACAGAGTTTGTGAGTAAACATTGAAATAGTAAAGTTTAAGAAATGCAATAGAAAGCAAGTGCCAGATAAAAATGCTTGCTAATTAAAATTTAAACTCTCTCTATATAAAAATACACTTACAGTCCATTTTATTAGGGACACCTGTACACCTGGACATTCATGCAAGTTCAGAGGAGAGTGTCCAAACTGGTGTGAGATGACAGGAAGGCTAGAATAAATAATCAAAAATAATCATCTCAGAATGCACAGCACATCAGGCCTCGAGGCAGATGGGCTACAAAAGCAGAAGACCACATTGGGTTCCACTCCTGGCAGCCAAGAACAGGAATCTGAGGCTACATTGGGCACAGACTCACCCAAACTGGAGAGCTGAAGATTGGAAAAAGATCAAGCGATGAATTACAGTATCCTTTCTGCCAGCTTAAAGAAGTCTGGCCATTCTCCTCTGACCTCTCTCATCTACAAGGTGTTTTTGCCCACAGACCTGCTGCCTTTTTTTTTGCATTATTCTGTGTAATAATCTCTAGAGACGGTTGGGCATGAAAATCCAGATGATCAGCGGTTTCTGAAATACGCAAACAAGCTCGTCTGGCACCAAAAACCATGGCACGGTCAAAGCCAGTGAGATCACTTTTTTTTCCATTCAGGTTTGATGTGAACATTAACTGAAGCTCTTGACATATAGTATCTGTTTATATATTGCACTGCTGATTTGCTGATATATATATATCTATATATATATATATATATATATATACACAGTACTGTGCAAAATTCTATTTTAAAGAAAGCAGCATATTACATAAGAGACCACTTTTCAGACAAAAATACATAATGAAGGCTGCTGGGTTTTGCTGCAAAAATAAGAAGCGAGTGTGACAGTCAAAGTCTCCAGAAGAACTGTGGCTGCTTCTGCAAGATGCTCAATAAAACTTACAGCTCATTTCCTTATAAAACTGCACAAAATGTACCTTTTTTAAAAGCGAAGGATCGTCACACCAAATATTGACTACGTTTCATTTATTACTGTTTACTGCTCTCTATAGTATTTTTTTAAATGTAGAAACATTAGTTTCATTATTTCTGAAGGCATCTTTGCTCTACAGCATTTCTTTGCACGTGCCTAAGACTTTTGCACAGTACTGTATACACAAAGAGCAGTAAACAGTAATAAATGAAACCTCGAATAAATTGAAGTCACTATTTGGTGTGAAGACCATTAGTTTAGTTTTAAATTAGTGGTTTCAGGTACAATGTGTGCAGTTTTATAAGGAAATGAGCTGTAAGTGTTACTGAGCATCTTGCAGAAGCAGCCACAGTTCTTCTGGAGACTTTGACTGTCACACTTGCTTCTTATTTCTGCAGCAAAACCCAGCAGCCTTCATTATGTATTTTTGTCTCAAAAGTGGTCTCTTATGTAATCTGCTGCTTTCTTTACTGACATACAAACATCTTTCTATAACATTTAATTTTGTGCTGGAAAACTAACGTTTTAGAAATCTAAAATGTTTTTGTACTGACTCGATGATGTAGAAGTCATAAAATAAAAATCTAGAAAACATAAAGCATAGTTTGTACTAAAAATAGCATGCCTAAGACGCAACAGACTACAGAACCTCCTTCCACATGTTTGCTGATTCTCTAACATGGGTTCGGTTTTTCTGTGAACAGCTTCGCCCATCTGTTGTGGATCTGTCTAGCTCCTTGAGAGAATTATCCAAGAATAATTCAACGATAATTCAAGAAATTCTCCTTAAACTTTTGAGCTTGACTAATCTTTATTTTAATCTTGTAATCGTTGAACTTTATTCTGCTCCTTCCATTTCCTGGCTTGATACGGGATTTGACTAGAAGAGCGCTAAAAATGCTTCTGCGGTTTCATCCGGTGATAATCCGGGAAGATTTGCATTAGTTTCTGCCGGCACCTTTGATCTCTCTGAGACTTTGATTGGATGTGTGAGTGCGAGTGCTGCTTTCCCAGGATGGAGTGCCCAGCCTCAGGAGGCTATGGCAAATTTAGGAGGGGCCTTTCAGTCACCGAGGTCATTCAGGGCAAACATCAAACTAATCAAACATTTCTCACAGGTGACAAGAGGCTGAGGCACCTCAAAGGGCTGTGCCTTTTTTTTTCTGTAATAATTAATCGCTAAATTGTCTGTATGTATGGTCAAGTTGTACCTGAGTTGATGAAATATAAAATGTGGAGGTTAAACTGAGCTTAGAGCTCACTGAACTCAGTGAACTGCAGTTGCCGTGTGGTCTTTTGTGCTAAAGAGTGCCTTTAAAAGGTAAAATCATTACTGGTTTTATATACTGGCCACACGACTGAACCTATAGAAAGCTACAGGTATTACTGCTTACTGTGTTTCTTTGCTAAGTAAATCGTTTTTTTTGTTTTTGTAATCAGCTGGTGTTATACAGGGTTGGCTGGGAAGAATATCTGTGACATACCTGTATTTGATTAATAGAAG
>CM040981.1:17890321-17921003 GCA_022985145.1 Pangasius djambal
ATTTTTTTTTTTTTTTTTTTTTTTTTTTGGAGCCAGCCAAATAATTTCTTTTTTTTTTTCCTTTTTTCTTTCTTTGTTTTTTGGTAGCATAAGGGCACAGGAGCTCCAATGTCGTCTTGTGTTCGCTGACTCATCTGTCTGATTTCATGGTTAGCTGGTTCCTGAACCCCCTCTGCTGCCCCGTCTGCTGAGATGGTGTGTGTGTATGTGTGTGTGTGTGTGTGTGTGTTTGGCCCTTCCAGCTCAAACAACAGCTGCTGCCCTCACACAGTTACTGCCACACACACTGTACACACACACACACACACACACACACACACACAGTACCTGTCACACTTCTCGGCAGTATATAACTTAATTCCTTTTGTCTCTTTTTCTCTTTCTTGTCCACTCTTTCTCAGTAATTCGCCGAGATTTCCCCTGAAACATGAGCAATGACAGGAGGAGAGGTAAAAAAGAATGAGAGGAGAAAAAAGGCACTCCGAATCATCTCCTTAGGGTATAGATGGCCCTGCTGTCCCTCCAGTTAAGGTTACATTCAGTACGGTTTGGGAATAGATGCTGTTTGAGTTATTCACATAGCAGCAGGCACGACATGGTGTGTGCATATTGTATAATTTTACACAGCATATTCTCGGCATAACTAACATCTGGCTTTTGTTGAGTCGGCCTGATAACCTAACTAGCTAAAGTGGAAGCCTAATAAAATATGAGCAATGCATTTAGTGTTCTCTGGTGCTTTTCAACATGCATGAAAACATGCACTAATACCTCCAACCAGATGTGATGGAAAACAATTTACATAACCATTAAATACAACTGGACAGCAAGAGAAAGTCATATTTACCACAGGTTATATTTAACATTAATTATGTTAAATTGAAGAATTAATATTCCCAACCCCTTAACATAGAAGATCATATTACTGATTAAAAATTGATTAAGAAGACATATGATATGATATGATATGATATGATATGATATGATATGATATGATATGATATGATATGATATGCTGCCTTTCTTTTTCCCTTCTATGCAAGTGGTATTAACAACTTGTCAGTTTCCATTTACAAACGAAAGGCAATTCTAAAGAAATAACTTGTTTTCTTTTGCTTCAGTCCATTTCAAGGTGTGGAAAAGAACAACATCAATATGTATGGTGAGTTAAATCCAGCTCATTCCAGGAAGCTCAGCTTTTATCCTTTTCCCTCTTGTTAAGGTAAATTCCATCAACACATTTTCCTTTGTAAAAACAATGTTCCCTGAGCAGATTTGTCAGCCCTGAATGTCAATATCCCCTTCTCTACCTCCGACCCCCTCCTCCCTGAAACCCTACACCACATAACACCTGTTCCATTGTGTTAGAGAGCATTTCACTGCAGCCTCTTAGACATGCCACAGAACTACACACTCCCCCTCATTTCGCTCTCCAACTATCTCTCCCTCTTCCTTCAGGCCTGTCTTTCTGCCTCTCTGTCCTCCTTCTTTCCGCATTTATTCTCCCTCTCACTCGTTTGTGTAGGACGAGGAACAGAGAGAAGCTAGCCATCCTTTCCCCCTCCTCTCTCTCATTCGTTCTGAAAGCATGTCTTTGTGGCTGTGTGAGCAGCCCCTGTCTGTGAACACAGCTTCAGCACTTTTCATCAGCAGATATTTGAAATCTAACTGACCCTATTCATGCCGTGCCAGGCCTGTCCGCTCTCAGCCCTCGCCAGTGCCACATAACACAGAGCGAGCGAGCGAGGGATGGAGGGAGGGAGGGTGAGACGGAGAGAGGGAGGTCTCAGGAATCCAGCAGTGTACATGCTGGCTGCAGACAGCTGGGCCTGAGGGCCGAGGGCACTTTCAACCACAGAAGCCCCCATCTGCCCTCTCATCATGCTGTAAAATGATCTGAAATTACAGAGAATCTTAGTGATACAAAAATTCCACAGGGTTATATTCATATCTTTACACAGAAAGACTATCAGTTAGGTCCAAGCTTCACAATAGTCCCTAGAGAACATTTCCCAAAAAGTAGAATTTTGCTTGTGCAATTTGTAGCCAAACAGATATAATGGACTGGTCAAGTTTACGGTTCATATAATGGAGTTTTTAAATAATAATGATTCTCCTTAAAATACTTTCTTCATTTCACAACAAGATCTAGCAGTGCAGTCTCATCAAGACCACTGAGATAAAGTGGGATAAAATTTAGGGGGGAAAACCCATATAGTGTCTTAGCAGGACAGATTCTACAACTCTGTGGATCTGTACTGGAGGATGAACGCAATTCTTCTGAAAGACATTCCCTCAGTTGGCGTTGGTGTTAAAGAGTGCTGTCTAACACGTCGCTCCAAAATCTCCCATAGGTGTTCAGCTGGTTTTAAGATCTGGTGACTGTGAAGGACATAGCATATGATTTACATCATTTTCATATTCATCAAACCATTCAGTGAACCCTCATGCCTTGGGGATGGGAACATTGTCATCCTGGAAGAGACCACTTCCATCAAAATAGAAATGTTTCATCAAAGATTAAAGGTGGCACTTCTCTATAAAGGGATAAGTAGACCCAAATCATGCCAGCAAAATGCCTCCCACCTGACTCTACTATACTCTTCCAGTTCACACTGTCTATTCGCTGCCTTTTTGAAGACCGAAGAAGGAGCCGACTGCATCATTATGAAGATTCATTTTCATTTAAACGGATATTCGGCTGGCCTAATCCACTTGATAATTCTTACATACACTCATGGCTATGCTAGCTAGCTAGTTATGTTATGAGAAACCTGTGAAATTTATCATGGCCACAGGTATTGATTACATTAGCGAAAGATAGTGAGCTGATATTGACTTACCCTCCCTATAATTACAAAGCGTTTTTTTCTTCTCCTGATTAAACACCCTGAGATCCTCACCAAAACCAGTAGATAAAATGTCACCTGGTCTTTTTCCAGTGTTCAGCTGTGAGCCTGTGCCCGCTGTAGCCTCAGATTGCTGTTCGTGGTTGACAGGTGTGGAGACGATGAGGTCTTCTGCTATTGTAGCCCATCTGCCACAAGGTTTGGCATGTTATGCATTCTGAGATTTTTTTTTTTGAGTGAGATGAGTAATCTTAGCCATCTTTCACCTGTAGTTATGTTTGTGTAGCGGTCCCAAATTCGGTCCCAAATATGGCCACCATGACAGAAATATCATGTAACTGAAACCCTAGGATAGAGATATCATAAAGTTGCAAGATACTGCTTTTGCCCCTTTCTGCCCCTTTTTTTTGCTTTTTTTCTCTCACCTTTGTGATATGATAATTAAGGCACGTAAGTTGGTAGAGGAGGCAGAAGGCCTGTTAGAGAGGTTTCTATAAATATGAGAAACACACTGTATACATGTAAACATTACCTAAAAACATTGTATAAACCAATGGCTGATACAAGCATGTAAACTAAGCTATTAACATTTATTCAAGTAACTGAAAAGAAATGGATGTGTTTTGCAAATGGACTAATGTCACAGTTTTTCCTTAGATCATTTCTGTAAATTTAGATTTAAACAGCTCTATAGTAGAGCACTGGGAATTTTTAAAAAGTCATTTTTAAAAATCATTCATTGACTTTGGCAAAAGCTGTGTATTTCCTAATGCTAACAACTTTTAATGAAGTAGCTGGTTTCTCTGAGATTATCATCGAAAACAGCACAGCATTTAGTAAAAGCCTTAAAGTCTAGAGGCCAGCGGAGAGACCTGCAATAACAGCTCATGCTGTGGGGTAAGAACATGCTGTGTTCAGCTGCATGGGCTCTATGAAGTAGCTCCCCTGTCCATCTGGAAGTAAGGTCACAGACGTTTACTATTTGCAGCTGATCTGACAGCAGTGCTGTGATTGTACTAAAACAGGAATGTTTGGATAAGGAAATAAGGATAAGGGGGAAAAAACACACATTTTAGCATACACAGGAAGGCACAGAAGTGTATGCATCCAGTTTTGGCGACCTGACCATAAGCCATCAACCTGTACCACATCACACACATGTGCCTATAGCAGACACATATGCTAGTCAACTATTAACAGAAAATGAAAAGCAGTTTCCATGAACGAGGACCTTGTAAAACATTAAAGGCAGCTGAAAATAATATTTATCCATGGAATACACGAAATTCTTTCCATTTATGAAATGGCGAGGTGGAATGTGAAGGCATACTCACCTGAAATATGAATATCAGGAAGTGCCCCAGTAGCTACATCTTGGAGCTTAGCAAACACAAAACTGAAAGCACTTTCGGCGAAATCATTTTTTCATTAGTCATTGTCATTGTTGCCACGTCTCAATACACACAGCAGAAAATGCTAATTGTTTTCTCTTCAATGATATTTTATTATCATCTGAATCATTTTATGCTTCTCACAGTTGGCATATGTTGAACGCTGTACTGCGTGAGTGCAGGCTACACCAAACTGAATAATGGATCGGTAGCAAGAGAATTTTGAAACTATTGTGTCTTCTTTCTTTCTTTCTTTCTTTCTTTCTATATGATAAAAGCAATAATTATGCAGAGCCTGTTCAAATTAAAAACAGCCATTCAAAACAACACCAGAGGCTTTTAAAATATAAGTACATAACATTACTTCCATGTACAGTGCATTTTAAATATGCAAAATACATGTTTATGTAATATGGTTTGAAGACCAGAGTGTTATATAAATCGGTGCTCATTTCCATAAACCAGTGAATTATTTATGATGGTAAACATATTTCACATGGGGATCTGATTGTGAATGCCTTTATGCATGTTTACTGAGATTATGAAGCTTACTTCGTAGAAATGATTTCCTTCAGGCTTCATGCACAAATGTTCTGAGTAACATATCCTCTAGAGCACAGAGGTTGACAATTTTATTGCTGTTAATAAAACAAGCAGGGGAGTACTGGGCGATCAAATTGACATCTTTAATTAAAGTGGCAGCTTAATTAAAAATCCAATTAACTGTGAAGCCCTAATGAATAGAAAAATGCAAAACGCAAGGTTTGACCTTCAGTATAAAGAAAGCCATTTATTTCAAATCAGGAACAAAACTGTTAGTAAATTAATTTAAAATTTGAACTTGGGATTGTGTCACTGGAACAAAAAGACATTTGTTTGTCCAGAGTTAAGTTGTTCAATTAAAGGCAAATAAAATAAAATAAGATAAAATAAAATAAAATAAAATACATTTAATTCTAATGGGGGTCAGGAATCTAACTTGCAAGGCACAAATGCAGGACCATAAACAATATTTATATCATTATATAGTCTTTTATTAATATATAGGCACATTTTATTAGGATAAATAATCACATGCCCTTTCTTGTTTATTTATTTTCAATTAGCCACATTCCTGCTAATACATAATCACAGGTTAACTGGAAAAAACATTGCACGGTGTCTTCTACATATTCAACCAGTATCTGTTATCATGCATTAGGGGGAAAAAAAGGCCTAACAAAATGTCTCTCTCCACTCTGATGCATTTTGTGTGGACTGTCGGGGACCAGTGAGTCCATGGAGCTTTGGGAAAGCAGCCACTGAGAAATAGCAGCGGAGAATCAGGACCCTCGGCAGCTGCACTACTCCATTCTCTGCTGTAATTATTTAACTAATGACCATGCTAATTGTGAGCAGGCTGCTTCCCTGGACACTTGGAAAGCTAATATCTCTTCTGACACATTACTGATCAACAGTAAAACCTGCTTCATAAGCATGACAGCCATCAGGAGATGAAATTGCCTCTGTTTCTTAAAGAGCTCACATGGGCATTAGAACAAAAATTCTGTGCTGAGGGGGGAAAAAATACGCCTCTGGACTTTTACACAGTCAAGTTTGCCTAGAAATGTATTGTTTACAATGTGAGTATATGCTTACAATTGTTGAAATATGGGGACAAATGTCACAGTGCCAAGGTGCTCTATGTGATAATACATGCATTATTTATTTACAGCAGTTCTAAGTAGGCAGAACGGTGTGTGGTCATTACAGATTGAAGAAGGCATATAGAGGGGAAAAACAAGCTGATTAGTCTAAAATAACTAATTGAAACTAACTGTGCTCAGTTAATATGGAAAAGTTTGACCTGTGCTACACAGGGCACTTGAAATGAGAACAAGTGAAAGGATGAAATGTTGTCCTTCACACAGTTTGCTTTGGCAAAGTGCCAGTTTCCACTCACTCTATATTAATATTCTATCTGAGGACAAGTCTTTAAAATCTGGGTGGGAAAAAAATGGCAAAAGAATAGATTAAAGTTATGAAACAGGTTAAAACTTGCAAAGTGCAAAACACATGGACAAACCAAAAAAAAAAAAACAACAACAACAACAAAAAACAAACGACAACATCAAAACTGCAACAAAATGAACAAGTGAAAATATCTTGAATATAGTCACATTTATGTATAACTTCCTACTGTCAGATAACAATAAACCAAATATACAATTAATAAATCTATTTCTAGACATTTACTATTTTCTTCTGAGTAACTAAGCTCTCTTTAGGTGGGTCTTTCAGTGTTTACATGCTCATATTAATGACACACATGTTGACAGCATAAATGAACATTTCAAATTTCCCCATTGGGGGACAAATAAAGGATTATCTGATCTTATTATATAAATGCTCTTGATAAACAATAAGGACAAAAAAAAGCATCAGTAGATTCATTAAGGCTCATATTTCCTCTAACTGTAAGTATCCTCCAGCTCTCCTGACTGGCGCACGCTGTAGCAAATCAGCAAAAAGCATTCATTCCCTTTCTATTCTTAGTTAATGGTTATGTGTTTCTTATTTTGCTTTTGTGTTTTTGGTTTTGCTGTTCTGTTTTTCTGGTTTACTCTTTTTGCCTCGTTCATGTGTTTTGCACTTACATACTGTGCCACTGTAAGACCAGAAAAAGTAACTTACGTTATTTGCCAGGATTGCTAGCGTAAAAAATTTGCTTAGTTAAACCCTTGTTAGTGGGTTGTAATAAAGGGATTCTGTGTAGCATGTGGTTTACATGTCACTGAAAAAAAAATGCCCAAGTTTACTTGCATCGTGTTAACAGCTGACAAAACTCATACTGAACTTTTACGTCCTTGAACAGACCTCACCACTGCACTGCTCCGTGTAGTAATCTGATTCCCATAGACAGAGTGTGAGGAATTTAATAATGTAGGGAGATAAACCGAAAAGAAAGAGGATGGAAAGTCAAAGGCTTTGCCCACAGGAATGCCAAGAACTACAAGACCATCTACAGGACTCTCCCTGAATCAAAGACTTTTATGTGTATGCTTTGAAGAGGCATAGGCATTGTAAAGTGTACTTTATACAGTATGTTGTTATTTGGTTATTAAGCAGCTGAATAATATCATATAGTTCTAGGTGACAGCAAAAGTAGACATTAGTGAAATATGTTAGGATAGTAATGTGTCACATGAAACGCACATAGCAGAAAAAAGGTGTTGTTGCTTGTAAGTAGGAAGTGTGGCTGGAACATATAAACAATCGCCTGGAGAGGTTGCTCGATGTACGCCTGTGCTTTTTTTCACCACTACTGAATGCCAGACTAAACTCCAGAATAGTTCTTGGCACAGGTAAATGCATTAAAATGTTATCTTTTAATTCAAACCATGCGCTTCCCATTTAACGTTAAGTACAGTATATCAGCTTTTTAGATTAACACCTTTGCTTTGTTCACAACGCTGATGTCATTGATTGTTAATTTTTAATTTGAATAAAAATATTTCATCATTTCAAATGTTATGCCTGAGATGAAGTCAGGACCTTGAACAATAGCAGTTATTGTAGCAACTGCTTTGTTTTGTGTAGGGAAAGTCACTTCAGCCTTCAGGAATTTGTGCAGAGAGATAATTATAGCTTTTGACGGTGAAATTGTTGTGGTAAGGCTTACAAAACAAGTGCAAAGTACTAAAAGAACAGGTTTGATAGAAGAATCACAAAAATAACCGCTCTTTTACATACCGTGTTGGTGGTCGTATTAAAACACAATCTGTTTTAAATTCACTGCCCTGCTTATATCAGATTATTGTTGATCTCAGAAAGCATCCGGAAAATGCTGCTATTGTGTTTCTCACTGATGGTGTTCAGCACAGTGAAAAGTATTTATACAAAAAAAAAAATTGGAGACTCATGACTTAAACATTGTTGCTGAAATAAAATATGATTAACACTGTGTGGGGTTTGAAGAAAAATTTTGTGGCTGTGGAAAGCTGCAGGCTCAGCATTGTCTCTGCTATGCATCAATGGCTTTTTGTTTGGCTGCTCCATGAACAAAGGATTTGGTTGTCCCTTGTCCAATAGCTCCACATTTAATAAACTCGCTAGTGTCCTTGAAGCTAGCATCTTTGAAGGTCTGGACTGTAGAAGTAGACAGATCTCTCCGATTTTAGGCAGAGCCTGACCTAATTGTATATATTTGACAACTTGGAGACTGTTATCTGCATGCTAGCTACTCATGCAGATGCTAGTTCCTGTCAGTCAGACTCAGATATATTATATTTCCTTATGACAACTAGGGTACGCTTTTGAATGTGGCTTGCTCAATAAGTTTAATAGAGTGAAAACAATGGCAGTAGCAAAGAAATCACTCTACGCATATCACATATCAAAGTAATGAGCCTTGTGCTGTGTTTACAGTTATCAAATTCCAGTGAGAGGCAGTGTGAGAACGTGAACGAGTTGTATAAGCTAGTGTGGCAGAAGAGAAATACTCTCTGACCTATGTGCAGTGAAAGAGCGTAGACCCCGTGGCCATGTTTAATAATACTGTACATGTGTCTCAGCCTAGTTCTGAGCTACTTATTGCATTACCAGTAGATCAGTAAATTTAGTTTCCACTGTATGGACACTAAACTGGAGGAGGGAAAAGCCTGGGTAAGTCTCCAAGGGTGGCAGGAAGATAAAATAACCAGGCTTGTGAAGGGCAGTTTCTGGATAACCCTGAAACAGTGAGACAGAGAGAAGCCCTTTGTTTTCAGGAACAGAGTAGCTCCTTTGCAAATGTTTTCCAGATTCCTCAGATGTTTGTGTCAGCTTGTTTGAGACCAATGAGCCTTAGCTTGCCAGTAAGGTGAACAAGATATGTCTTAATTTACCTGCAAGCTTCAAAGCCTAAATTCTGTCTCAATACTCCAGATATAAGCTACTAATTCTTTAGAAATGCACAAATGCATGCTTATATACATAATGTGCAATTCCTACTTGTAGGAATAATTGTGCACAGGGCAGAAACAGCATTTTAAAGATTAAGTTAGAACAATGCATGGATGATTTTAACGTATGGATGGAGTCCTTTTATGCACGGCACTTCACACCAGTGTTACCAATCCAACTAGGCATTCTATCAGTAGAATGAACAATTTAAACTCCAGTACTATATTAATTTAATCTGCGGCTTATGCAAAATTTGATTTTTGTTGGATGGGTTTACATTATACATCTTGTGAAGGGCAGTTTTTGGATAACCCTGAAACAGCTTGGGCAGTTATTTTAAATCGTAAATCAAGAAGTATACAAAGCAATTAATTGAGATGTGTGCCATTACATATTGTGGAAATTGTGCAAATCAATTTGATTTGTATTGTAAAAATAAATAAATTAATACATTGTCAGCGACTTTATGACTCAGTGACCATCTGTGATTCCTGTTCTTGGCTGCTAGGAATGGAACCTGATGTTGTAACCCATCTGCCTCAAGGTATGATATATTGTGTGTTCTGAGATGTTTGTTTCTGCACACTGTGGTTGTAAAGGGTGTTTATTTGAGTTACCATAGCCTTCCTATCAGCTTGAACCTGACGGTCTGGCCAGTCTCCTCTGACCTCTCTCATCAACAAGGGGTTTCCACCCTCATGACTGCTGCTCACTGAATGTATTTTTTTTGCACCATTCTGTAAACTCTTGCTCTGCGTGAAAATCCCAGGAGATCAGGAGTTTCTGACACACTCAAACCAGCCCATCCGGTACCATCAACCATACAACGGTCAAAGTCACAGATATCTCAAGGTTTGTCTCAATGTTGTGTGTTCTGAGATGCTTTGAGTTATTACCATAGCCTTCCTGGAAACTCAAAACAGTCTGGCCATTCTCCTCTGACCTCCCTCATGAACAACATCCTTCCATCCACAGAACTGCTGCTCACTGGAATTTTTTATTTTTTATTTTTTTGCACATTACATCTATGTAAGACTCTCAAGACTGTTGTGCATGAACATCCCAAGATCAGCAGGCACAGTGAGTTATTCAAGTTACTGAGACCACTTTTTTCCCATTCTGATGTTTGTTGTGAACATTAACTGAAGATCTTAACCTGTGTCTTCATTATTTTATGCATTGTGCTGCTGGCACTTGATTGGCTGATTGCATAATTGGATAAACGGGCAGGTGTAATGGTGTTCCTATTAACGTGGCCATGCACAGAATTTGGTTTTAAATCAAGTAGATCGTTTAATAAAAAAGACAAAATGCTACGCAAGTACTGGACACTAAGAGCATCTTCACAGTTTTTGGCTTTTATCAAAAGCCCTTGCAGATATGTGTGATTGGTGATCCTGAAAAGCATCTTGGAGAATGGTTTCAGCTGACTGATTCTGTAAATGGAATAGCATCTGTTGTATTACACAGTGCTTCACCAGAATAAATGTGTGCGATTGTGGTTTTATTGAGAAACCTAAGATACAAATTGAACAGTTTACCATGCACTCCAATCTGCGATGGATACAATCAGAGGTTCAAGCTTTGTTATGCATCTTCGACTTGGTGAAACACTGTTTGAATGAATGAGGCATTTTAGGTGTTGTGCCCTAGTTGTTGATAAAAATCCCTGGATGATTTTCTTTCTTTTTCCCCTCAGTCACAGTGCCGGTGTTGCCTCCATGTATCAGCAAAACAGGAGCTTCTCCAATTTAATGCACCGGTGTATTTGCATTTAGATTACCCCACGGAATATAGGAGAACTGGGAATTGAAAGTGGGAACAGAATAAATATGGTGAATAATGCAGCACACATTTTAAATGAATGGACCACTGGCTTTTTCCAAGGCTGATGCAAAAGCCGCTCTGATGCCTGAGACACAGGGAATGCTCAACTATATGACATGGCAGAGGACAAAGACAATGCATAACTACTTTTATTTTGCTTTGGTATAAGTATTGACACCCTTAAGAGTATCATATCTGTTCATCAGTGCCAAAAAAAACAATTACATTAACACATTGCTCAATTCATTCTTATGACGTGATCATAATAATTCCTGTGATTTCCTTTCATCGAGCCAAATTAAAAAAGGTCAAATATCTACAAGTCATTATGCTAATCATTGATTATTCATTAGTCACTCCTGCACAGTGCAGCCTATTGTCTGAGAGATCATTTCCATAGCAGGTTCAGACTCAAGGATGCAGTCAGCTTGATCAGGTCCTCATCATGTTGGGAAGAAGGAGTGCTCTGAGACCAGCTAATCTCTAATCTGTCTCTTCTAAAAGGGCATTCTGCACACCTAATGGGCCTCTTACCATTCAGGCTAGAGATAGCGAGGCAGAAAGAGTGAGAGAGGAAGATAGGTGCACAGTGTGGAGAACTGAAGCCCCATCAGTATTCCTGTCAGCCTGGAACCTGATCACGCAGCGGGCAAATACATCCCTCCTCTCTCCACTCCTCTTCCCTTGTTCCCTAGTGCTCTCCTTTTCTGGCCTCACCCCTCCCTGCCTTCATGACCCCTCCAGCATGTTTTATTGAAACAAATTGAAGGTCCCTTCACCAGCTGCACGTTAAGCAGTTTCTAGAGGTCGAGGCCAAAGAAGAAAAAAACACATGATTAAAACCCGAGAAAAGGTTGGAGGTGTGTCAGCAAGCGTCTACTCAATCAACACAGGCAAAATTATAGAGCTCAAGGAGATGCCATTTGCTGCTGGGACAGGGGGTGGTGGTGGGGGTGTTCTGAAGGAGGTATCGAGGGGTTATTATACAACACGTCTGTTGGAAAACAGTGACTTGCCTGGAAAACAAAATACCATAGTAGGTGGTCACTGTGGACATTTTTAAAGTATTATTAATTTTTTTTTGGATCTCTAGTAAAGCAGAAAGAACATCATCATTTTGACTTATGGATTATTTGAGCGTAACATAGTAGAAAGTATTAGGTGCCTACTTTAAAAAAAAAAAGAAAGAAAAACAGAAAGAGAAATAGAGCACACCTGCATGGTCCACACCTGTGTGCTGGTCTATTTATACTTTACAGTTGATGTCATAGAGCAGGGTATTTTTTATTTCATGGTTGTGGATCATTTTTGGAACAGGATCCACGGACCATTTACGTGCATTCATTGTGGGATGCCATGTCATGAAAATGTGTCAGTTGTAGAAGTTAGAATGTTGCTAAGATTTTATAAGAGTGAAGGTGTATCAAACCAGACTGAAATGGTCCATTCAGCTTCAGGCAAATGTAATCAACACAACTTTTAGTAAATCATTAACCAGTAGGAACAGGCTAGGAAGGTGGTTAATAGCCAGGTTGCTATTAGTTAATCGTTTTCAACAAAGAAGTTGGCTTTGCACTACCTTGGAAGAATGCCACTGTCTTTGAAGAATGTTAATAGCATATATACCTATCTTCACAGAGATTTATTTATTAATTCAAAACTAGCTAATATTTAGCTAGCTATACACCAGGAATGCTGGCTTTCTGAAATAAATTAAGCCCCATATAATATAACGCTCCCTTACAATTAGAATGCAGCATATTTCAATTTATTTGTATAGCGCTTTTAACAATGACCATAGTATGTCATTTAATTTCTGATTCTAACATGAGCCAATAAATCAATATTTACAAATTGAGTCATAAATCAAGACAATCATAAACACAGGGAAAAAAAATCAAATAAGACTGCAAGCTTATTCATATGACGTACTGAAACCCAACCCAGAGGCACTTTATCATTTGCACATTTTATACTCTTAGATTTATTGCCACTGAGACACGGGTGCATCATTGCACTCAGTTGGTTAACTGAGTGCATCCAGCATCGGAGCACCCTTCCCCCAGCGTTTCCCCTTCATCTCTACCAATAATGGTATGGCCCGTCAACTGGGGCCTGGAGCCCAGTCGTCATAGCAACATCACAAAGGCAAACAATGGAAGGGAATGAAACGAGCGTGATAAGATGAAAGGTGCCTACCTAAGGAGGGAGCTGATCAGGAAAAGCCTGGACTCAAAACTGAGAATGCTTACCTCAGTAAGCCCACAGAAGAAACACATTTGTGGCATGTTATGATCACTTGAAAATGACATCGTACCAGACTCAAATGTAACGTGAACAAAGAAATCAAAAATATGTTGAATATACAGCATGTTATTTAAGGTTAGGTGGTCAGAACTTTAGCAGTATCCAGACTTCAAATATGCTTCAGAATAAGGTTTAATAATGCTATGATCAGAACCTTATCAGTACCCAGACTTCTTGTGCTTTAATAATGCTACTGTAGCCAGAATAAATTAATGTAGGAAATAGGATAATGCCATTATCTGTATTCCTTCTTACCATGATCCACAAGCAATTAAATAAATGCCACCTACTTATTTTCACCACTGCAAAAGCCTCTAATTTATACTCTTCATGATTCTCATGTGTTTTCTTTATTCAGATTAGGCTTTGTCTGATGCTGAACCGCTCTTCCCTCCTACTTTATATTCCGTAATTAACATATGCAAATACTCGCCGTGGAGACATGATTAGTTGAATTTGCACAGATGTGACACTGAATGTGCACTGCATGAGTGAATCCATCATATTCGGAAACAAATTTGCCCTCTCCAGTTCACTCTGCCTACATGTCATTCAATGTAGCATGGCCAATTTATATTAATACGAGGTGTAAATTCGTATTAACATTTACAAAGGATAATCCATAATATGTTATGCTCCCAATCACAGTATTCAACTTGCAAATTGGTGGATTTTGTTCTGCATTAAGATAAAGTGATTGCTTCAAAATTGAGGAATTATAACACCAATCTTGGTAATATTATTTATGAGGGTCATATTCAAAAATCAGTATAATTGCACTTATAATTTTTTTTTAAAGCTCACTGTTCGCTTTTTAATAATGTTTTATAACTAAATATAAACGATTTGGGACTGTTTATAGTTAACTTGCTTGAATTAATTAATTTGTAAATTATAACAGTGTAATAATTTGATAATTTAATAAATTAATAGTGTCACTCTATCATAAGTGAGGGTTTTTTGCAATTAAAAATATTGATGCAACAAGGATAAAGGTTCTTTTCTTTTTGGATATTTGCAAAAGACATTTTTAAAAAAAATAAATGCTCAAATTTGTAATACATCTGTGTTTATGTACATGTTCTGTATTATTTTCCATTAAAATAATAATAATAATACTAACAATAATACTACTAATAATAATGCTTTTATTATCATATCACTTAAATTACTCACCATTGCATACATTTATAACATTTTATTATATTATTAAATAATGATAGTACTTTTTGAATATGTAAATCATATCATATAATCAATCATTATAAAGGACCTTTAATATTTCACATAGGTGAATAGAAACATTAAAAATATAACAATATCTGTGTAGGTGGAAATATTCTTGCTTTCAGCCCTCTGAATGATTATTTGTATCCAATTGGAATTACCAGCAGTTCACTTCCACTTGCACTCCTTCATGCATGTAATGTCAGCTTAAACTGACTATAAGCACTCTCGATCCCCTTAAGCACTACACAGCTCGACCTTCCCAAAACAAGGGGATAGGTAAAGCTTAGCAGTCCCACTGTCCATTGCTATTAGTGTTGTCCACTCAGTCCTGACAAGCTTCAGCCATGATGTAAGGCCTCCTGGTCAGAAGTGGAGATCAAAAGGAAGCCCCCTGTGGGTCGAGTACCCGCCAGCTTAGAGCTTCCCATTCAGTATGACCTGTGACAGACAGACAGAATCAGACTAAAAAGGCTCGTTTTATTTATCCTTTTTCCTGATTGACAGAATGTAATGGAAAGTTACGCTTAAAAGCTTTGCGTGCAAGACATGAAAGAATGACATCAGTCTGCTTCTCTGCTGGAGTTCAAGAGCCAAACATAGTAACACTGATTTAATGCACTCACAACTTGTCCACACACCTGCAGAGCACAGCAGAACCTTATGATTTAGGCCCAAATATTTCACATGATGTATTTTATTAACGGATAACGGGTCAGCAATGTTTTAGTTGTTTCAATACAACCGATGAAAAGAGAAGCAAATAAAAGAGCAGTCCTTCCAGTCTAACTTTATGGGATTAGGTTAGCTATCATGTCATCATAAGGTATATAAAGAATATGAGGGACGTCGCAATGCTGTATTGTCTTAACACAGTTTAGAATTTTGAAAAAAAATACTAGCTTCAAAATTATTAGCACTAATTTGGTGTACCCTGTTCTTGAGAAAACAAGAGAACTGACCTTCTCCTTGTAATGTCTAACAAGGTTGGAGATATTTCTAGAAGGATCTTGGACACACTTCCATGCCCATCTTGTTCTATGCTGTCTCCATTTCTCCCCGAACTCAATGAAGGCCAAAATATTGGACAGACAGAAAGAGCAAATGGTCAAAGGCAACATCAGGTTATTTTAATAAAAGAAACTTAAAAAAGAAAGCTGAAAGAATGTGGTTTCATTTCACTGTGTACTAACTAGCTGTATACGGTTGAACTGACAATAAAGCCACTTAACCTGACTTGATTTTATGCATGAAACGTGCCAATAACTGGCCGCATTTTAAAGTTATGGTTGTGTAAATGTTTTGTTGTGTCTGCGACTCTAGTTTGTAAATTGGTAATGCACTTTTTTTTTTAAAAAATTGGAAATCTGTAAGTATTGGGATTAAGATTCGATCTGAGAGTCAATAATGTAAAAAGCGCACCGTATAGACTCAAGCTTTTTTTCTTGAGGGAAATGAATGTTAGCATGTACTGGAAACTTATCTACTGACCTTCACACATTTGAAGCAAGTCACCAAGCCGCACCAAGCAGAAGACCCAGCAGACAAGGAGGAAAGGTGTGTGAAATTGAGTTGTTCGAAATGTCAGATATATCAGCATGTGGAAGGAAGGGTCAGGACATGATGGTGGTATTACTAGATTGCTGTAGGTGTTGCATAGGGTTATCTGTGCTTGCTACGATTGCTTCTCCCCCCCCCCACCCCCCCCACCCCCCCACCCCCCACCTCTCTCACTCTCTCTGTTTCATTTGTTTCTGCCAGACAGTCTCAGAGATTGATACCAACCTGCTACTCGAGAGCATGCTGCTAATTTTAGCACACACCCACACTCACACGTTGAGCCAGAGATGAATTGAATGCCCCAGAATTCATCTCTTAACACCAGTCAATAAATTGTGTCATCCACCATGTGCTAGAATGGCACGTCTTGTATTACACAGCTGTGCCAGTGTAAATATGCTATTAGAGTAAATGAAAAGGTGATCTGAAACATTTCTTGCTATATTAAAACATTCTCAGATGAAAAAAGCAGATAGTGGATCACCTGAACAGGTTAAAATGGGACACAGTAACAAGGCCAGTAACACAGAATATGAAAACCTGTCTTAGAATGTTAAATATGTGGGTTAGAAATCCACGTTGCCTCATCCGGGTTTTCACCTTTCCTGTTGCCACTGCTGTCAAAAGTGATCAGTTCCCTAATATCCAAATGCAAATAGGCTTGGTGCACTGTATTCAGTTTTAGTGAAGACTATTTAGTCACTTCATGCATATGTAAGAGCTAATTCATTAGCAGACTGGCTGGCTGGAGCTCATTTTGGATTGGGTTAAAATGCAAGACTTTAAAAGAAAAATAACTAGCCACATGCGTTGGAAGGAACTGACCACCTGCTTCTAATCAGGAAAGAGATGTTGTGGGTAGCATATAGACAGAGGAGAGGAGGATTTGAGTGTTGGTTAGTGCATGTGTGTACGCTGAGTGTGTATTTGTAAGCAGTGTGAGAAAAAGCTGAAACAAAGCCATCACAGAAATGTCCAACTATGCCATAAACAACAGTAATAAACTCCCTGCATCACATAAACCTAGCGACACAGCACAAACCAGAATTCTAGTCTCTATTCAAGTTATTGGAAACTAATCATTGTGTCAGTTTGTGTTTGTTGATCATCTTATTTCAGCAGAAAGATAATATTTGTAATTCATTTTCGATTTAGGACATATACTAATTACATCATGTTGAAATAAACATACTTCCCCCATAAATACTGAGGATACAGGTGTTTTGTGGTGTTGACATCAGCAAGTTCACATCTGCTTACAGCATTAGAGTTATTCATTGGAGGCAGACTGCTGCTCTGCAGAAATCAGAGAAAGTATATTAAACCTGGGAAATGGCTTCTGTCAGGGCTGCTTTGCGCAGACGAGGAAAAAAATACCTCAATGTGAAAATGAGTCATACCGCATGCAATGCTCCCCTTCCCAACATACTCTAATATAACATGGCATGTGTCGGAAACGCTGCAAAACAGCCATGAATACACTAGCAATGCAGACAACTCGTTGAGGAAATGACTTTTCTACAGTGATCTCGCTCAGCTGCATTGGCTGTCTGTCACTTTGAATTAGGTCACTGGTTTTGGTGTTACTCCATGAGCCATACATTTCATTCCACTGCATTAATTACCTAACTAGATTTACCTGGCACATGGAACAAAGGGACAATATATATATTTTTTTTTACTTCAGTTCATGTGTCCTGTGCTAGGTATGAGGAAAATGAAATTGCTGCAGTAAGATAGAGTGTGGAATTTAATATAGGTTATATTAATTGCACAACATTTTAAAGCAATTATAATTTTGACAGAAGCAGCAGTAAGTCAGAACCATTAAATACAATGATAATGGCCTCTTACAAGTTATAGTCAAGTTTACATCTCTTACTAAACCTAATAATGGAAGATACAACTTTTATCAACCAAAGTAAACTTGTAGCTGGTCTGCCTCAAGGTTTGCCATGTTGTGCATTCTGAGATGCTTTTCTACTCACCATGGCTGTAAAGAGTGGCTATTTGTGGTACCTTAGCCTTCCTGTCAGCTCAAGCCACAGCTCTGGCACCAACAACCATGCCATGGTCAAAGTCACTGAGATCACATTTTTACCCATTCTGATGTTTGATGTGAACATTAACTTAAGCTCTTGGCCTGTGCCTGTATGGTTTTATGCATTGAGCTGCTGTCACATAATTTGCTAATTGGATAATTGCATGAATGAGCAAGGGTACAGATATTTCTATTAATCTGACAGATGAGTGTATACTTGCCTTTATTTATAGCCCACAGCCATTTTACAGCCATGTTTGTTAAACTGGCTCCTTACCTAATATGATTGTCTAGGCAAGTTTAGAAAGTTAACAAAAAGCACTTCTGCATTGTTTTGCTGAAATACAGTAATGTCTTAAAGCAGCACTGACAAAGTATATTTGAACAATACCCAATGAGTTTTTCCCAGACCATCACATATATAGGCACAAGAGCCAAATATTCTGAACTCTGAAAATGATTACATCAAAACGGTCCACAGACAGCCATAGCATTCTGACTGAGATTACATAATGTAGCTTACCCACTGTTGGTTTGATATGCCAGCTGCAAATCAAAATCAAAAAGTTTATCTGACTATTTGAGGATGAAAGAAATGAGAGAATTGGTCTCAATTTATTCAATATTAAACAGATATTCTGGTATCTGCATTAGATAGGCTCTACATTATATTATTTGTATGCACTGCCATACAAAGATAGCGCATTATGTAAATATACATCTGGATCAGATGGATTAGCACCAATGTGTATTTTCACAACCAGAAAGAAAAAAAAAACAGCAGTTGAGAGACCTGGTGTCCTGTTCCAGCTGTAAAAATATTGTAGTTGCCTGTGCAGTTTATGTGTAACGATACAGATATTACAGACAATATAAAGTGGGATCAAAATGTAGTGTGATATAAATAAGTCAATGCACTGATACAAAATGGAATCAGTAAATAAGTAAATTAACTGAGATGAATAAAAAATGTTATGTATATCATAGTACATTATTTACCCCTACTCTGCAGAAGTCTAATTAGTCAATCTATTAACTTTAAGCACTGCAGTTTTTTTGTATGCTAATCTGGCTTTTCTTTCATGGAAATAACTGGGTTTAAATGACCCCTTAAATAGGAGGGAGCTCCGGTCCCCATATGGCTTAAGCCTCATTTTAACCCTATCCTCCCATCTAATCTTTATCGTTAGGCGTTTGTGACAGCAGTGATGGAAATACTTTTAACAAGTCTGTCACTGCTGCATATTTGAGTGGACTTTACACTGAGTCGATATGATATGAAAGAATTCTGCCCCCTTCAACAGCTATAGCCCCCAACACACACATAAACATACACACACACATATGCATACACGCAATGTGGATTTTCAGGTTGACAGGTCTGGGTAGAGGGTGGACAGGTGGCTCCAGTCTCCCAGTGAGGGCTGAGAGCGGCGGTGGCTTTGAAGCTGTCCTGTCTAAAATAATACAGCTGCTATTTCACATGAAAACAAGCCGCTCTGGAAGCTCCGATCAGTCAAAACAGCACAACATTGGAATTCAGTTTCAGCCCTCTATACGCACGCCACATCAAATGTCTTGCTTTCAGTGTTCAGGCCTGAAGGCTTAACTAGCCAAAGTCAAATGGAAAAAAAAAAAAAAAAATGCTTGCCCTTTCTTTTGCCCTTTCTCTAAGCAAACTTCCTCACAAAAGGAAGTGCAATAAGTCAAAGGTTCCTCTGTCATTTTGTAGCTGTGTTGTTAGCCTTATGTGCTTAACAGCAGAGACAAACCGGTGACACAAACCAGGACAAGGAGAGGGAGGATGTTTATGGAAACACAGTCCTTTTGAAATGATGTGGAACAGGTGATTGACAGGAGAGAAACTGGTGTGGTGTGGTTGGGGGCAGAGAAAGTAAGAAGGGAGAAACACTGTAAAAACTTTTTTTAAAAAAATCACCTTTACTGTTTTTGCAGTATCTGAATTAAATCAAAGTAAGATTGTGCCGCTCATTCATTTCATAGGGTTAAGTTTCCTATCAGTCATGCATGTTACTTTCAGCTCACCAAATAATGAACGTTACCTGTAAAAGCTTATATTGTTTACCATCTTTATCTGTAGGGACACAACCAGTTACCTTCTCAGGTAATTAGTATCTGACCTTTCTAAGAGATTTGTCAATAACTGTGCAAAGGTGCTTAGTGCAAAATCCTTGTGGGTATAGAATGTACTGTAAGCATAGTACAGTTTCTATTTACATTAATCATTACTAGCTTAATACCTGTTTAGCAAACAGGCATTAAGCTTAGCCCTGGACATGCAATGAAAATCACCACCTGGCATTTACAGTTGCAACTTTAGTTCAAGACTAGCAAATAATGTGCACTTTAGTTCAATAGCCATTTTAGTTCTCCTACAAATTATGCTCACAATACATAACAACGTATCTACATACTGTATCTATATATACTATATACCAAATCCCAGTGTGATCTGCTAAAAATGTACAAAAATGCTGGGGTTGCAGGACTCAGAGTGAGAAGTATTTCACTTTTCCCCCCTGAGGCTTCCCACCTTTTGCACAGCTCTCTGAACAGCACTGCAGTGCCTCAGGTCTTTCTTTATTCACTGCAAGAAAGAGCCAATAGGCTCTGACAGGAACAGGCGAGCCAGCAGGTCTTTCATCTGAAAAGGCCCTCATTAGGGAGAGAGAGGAGTATACAAGAGCAGCAGCACCTACCCTCTATCCTGCCTACCTCAGTCATCTCACATACATGCACACACAGTTAGAAAATGCCACCAGCAACTACATAAGCTCTTCTGATCACTACTACTGCGTTTGAGTCACTGTGGAGATTGATTCTTGAAATGCCATACACATGCCACACTCTCAATCAATTATCTTAGAGTGGACAGTCCACTAATGATGTGAGCATGTTGACAGGTGAGCGGGCATGCTCACACAGCTGGATAACAAGGCTTGGGTTATTAGTAAAGCTTTCAGTCACGCATGACAAAACACAGTCATATGGACTAATGGGCCTTTTGATTAATACATCCAGGGTGCTGAGTGCTGGCGAGCTCTAATGCTGACCAAATGACAGTCTGCAGGTAATCACTGTTTAATGACTTTAGCGTAATGCTACTGAGAATGAACCCTGCGAGTGAATTGGAAAAGCAATAAACTGTATCAGTTCCTTGCGAATGTGCTCTTATGTACTTTCCTCATAACAGTGCATTAACGCTCTGCATTACAGTACAGCTGCCTACTGCTTTGACTACATCAGCTTTAAAGGCACAGGTCTGAGATGGGCCGTGGAGGAAGATGAAAGGAGTTAGGGAATGGTTAGCTCTTCTGTTTTCCCTGTCTAAGCCAAGACAACAAAAGCCCCATTGTGTGTGAGTGTCAGGTGCATTATACCAGCGCTGCAAGCCTGGACCTAACACGAACAATGCGTTTAAAAAAAATATTTTAAAACAAGACTTGTCTTACACTGTGCATCTTGCAATCATGGAAAAGAGCACTGAATTTAGGCACAGATTGGGTTGAGGATTGAGAGAGACAGGAAGTACAGGAATGATCATATCTAGCAATTAACTGTTCAACTTTTCATGCAACGTGCTTTGCTTTGATTCACCATAGCAGGAGGAACATCAAAGCAGCTAAAAAGCTAGAGCCTTATTTTTACCTTTAGATGTAAGCACTCCGTGCAGTTCCAAATAGGTCATTGTGAAGTTCCCACAAATAAAGTCCATTTCGCACAGACACATATGGGCCAATTAGAGCTATTTTAAGCAAAAGTTCACATACAAGATCAGAGCCCAGTGAAGAAGGATTATGCTTAATTTTTCCTAATACACCTAAGCTTTTCATGCTCTAGTGCTCTTTTGATTGCTTAGAAGCAGAGTTTGCCATTCTTGGCTGTTAGAGGAGAAGTGTGTGTGTGTGTGTGTGTGTGTGTGTGTGTGTGTGTGTGTGTGTGCGTGCGTGTGAGAGAGAGAGAGAGAGAGAGAGAGAGAGAGATGAATAGGTTTTGGTGGGTTGGTAATTAATGTGTACTGTGTCTCTGCAGCCTGTTACCTGGCATGGTAATCACTCACATTGCTTCTGCTGTGCTCCAATCTTCATCATCCTCAATATTAATAGTCCTCATTATATGAAAATTAGTTTCATTGCTGAATCACCGGGGGCTGGGAGATGGGGGGGGGGGGGGGGGGGGTGGCGATAATATTTTAATCAACGTATTAAATGTAATGCATTTCAGATAAGGAATGAGCATGGCAATAATACTGCAAAGCAAAGCAGCAGAGCCATGCACATTAATGCACAATGCTACATTTTCTCTTTCTCTCTTTCTGGAATAACAAAGAATTGCTTAGTGGCTCAAGTCTCAATTATACATGATTTAAGAACGAAGTGTCATTGTTTTCATTTTTAAATTCGGAATATGTTAGAGGCTTTAAATGGCATCCCTGGAGAAAGCCATTAGTGTAATGTTGGCCATAATATCTGCTTAACTGTCTCTTATGGAAATTAAGCATTAACTCACCGTAAATGTAGTGTACATCTCCTCATTTCAATTTTAACAGCTCCAGAAGACATGGCAGCATGCAGCCATATTAAAACTCACAGTGGAAAAAACAGCAGCATAAATACAACTGACTGGGCAGCAAAGCTGTTACTTTTTCATTGTTTAATGAATCAAGTTGGCAGCTGTGCTTGGACGTTCATCGAGGTATCAGGACTGCGGGACTGGGTGATTGGGACGATTCACTGTTCTGTCTCATTACACTGTTTTGTGCTTTCTGTCTCACAATGATCTGCAACCAGAGTGTGTGTGTGTGTGTGTGTGTGTGTGTGTGTGTGTGTGTGTGTTACTGATTTATTAATTTTATTGGCATTATTTGCTTCATGAGCAGATATGGTTCAACCCTACTATCAGATATACAGCATACAAAAAGAAAGCCTACTGCAGTTATCAGAGGAGCTCACATGCAATTATCAGAATCACATTTTCATCACCTAAAAGGTAATAAAAAACCAGACAGAGGACTATCATTCCATATCATTTATCTGCTTTCTGTATTCTATTCAGCACATAAACCTCATAAACCGAGACCCACATCATTTCTATTCAAAGCATGCTCTGTCTCTGCTATCAATCCTCAATTTCACACTAAAGACAAAAAGGCATGGGGGATAAGAGGATTAACTGGTATGCACTTTTTTTGCTCTGGGCACCAATATGCTCACTATTAGCATGGCTTAATTTATATTTTGCTTTAAAGAGATTGCAAGCTACTGTACAAATCATGTATAATGCTTACAAAAGAGGATTTACACAATTTATATGTTTGCATTTCTAATCACACAATCATAGCTACAAAAAGAATGCAATTAACAAACAATATTGCCATGTAAATATGCAGAAAATAAGCATATGTTGTGAAAAGCACTAAATTCCCCATGAATTGAGCTACACAATTTGTAGATGTATTCATGACATATCACTCTTATTCAAATAGTTTAGTGGAGCATGGTTGGTACAGAGCAGTATATGAACATTTTTTCAGTGATTGTTGTGAAAATCATCCTCCTCCTTGCAACTGACTGGAACGTTCTGGTTTCATCTCCATCGACTCTGAAGTCTGCCATGAAGGAAGCAAAGGGAAGCTGCCCTTTCCAGATCAGATGTCTGAATGCCTTTGCACGATCCAATATGGTGCCAAGAATCTATAGCAATCCATCATATTAAATCAGTTTAGCACGATGATTAAATTAGTGCATATGTTCAGGCTTGCATTGCCAGTCTCTTCAATCTAATGGTTATTAAATGCCCCCAAATGGTTAGACACTGAGCTGGGACTCTAGATAGAAAAGACCAAACCAGAGAATACATATGGCTGACAGTGGAAAATTTTGTTTTCCTTCCCAAGTCATACCAACAATCATCATGTTGGTGACAATCAATAATTTAACAAGCATGGCAAAGATGGATGTTTATCCATAATGTTAAATAAATCAATGTGGAATTGTGTTGCTTCAGGAAGCTCAAACACGCCTGGGCTTGTAATGAATGTAGGTGGTATGTGACACATTTAATTTAATGTAACATAACTTTTACTAAGGTTCACATCTCAGTAAATCAATTGAGCAAATCTTATTAAATCATGTAATTACCTTCAGCAAGCTTTTGGTGGTGGACCAAAGGTTGTTTTTGTTCTATTGCTCCCACAAGCACAAATGTGGAGCAAATATAGACATAAGAAACCTTCCAGATACTGACTATAATGATAAAGCTGTATAGATATTGTAAACTTAAAAAGCACATTTTTTATGGGGTTGATAAATCATGTCTCAAAAAAAAAAAAAGAAACATGATTAAGGACTATTCCACATACAGAAGGCAAACTATGTACTTGCCAAATGCTAGCATTACACCAACAGTGATGAACATAACAATATACCTCATTAAAAGTAAAAGTTTGCCTTGGTCAGCAACCTCCCACATCATCACTGTCAGCTCGAACCACTAAATCAATTTTCAGCACTAGCCTCCTCACTGGTGCCATAGATCTTTCAGCATGTAATGTAATTCTGCGATCCAGTAGGCATGAGCTTTCTCCAGACAGGGGAAGAATTAGCTCTGTTTAATGGATGGGTATTAATCCCTCCAAGTCACAACAAAATTAAGTAATAATGTGGTCATTAATATTTCAGGCTCAAAATCAAGAGAACAGAAAAGGTTCTACAGAGCCACAGCCAGGACTTTCCATCATTACTAATGCTGGACATGTGAGAGAGAGAGAGAGGGAGGGAGGGAGAGAGAGAGAGAGAGCTCTGCACTTACAAAACCTAAAGCTAACAAGCACTAGTCTATTCACTGACAAGAATATTGTCATGAAAACCAGTGGACCAGAGATTGACTTACTGGATTCTTCTACATGTATAATGCTTTATTTTCTGCATTATTATATTTTCTACATGTGCGCTAAATAGACTACACAATTATGCCCAAAAGGTATCCAAATGAATCATCAAGAAGGCCAGTGCTTTCCCTGACAAATTTATTCACAAGGTCATTTCAACTGAAACAAGACAAACAATTAGTCTAATAGGTCTAACAAGGTTGATCCTGTTTATATATGCAACCATTAAATTGAAAATACATAATTGCATAAATATTCAAAGGTCATATTGAATAACCAAGGTCTTGCTTCATTCACCCTGCAAACTAAATGTGTGCTTGGCAAGGGCAAAAGTTCAGCTAAAGTAGTTCTCCTGAGCAAAGAAAAGCTACTAAGCCAAGAGCAAACATACACAAAGCACATCTTCTTTATTAGTTTCCACTTGGTTAAACACAGAGGTATGGCATTCTATTGAATTTCCCTTTAAATAGACTTAATCCTCTGAGCTGGATGGGCTTCAAAAAGCTCTCTTTCACTTTTAATTAGAAATACAGTGCCTGTTGTGGTAGCGATGCTCCGGGAGCCTCATGTTCACATTCCAGAGAAGTATAATTCATCACGATAGAAGAAGGTCTTGTGGGCTGAAGGTAGTTTTAGCTTTCACTGGAGTATGAAACACTATTATCGACATACACATTATTCGAGACCCATAGAGAGCATCACTAGGAAGAGCCATAGTGACAAAGTTGTCATTACATAGCCATCATCTCATCAGGACAGTGCTAGAGGGTTTCCCCTCACTTTGTCCAATTATCAACACTTTTATCTATCATAAAAATTGTCTTTAGCCTCTTAAACTGAGAGTACTACAGGAGGCAGAGTTACACATTGTCTGTTGTTTAGTGATGTGCCCCATTACTTGCTAAATTTCCTGTATAAATGAGCAGCAAAACTGTGTGTGTGTGTGTGTGTGTGTGTGTTTTGTTCTTACACGTCTCTTATTATGTAAATTACTGCCTTCCAGGATGCCCAATGACATCATCCCTGTAATGTTGTACTCAGCTCACCCAGACCCCCAGTGGTTCAGTGATGCCACTGCAGAAACGCTGCATTATTTCTTTTACATAGTCTACATTGAGGAGGGGGGGCCCACAATTTGAAATGCATTAATCATTATGTCTCCATCACAGCCTGAAAAATGTATCTATAATGCACATGTTAGAGAGAGATAGAGCTAGATACAGAGAGAGAGAGAGAGAGAGAGAGAGAGAGAGAGGCTAAAGTGCATGCACATCTTTAGTGTGCATATATAGTGTTCAGCTGGCCTGCACCTGTGCCTGTGTCTGTGTCTGTGCCTGTGCCTGTGCCCGTCGTCTCCCACCCACTCTTGGTGTGTTAAACAAAGCACAAAAATGCAAAGCAGTCTTTTGTTTACTTGGAGATGACTTAATCTAGCCAGACCCTTATTACAAGTTTCACTGTGGCTCCAGGATTTGGGCCAGGAGCTCTTTGGAGAGAGAGACAGAGAGAGAGAGCTGGCTCCAGTGCAGTTCAGTGTGCTTGCAGTGAGCCAGGAGCTTGTAGAACAAAAGCCTTCCTGCACTACAGCCCTTCACTGAGAGCCAAGTCCACAGCGGGCACACCATCAAAAAAGAACTGCGGGACCTGAGCGAATCTACTGACATCTGAGCTTAGGCCATTTAACTCCAAATGATACACCAGCTCGAGGCTCGGTTAAGTGCTGTGCTGCAGAGAAAGGACTGTAGTGTGTGTGGACAAGCATCAAGAATCACTAACAGGTGTATGAGTTCTTCCCCTAACACCATGATTGCTGCTACAATGAATGCTTTCTTTTCTTAGAAACAGAAGGACAACTGGCATGCACTAATACGCCCATACATGAATATATAGACGTGCATTCACATTTGTTGAAAGAGGAGTTTTAGGGTTTATTGCATATTTGTTGCATGGAGTGGACTGCTGTGCGCAGGTGCGATGGCCGCGCGCTCAAAGAACAAAGAGCCGCGCGTTCACGCAAACAAGCACGCAATCCCAGTGAGTTTAGCTGCTAGTGTTTTATAAGAGACATTTGTGCAAAAGGTGTCGTCTTCGATCGCATTTTGCTGTAGGGAAGACGGAGTGCTGGTGGCAGTAGTCAAAAATAAGGCTTGTGTGTGAGGCAAGGAGGGAGGGAGGGGTCGCGATAGAATGACATTTTCCCTAAAAAAAAAAAATTACGCAGTCGTGTAAGGTTTCAAACGCAACTGTGCGTCATCTGCGAGCTTCTCTTCTCAGTGTCTTGATTAGGGAGTGCAGGCACACTGCAGCTAACACGCTTTAGGACTGTTTTACATCGTAAAGTTGCAAAGTTGCGGTACTGCTCGCTTTTTTTTTTTTTTCTTTTTTTTTTTTTCTTGCGGAGTCGTTTCCCTTTTGAGGGCTTTAGCTCGTGCTGAAGAAAACACGCTGTTGATCTGCTCCCAAACTCGAAGCGCAAAGAGCCCCGCCCCTCTCTCCGCTCCTTCTCCAGGCTTATAACCAGCAGCCTCGCGCACAGCCCGAAATACCCAAGACAAGCGCTGGACCTGACTACATCTGTTAGCTACGTGCCGTTTCAATCGGGACGGAATATTTATTATCCGTTTTATCCTGCACAGAGAGGCGCCGTCGCGCCGCTCGGGAGTCAGGGGAAAAGCGAGATGGATTTTTTAAACCACAGCTACTTAAGCGCGCGCACGTCTTACGACTACACGTTCAACTTCTGGAACGACTATCTGGGCCTGTCCACGCTGGTGACGCAGAGCAGCAAGCGCGGTCCCGGTGGCGGAGCGAGCCCCAACTCCATCACGGAGTCTCTGAAAGCTACACTGGGACTGGACGACTCGGCGGCGTGCCCGTGCGCCGCGCACTTGGACTACTGCTGCTGCTCTTCCTCGTGCTGCTCCTCTTCCTCGTCGTGCGGCTGCTGCTGCCCTCCTGCAAGCCCGCCGCCGCCTTCCCTGCTTGAGCTCAAGGAGCGCTTCTCGGCGCTCGGCCCGTTCCGTAGCCACGGCGCGGGGATTGTAGGGCATGAGCGCGACGCGGGCTTCGGAGGAGGAGGAGGAGGAGGAGGAGGAAGTTTCACGGCTTTCGAGCTGTTCGGCGCGGATAGGAAGGTGCGCAAGACGGCGGCGGCGCGCGCCAAGCAGGAGCCCAAGATCTGCGTGTTTTGTCGGAATAACGGCGCGCCCGAAGAGGTGTACGGCTCGCACGTGCTGAAGGCGCCCGACGGCCGCGTGGTGTGCCCGATCCTGCGCGCATACACGTGCCCGCTGTGCAGCGCCAACGGCGACAACGCACATACCATCAAGTACTGTCCGCTCTCCAAGGAGCAGCCCGCGCCCCGAGCGCTCAAAGGAGGCCGGGCTGTGGGCGGTAAGCGCGTCAAAATCTTCTAAAAGAAAAGAGAGAAAAAAAAAAAGAAAAAAAAAAAAAAAAGCACCAATCTACACGCGCTCAGTAAATAAATCACCTACATTTATTGCACTGAACCTTTTTTTCCAGTTGACTGTTCCAATCGCGGCTTTCCGAGTCTTAACTTGCTAGACTGTAGGATTTATTAAACAAATAAGATATCAATGTTTTTCTGTTTAAAAAAAATCCTTTATATTTTTATAGATGCTTTATTTCCATAGTTTATTGTATACTTTATTCATAAAAAAAAAATCTCTTTTTCCACGTGTTTGTCTTAGATGTTTATCAGTTCATATTCAGTCACGTTTATATAAATAAAAGATGGTATTTTTTTTTGTTTAAATGGGCAAAAGTCATGAATGTTAACATCAGAGCAAATAAGTATTTTCTTTACTGTAAGCTAAGCTTACACATTGTGTTATGTCTTTTAAACCAAAGTTAAGTTTGTCATCTTGAGAATGTTTCATTTCCAAATCTTCCTCTCTGAGTTTGGTTTGGTTTATTTAGCCCATTCCTTTCTTCCTACAGTCCACCACATTCTTTCCTTCCCTCCCAGGCTGACATTTGATATGGGTGAGGAAGAGAAAAAAATACCAAGCTCAGAAACACAATGGGGTCTCTGTTGGATGTTACATGGTCTTAGCATAACCTCATAATGAGTAGATGCCCAGCCTAACTGGGCTGTTATGAGCCCTACTGACAGAGATGGGTGTGGGCTAGTCTTTCATTCAGCCAGACCCCTTTCGAGATGTCTTCATTAGGCCAATACAAGGTGCCCTGCTAATGTTTACACCCCAAGAAAGGGGAACACACACACACACTGGAGAATGCGTCTTGAGGGGACATGTCTGGCGCCAGAGCTGCCCTTGTGCACCAAGCTTTCACACTTGACCTTTTTTTTACCCTGAAAACCATCACAGGCACGCTGCAGAGAAAACAGCGGGTGAGTTATAAAATAATGCAGTCTGATAACTCTCCAAGAGTCAGTGGTGGAACAGAACGGAATGAATGTTCTTAATAAAAAAAGCTTTTTTTGTAAAACAATGCATTTGCCCCCTTTTTTTGCATTATGTAAAAAATGAATCCAAAAGAATGATGCAAAAATGTTGTGAATGTACAATTTTAACATGCAGGACTGCACATGGTCTGACCATTCGTTTACCAAAGGAATTCAATTGTAATGAAGTAAGGAACATAGATTTGCTGTAATGTAAATAAAAAAAAAAAAAGTCGATTCATGTCTATTCAGTATTTTAACATTTAAAAGTGACTTTAGAGGGTGCTACCTCAACAATATTTTGTACTTACATGTAAAATGTCAATAGCAGTTTATTAATATAGCGCTGCCATTTATAATAAGGGTTTTTAATAGTATTTTTGATCTTTGTATAACATAATTGTATTTTTCTTTCATTGCATTCCAATAAGCTCTTAGCATTGTTTGCCAATAGGTGATGGCTGAATATAATGACAAAATATCGTACTATTTTTCAGTTGTTCAATGTTACATTCTTGATGAGTGAAAGATAAAATGGAATATGTTGGAAAAATTTAGACAATTTGCCACTTTTAACTGAGGTTTGTAATTAAATTAAAAGAGCACTAAAAACAAACACTGTTGGATTTTGTTATTTATATTTTGTCACGATTTTCCTGTTAGCAGCTGTGCACAGTTAAAAGAAATGAATTCGGTAGAGAAATAAACTCCTTGTCAAATGTATTCCTCCATGCAGTCAACGTGTCCTACATATTTTGAGTGCTGTTTAGAGCAGAACACTGCCAGTTGTTTGTTGAGGTTTTTTTTTTTTTCTTCTTTTCAGTTACTGTCACTGCCCATCTTTCTCCTAATGGGTTTCTTTAAGTAAACAGACATGGCCAAACACACACAGCCCAGTGTTGGCTGTTCCACTGAACTAATGTGATGCAGTCTCACAGTTTCAGCTCACAGTCAGAGAGAGAGAGAGAGAGAGAGAGGGAGAGAGAGGGAGCAGGCCTACAGGTTAAGAAAAGCTGCCTACAGGAGAGTGAGTGGTGCTGGTTCTATTTTCGCAGTGTGATTCTGTAAACTCGAGTGTCTAACTTTACTCCCCCCCAGGAGAATGAGATTAGCTGTCAGCTCATAACTTCTGCACACTTCAGAAGAGAGGAAATAAAGAGGGCAGAGGGCAGTGTTCTGTTTTCTCTCTTTTGCTTTCTTTCAGTGGGTCCCATCACA
>CM040981.1:17921103-17945736 GCA_022985145.1 Pangasius djambal
TATATATATATATATATATATATATATATATATATATATATATATATATATATATATATATATATATATATATATATATATATAATCTCATAATATGCTTATATATTTGTGATTTCATTTCAACCACACACTCAATGACACACAATCACACACTGATCATGGCACCCAGGATATAGAAGAAGAAGAAGCCAAATCTACATTACAGTGAAATTCCTCTCTTTGAATACCCCAGCATGTTAGGAACCTGGGGCCAGAGATGGTACAGAGCCCCTGGAGCAGAGTGAGATAAGGGCCTTGCTCAAGGGCCCAAGAGTGGCAGCCTGGCATTGCTGGAGCTTGAACCTTTGACCTCGACCTGATCAGTAACCCAGGGCCTTTAACCACTGAGCCACCACTGCTCATATGGCCAAATATATATATATATAGGACCATCACAGCCATACAGTATGTGGGCTCTCCTTAAACTGTTACCACAAAGTTGGAAGCATAGAATTGCCTAGAATGTCTTTATATTCTGTATCCAGCATCACAATTCCCTTCACTGGAACAATGAGGTCCAAACCTGTTCCAGTATGATAATGCTCCTGTGTGAAAAGTGAGGTTCATAAAGACTTGGTTTGCCAAGTTTGGAGTGGAAGAAGTTAATTGCCCTGCACAGATCCCTGACCTCAACCCCACTGAACACCTTTGGGATAAATTGGAACAGTGCCCCAGGCCTCCTCACCTGACATCAGTGCCTGACCTTACTAATGCTCTCGTGGCTGAATGAGCAAAATCCCCATAGCCGCGCTCCAAAAAGTAGAAAGCCTTCCTAGAAGAGTGGAGGTTATTATAACAGCAAAAGGGGTACTCAATCTGGAATGAGATGTCCAACAAACACATTTGGGTGTGATTTGTCCACAAACTTTTGGCCATATAGTGTACTTTCCACCACTTTATATTACACAAACAGTGTAATATAAATCAATATAAAAGATATTGGCAGTCTTAAAAACTGCCCAGCCTACAAAATACAAGAAAACATAGACTAAACTAGCTAGCGATCACTAACAAATGACTGTTAGCATTAGTGTTTCCTTTTTCTATCAGTGTTAGTTATGATGATGCTAGTTATGATGCTAGTTATTAATGAATAATATAACTGCATTTATGGTTGTGCCGGAAAGTGACATATTACATTTATCTTCAGTACATTATGAGCAATAATGTGTGCTTTAGAAGTTAGCTTTCAGATTACAATCATACAGCAGTCATTCAGTCATACATGGATGAGATGACTGGTTCTTTCTCATATGCAGCTTGACAATGTAATGTGTGTATGTTGTGCATATTCTTGGTCTGCGTATAAGTTTTTCTGTGCTGTTAGTTATGTCTTATCTGAGACTTGGCTACATTTCAGCATGGCCCATTAAAATAGATACTGCAGTTCACTTTTCCTTAACCCCATTTACATATACAAGGTCTCCAAAAGACCTCTTCTGCAATACAGACTGGGAGCATGTCAATATTATAGATTATATTTATCCGAAGCACATTTAGCATTTATTGGGAGTATTGTTTCTATCCTGGGCCCAGGGACTGAATTGAACTGCATGTCAGAGCTCTGAGAAAGGCATACAGACAACACAGATCAGACTTTTGGTTCCCATTACACAATAATATTATGTTGAAAAAGATGAGCTCGGAAAAACTTGTGCATCACAAAGCATTAACAGAAACTGTACGTAAACCTAATTCAGATAAATTTCTCTTTCATTGTCCAAGGACCATTATCCGACTTTGTATGCATTAACTTCACAGTTTTCCCTGACACAGGGCTCTGATGGATTTTGGCTGCCGTTCAAATTGAACATAATATCCTGCAATGTGTGAAGCCGCCGCCAATTGAAATAAAGAAGCACTTTAGAACTCACATCTCATCTGAACCTTATTACTTCATTCAGTATGCTTTATATCACAGGTGTCAAACTACAGCTGGGAGGGTGATAACGTTGCCCGGTAGAGATTTCACTACTCTAACCTACGTGATCTGACTGAAGAAAGCCTTGAAAGTTAGGTGAATTGATTGAGATTCTAGGCCGTGAGGTTCTGTGGTCCTTCAGGACTGGACTGTAATACATTGGCTCAGTATGGCACTGAGCTCGCTAATTGTTTTCACCAGATCATTACACAAAAAGAGCAGTAATAAGGTAGACACTGTCTGAGCAATGATGATAGACTTGCTAAACCTCCAGTGAGCTGGGAATTTGCTTCTTACAGACAGTGGAAATGGCTAAGAAACTCTCAAGGGTAAAATTGGCTTGCAGCCAAGCATGAAACCCATTCTACAGCACAGATATGGAGGATCTCCTCTTCATGAATACTTAAGTCCTGGTCTATGAGGACATTTGAGCATGCAGCAAGCTATGTCTAAGGATGTGAATTTACACAATTTTGATCAGCTCCATTTAATAATTTAACACAAGCATTGTTTTAGGCCTGCATATAAAATACACATTTTTCAGTTCTAGGATTACGTTAGTTAAATGGCTTTCTAAAGTCACTAAATAAACTAGAATAAAACAAACAGTACTGTGCATTAAGTAAGAAATAATGCAGAATAGGGCATGCTGTTATAGGAAAATAATCAAGATGTGGTGTGATGCAGTCTGACACAAAGTGGAGTTACTTTTATTACCCTGTTGTTGTTGCTCTTTCGGCTGCTCCCATTAGGGGGCGCCACAGTGGATCATTGGACTGCGTATTTGATTTGCCACAGTGTACAGTGTATGCTGGAGGCTCCTCCTGACACAACCCTACCCTGTTTTATCCGGGCTTGAGACCGGCACTGAGAACGCACTGTTGCACGCAACCCCAGTGGCCGGGGTCGGTTCCCTGGCCAGGAATCGAACCCAGGCCACAGCAGTGAGAGCACTGTGGTCTAACCACTAGTCCTCCAGGGACCCCAGTAATTTGATTACTTTTTATTAATTGAAAAAGGAAGTATTGTGCTTTTTATCAGTTTATAGTTACATTTAATTTTGTGGAACATCCACAATACAAGTTAGTTCTTGGTATCATTTAGATTACAGCAGCTATAAACAGTCGTTCCCTCACCAGCTGTTATTTTCTCTCTCTTTTGAAGTCAATAAGACAAAAAAAAAAAAAACAGCTTGTTATGTTACTAAAAACCAGAAAGCATGCTCTGTTGCACAACTCTCCCAAGGCGGAAAGATTACTGACAGTTACAAAGTGCTGACACCTGAGACTCCTTCCTTAAATGTTAAATAAATGTCTCTTTACAGAATCCTTCACCATATTAACAATTATATATTTTTCTTCAGTAAATAACACATTTCTTAGCTGTTTATTATTAGTTTTAGATCATGTGGAGCATCTGCCTTACAAGTAACTGTGAATTAGCTGTTACTATAGAAATAATAATATATAAACCTTACACTAAAAATACTGTTATAGAAAATTAATCAACACATTCTGGCCTATCATGATTTAGGAAATCACCAATACTGTGCAGTAAACAGATTTACTACTGCTGGGTTGTAGTTATAAATGCTGCTGCCAGCTAGCCAGATGCCTCTACCAATACTATTACAGCATTTTCTCTATAACTTAATGTCCACAGCTGTTCATAGCCTTGTACATGCCACTCTCATAGAAATTTAACTGAATCCTTCCTATGGGTAGACTAATCCACTGGGTTTCTCAGCATAACTGACAGTAAGTGTATTTTCAATTTCGAATATTTTTGGTCTTCATAAATGATTCATTGAGTGGCGGTTACCCAGCCAAGGCAAACTTCCTGCGCAATCTCATGGCACAGGATGCTGCATAAAAATCAAGCCTGCAGCAAGCTACAAGTAACAGACTTGTCAGTGTTTTGTGCTAGTTTTCTGTGTGTGTCTGAGAAAGAGAGACGTGAAGCAAAAGGTTTATCCAGAATGTATAAGCACTTTTGTATGTACATATAGGTGACACGTTATAAAGTGTAAGGTGAAAGGCGGAAAAGGTAAGGTATTGAGCCAAAACAAGCCACCAGAACAGCTTCAGTGCATCTTGGCAACGTCTCCGGAACTGTACTGGAGGAATGAACACCATTCTTTCAAAACATATTCCCTCAATTGGAGTTTTGATATGGTGGTGGAGAGCACTGTCTAAAACACGAGTCCAAAATCTCCCAGGGGTTCAGCTGGGTTGAGATCTGGTGTCTGTGAAGGTCACAGCATACGATTTACATCATTTTCATACTCATCAAACCATTCAGTGAACCCTGTGCTCTGTGTATGGGGGTGGAGTCATCCTGGAAGACTCTCCCAATTGGGATAGAAATGCTTTATCATAGGATAAAGTTGTCAGTCAGAATAATTAAAAGTGGACCTGAATATTACCCCACAGCATAATAGAGACACTAGTTTTTCATTTAATTTGCTGTCCATCTGTACTCAACTGTTGAATGCAACTCCATTTGGCTGAGTTTATTCCCCAAGCCGCAGTACTCCATTACTTCAGCAGAGGGCAGAGCCTGCAACGCCACACAAAATGCAGCATTCCACCCTCCTTTTTGGAGACTATTTTGAGTCTGGTAAACAGACCAATCATTTTCTATACATAAATGTCTGGCTTTAAATCTTGACATACAAGAAAGTTTGTTGATGGTCATTGCTTAGGCATATCTATATTGTGATAATATCAGTGACTAATCCTTTCCTGATTTCTGGGAGTTGTGAGAATCCCTGCTGCTTGGCCTTTAAGATCAGAGGCACACTGTGTGTATGTGTGTGTGTATTTACCTGCAAATACGTCCTTTAATTTGACTCTGCCTTTGATAGTAGTTCACAGTGGTGCTCGGTGGGATCACAGGAATCATTTGTAGATGCATAAATTTTCTTTGATCTTAAGCTATGAAGTGGACTGACTTTATTATGTAGATAGAGGTCAGTGCAATTAGTCCATCATCCAGCTCAAGTTAATTGAAAGAAACACAGAGAAAATAACAAACGAAGTGGGAATAATTAAGACGGACTTGAATTATTAGAATAAGTTTAATAATTATGTATCAAATATATATATACAAAAATACATATATCTACCAAATCCTTCTTAGTTGAGTCCCATTAAAAGACTGTTCAGTATTTCAAGTACGCCAACATTTCAAATGGAATGGAAGAGAAATAACGAACACTAAAAGTGGCATTAATAAAGCCTTTTTTCTCTGTAATAATATTTTTCTCTGCTGTATTTTTTCCTTGACCCTGACATTTACTCTCCATGTATTTTTCTCTTGCATGTACGTTCTTCTTGTTTGAGTCCCAATGAGGTGAGGAATGCTCTCTTTGAAAGAGTCAGAGCCCCATGTGGTTGTGGTTAGGACTCCAGGCACGGAGGAGCGTTACTGACGCAGGCTGGAGGAAATTACCGCAGCTTCCTGCAGCCTTCAAAAAGCCTTCAGGTATATGTACACACACACACACACACACACACACACACACACACACACACACACATGGTTTGTTCATATCCCTGAACCATGGTTGACACTGTGTACTTTGTGCAACACAGTCTACAGATGCTATATACTGTAGACCAGAGTTATTTGATGTTTGAAAATATACAAAACTGAGATAAAATGTTTATAAATGGAATTTTGGGTTTACGCTTTTTGTTGAAGGCAAGAGAACTCACCTGTTCTGGTGCTAAACATTGCTGTTGCTAAACAATGTGTCAGAAATATCTACAGACTCATAGAAAAAGATATAGCTGTTATTTTAATATCTGATATAAAGTGTAAGACTTAATTGTACTTGTGTACGCTTGTCTAAGATTTAAGTGTAATTGTCTTTTGCAGCTCCATAACACGTGCATTTGGTTTGCTGTGGCCTAGACAATTTTATAGAAACTTCTCTGCTGCCATCTAGTGTTTCTTTATGTTTATTGGCTGAGTATTAGAAAGGTCGCATCTCACCCTAGGAAAGGTGTAAAGTAGCTTGACCTGTCAGGAGAATTTTACGTAATTCAGTTTACTGTATTTTGGTGCAAAATCCCATAAGTCAATCACTTAATCACATAAATCAACCACTCATGCTGTCTTATTAGCATTTGGTGAGTTTTCACTTATTTGTATATTAAAAATAATAATAAAAAAGTTTCACTAATTATTAGCAACAAAGTAAGCCAAAGCAGATCTCCGCACAGCCCCTATGTTTTTTTTGACCTATTCCTTTTTTGTGAGGTGAGTAGAAAACGTGGGAGGTGCCATGTTGAAGTGCCTCACATCTCCAGGGACCTGGGTTCAACCCTCAGTAGATCATGCTACAATCTGTATAGAGTGTTCACATAGATTTCCTCCAGGCTCTCTAGTTTTCTTCCACTGTCCAAAAATATGCACATTGATGGATTGGCGATGCTAAATTGCCCCCAGATTTGAATGAATGTGTGTGCATGGGGCCCGGCAATGGCCCGGCGTCCTATCTGGGGTGAAATATCCTGCCTTGCACCCAGTGTTATCATGATACCCTCTGGATTCACTACAACCTTGACTAGGATAAAGCAGTTACTGAAAGAACGAGTGACTATAGAAGGCCATTGGTGTAATAATGTGTTTGTGTGTGTGTGTGTGTGTGTGTGTGTGTATCAGTGAGCCTTGGGTGCTCATGACCCTGTCACTGGTTCACCGGTTGTCCTTCCTTGGACCACTTTTGGTAGGTACTAACCACTGCATACCGGGAACACCCCACAAGAACTGCCATTTTGGAGATGCTCTGACCCGGTTGTCTAGCCATCACAATTTGGCCCTTGTCAAAGTCGCTCAGATCCTTACGCTTCTGGGATCCCATTTTTCCTGCTTCCAACACATGATCTTTGAGATCTGACTGTTCAGTTACTGCCTAATATATCCCACCCCTTGAGAAGTGCCATTGTAACAAGATAATCCATGTTATTCACTTCATCTGTCAGTGGTTTTAATGTTATGGCTGATAGGTGTGTGTGTGTGTGTGTGTGTGTGTGTGTATATATATATATATATATATATATATATATATATATATATATGAATGACAGACAGGTTACCAAACCATGTTGTAATACCATAACAAATAATGATTCAGTGGCTGCCCTATAAAACAATAACGTAGTGCTTTTATCCACTCCATGGACCCTAAGCCTTCATCAAATATGCAAACACTGACTAACTCGTGAGCAAACATACTCAACTTGATGAGTCCATTGTAATTGAAAATCAAAATGAATCCCTAAATACTTATATATTGTTACCTGCTCAGCTCTCTCCCCATAGACTAAAACTGGGCTATGGTCGCCAACAGACCTGAGATCAAAAACCATTTCTTTAGATTTTTTTGATGTTTAACGTCAGGTTTTGCTCCTCACACCACTGCACAACCTCTTCTATCTCTGACTTTTACTTAGCAATATCTGAATCTATTGTCAGTAAACTGTATGTCACAACTTACATACAGTACTTACTTATACTGTACTTACAACCTGTATGTCAGAGAGGATTGAATTGAAATGCGTAATACTTTATATAAGGATTCACCTCCATCTGTTTCAACCTTTTAACAGAATTATGGTATTAAATGCTGAAATAAAATCCATAAACATTAGAATAGCATAAGCTGTAGGATGTAAAAGTGTAAATGTAAAAAGTGTTGTATTGTTAAGCATCATCCGTGCTTCTTCCATCTTTGTAAGCAAATTGATAGAGATCTAATAGATGTTGTACTTCACCTTGTAGGTTCCCTACTGTAATGTGTTCAAATGATTTCATTAAATAGTGATGTTAGTGCTACCGGTCTGAAATCATGGAAGTGCCAAGGTTGAAGTATTATTGGCCTAGAAACACTTTTTAAACATTATCTGTCTGGGCTAGATGTTAACAGGGTAATTTTTAACATTTGTGTGTTAGCATGAACAAGTTTTACATGTAAAAACACAATTATTTCAACCTATTAACACATATATGAACATCTGTTTTGACTGCAGTGACCTTTCATAACCTACCCTAATGGCTTAAGAGTTTGTGCTTCCATTTAACAGAGTCATACTGGTATGTTTACTAGCTGGTTTGCTAACTAGCTATCATACATATGAATTACCCACTTACTAACTTCCTAGCTGAATTGGAATGAGGTTGTCAAGCCAAATATGATCAGCTACTTCGCTATGCACTTTTTAGTCTTACATTTTTTTTTCACGGCTCTGTAATATATCTATATCTCTCTTTTTATGATAATGCAGTTGGACAAAGTTTTGGAAGTACCTCTGATACTGATGATACCCATAGAAAAACATCACTTTTAAAGGACAGAACATTGACCCCAATGGGCACTTGACCCCCTCCCCAAACCCACTAATAAAAATATTTGGTAGATATGAGTGAAAAAGAATGAAGACATCATACATATATACATACATGTATACATATATACATATATACATGATATATATGGAAAATAAGGTTTACTAAATGCTAATGTAATGTAAATGCTAATGTAATGTAATATGGCCTGCCTTATGATAAAAGAGCATAAGAGAGAATGTGAGCTTGTTTTGGAATGCCATTAGGGCTACTTTTGTCAGGCAGACCGTGCAGCTCTGAGCCTGTGGTGCCACAGTGACTGAATTTCCTCCTTTGTGCAGAATCGACAGCTGTTGGATTGTGAGAACTTCACTAAATATTACAAAATGGTGTTTTGACTTTCTGAACCCACTGAAGGATCACTGACGCCATCTATTACTTAAAACAGCATTAGCATAATGTACAGGAGTAATACACCATATGGCCAAAAGTTATGTAGTTATATGACCATCACACCCATATGTGCTTGCTGAATATCCTATTCCAGATTGAGTCCCCCTTTGCAGTTATAATAACCTACACTCTTCTGGGAAGATTTTGGATCGTTGCTGTGGGGATTTGCCCATTTATCTACAAGAGCATTAGTGCGATCAGGCGCTGATATTGGCTGAGGAGGTCTGGTGTGCAGTTGGCATTCCAATTCATCAGAGACATATTCAGTGGGGTTGAGGTTCTTCCATACCAACCTTGGCAAATCATGTCTTCATGGACCTCACTTTGTTCGCAGGTGGTTTGTCATGCTGGAACATGATTGAATTTGACCCCTTAGTTCCAATGAAGGGAAATTGTAATGCTACAACAGACAAAGACATTCTAAACAATTGTATACTTCCAACTTTGTGGCAGGTTTGTGGCAGCAGTTTGGGGAAGAACCACATATGGGTGTGATGGTCAGGTATCCACATCATTTTGGCCATATAATGTATTTTACTAGCTAGCTTATCTAATTTAACACATGGTGAATAATAATAATAATAATAATAATAATAATAATAATAATAATAATAAGCTGTAGTTTATTATAGCCAGTGTTAATTTGGCTTTTTAATGATAGCTTTTGATGCCCCAAAATAACTTCTATAGCACCTGAAACTAGACAACTACACAACATACTAGTGCGGAGAATGGAAACTCTTATCTATCCCAGGCATTACAACTAACTAGATAACATAAGAACATGAATCTATTGTTTAACACCACATTACAAGACTGTAATTAATTGACTTTTGGAAAAATGAGTCATAGCATCAGCATATCAATGTCCTTGAAATGAGACTCTGTGCTAGTGCAGACAATGTGACACCAGGTTGATGTTCTTGAAGTGGGCAGACGCACATCTGCCTTTAAGAGCTGCTCACCTACTGGGACAATGCAATTAAAAAGTGGAAGCACTCTCTTGCAGTAGTTCTGTGCTTGGCAGTAATAGTGGTGTGACACACAGAGACATAGTTCAGCTATTCTGGAACACCTACAGCAAAGTGAAAGACAGGATGTGAAGATGTGGGTCAAAGACTGGGTGGAAACAGATGATTATGCTGCTGCGGCAAGTGCAGTGATTCAAACAGATTATGCAACAAGCGTGTTGATCGCCCCATTCTGGCCAAACAGGCCATGATTCCATCTGTTACTAATGCTACTGATGTGCACTATGTCTCTACTACTTATGAGGCTGAACCTCCTGTCACAGATGAATGGTTACTGTGCCACAGCAGACTGCACACATAAACTGTCTGCGCATTGGGGTCTGGTTGATGGTTTACCACTACGAGTGCATAAACTAGTCAAAAATTTTCTCAATGTAAAAATATGTTCCCATTGTGGGCTCTGAACGATATGCTAAGTTGTTTGTACAATTAATGGATGATGCTTTCACGTAAGGCAGGTTGTTTGCTGGCCATCACTACTGCCAGACAATTTAGTAGTGAATTGCATGCATTATCGCTCAGCGTGCAGTGTGTGCGTTGGGGACATGCATGTCATACTGTGACCAAATACAGCATTTCTGTTAAAGATATTAGCACCACAACATATGAATCTACCTATAAATCTATCTTGTGGATGAGAATGTGCCCAGACCAGTCGTGTGTCCAGTGAAGGCTCTCAGGTGCTATGTGGAAGTGACTCACAGCCGTCTAGTCACTGCTGTTTGTGTGCTTTGAGGAGCACCATAAAGGGGCTCTGCTGTCTTAAGAAAAGTACTATGACCAGCTCCGAGGCAGAACTACAAGAAGCGTCACTTCCAGACATTTGTGAAGCAACAACATAAAACTCACTGTCTACGATCTACTATGTCCGGAGGAAAACACACTGGCGGTGTGAAACATGAGAAAGTAGCATGGAAGTTTACATGTTTTTGTTCTACAACTAAATGCATGACAGCCAGGGCACTGTAATCACTTGGGGTAATGAGAACAGCTAGATGACAAATGTAACACACTGGGGAGCCTTTAAAAGCTACCCACACGAGGTCACGGTCACAAGGTGATGGCTTTGTTGTTGGATTTGTTATTAGGCCTGAAACCCAGCAGATGGGATGACTCCACTTGTTCTAAAGGATACCACCATGATGAACCACGAACCGCAGTTCCACATGTAACCATCTGATTTACTCAATTCTTAAATAAGTATATTTTTATAGTCTAAATAAATACCGTTCCTGTCTCACATCTCAGCTGCGATGAACATGTCATAATTCATGCCTAAAATGTAGATATTGTACATGTGATTAGAAATAAAACCTGTTCATTCTGGCAGGTTCATTTTAATTAAATTTGAGTTTGATTTCCTGGTTCGAACCTAATTAAAAATTCAGAGTGTTTGCGAACATAAAAATCTTACAACTCTTGTGGTGTTAGCAGGTTTTATTAATGTTTGGAACAGTGTGATACAGTCCCATAGAGGGTGCTCACCCGCTTCTAATTGGGGACCAGTTTACAGAAAATATACATGAGGTAATGAGCCACAGTAACACTGCATATTAACCACAAAGCTTATAGGCAATAGCTTTTAGACACCGACTGCCTGCATTATCCATTTTGTATAAGGATTTTACTTTACTACACATGCACACACGCACACATACAGACATAATTATTAATGCCTACACCTAAATCTAACTCTAATCTTAACCTTAGTAACCAAAAAAAGCTATTTTTCCTGGTGAGAACCATTTAAATGTTCTCATAAGGTCAAAATGTCAAATGGTCAGATATTCCTACCCTTGTGGGGAAAGCTAATCACCACCAGCACATAAAAACATATAGAAAATGTTGCATCAGTGAGTTGACACAAGGTGGCGCCCTTGTAGAAATAGTGATGCTGTAGTTTCGCAGTTTATACATATACAGTGTTAAAGAGACAAAGAGGAAACCAGGTAAGATTAAAATGTTAATATATTTTTTTTTTATCTAAATGGTTTTCTTTACTAGAACAGCATTCAGTGAATTCAAATGACAAATGACAATGAGGCATTATTTCAATATTTCCTCTAACAGTGTGTCCTGTAGACAGTTATATATATATACTATAAACAGTTTAGCAGTGAAGTTTACTCAAAAACAAGTCTGTTCTCCATGGTTTAAAACTTGCTTCAGTGGTGATGACTGGAGAAATGTAGTTAGAAAGGTGTGGCCTTCACTATGAATAAGGATTCATGAACTAGCTGATGTGCACACCACGCAAATACATATATATATGTGTGTGTGTGTGTGTGTGTGTGTGTGTGTGTGTGTGTGTGTGTGTGTGTATCTAAAATGAATGTTTTCACTTACTGTAATTCCTCTTCCTCTATATGAAACTTCGCATGTCTCCTATAAGTCCTACACTTGTGTTGAAACATACATTTATGTTCAGTATTAGCCGGTTGCCTTTGCAGTAAATATTTGTGAATATCTGACAAAATGTTCCAAAAAAAAAAAGTTCAAATATTTTTTTTTTTTTCCTTCCATCACAAGCCACTTGTGCAGTTACATCTCCACTTTGACACTTATCCCACAAACATATGTAAAAGGTTTATATACAGACAAATGCACACATGCACACACACAGATCAAATGATCATACCCTAGCTACAGTTTCCTTTGGCAATCAGCATGTACAACATGCAGTAAGCACGCATCTAAGAGTAAATCAAATAATATACATTTTGAGTAAACGACTTTTTAAATATCAAAACTAGAGTAAACGGAAATGCTGCCTCAGAGCTTCAGGGACCCCGGTTCGATCCTAAACTCAGGTTACTGTCTGTGCAGAGTTTCACATGTTCTTGCCATGTCTGCTTGGGTTTCCTTCAGGTTCTCCAGTTTCCTCCTAGCTCCCAAAACATGACAGTCAGTAGATTGGCTACACTAAATTAAAGGTGAACGTGTTGGTGTGCATGGTACCCTGAGACAGACTGGCATCCAATGCAGGGTGTATTCCCAGCCTCGAGCCTAATGTTGCTGGGATCCACTGTGACCCTGACCTGATAAAGCAGTTACTGAAGATGAATGAACAAAAAAAATTAAAGACTATTCAGTGTCACTGATATGCGCAGATACTTGGGAATATAACCAAATAAACCATAATAAATCCAACGCTAGATGATAGAAATGTAGTGTCAGCTGCTATCTGCTCCAAATCTAGGTCAAATTAATGTTCCTCAAGAGGATTGTGAGGACTGGTCTCTTCTTCAGGCCGTAGGAAAAAAGAAAGACTAGGCCTCTACATTCTGGGCAGAGATCACAGACATAAAACTGCAAAAAAGAATACATTCCAAGGTAATACTGATCATTCGTAAAAAAATAATTGTGCTTCAGTAAATTTATTACGTGAATAGAATGAGATAATTTTACCATTTTATTTGCAAAAAATAGATATATTCATATTCATTCTTTGCATTTATACCAAATAATCTCAACCCCCTCTCTTTATCCCAAACAAACCACCTTTTTTATTCATTTCTAACGAAATCATTAATCATATATATTTATATTTATATTTATTTAGAATTTAATGTATATTTCATTTTTATTTATTGATAAATTAACATGTTTCAGTATATTTCTTTTCCATATCGACACCCTTTAGTCTGTAATTTAAAAAAGATATTTGTAAGTGCAATTTTGTATTTTGTTCAGTAGCACACACTCTACTATGCAGCAGTAAAAGAGGAAAGGAGATGAATGCAGACATTTTAATGTTTTAGAAAAGTTCAGCGTCTCTGGCGCACAGGCAGACGCACAGAGAGAAGCCTTCAGTGAGAGTTCACATGCTTTCAGTGACTGATCTGCTCCACAGCAGAGAACAGGGCTATAAGGGAAACCAGATCTATGACCAGATCTGGATACTTGGCCTCACTTTATAGAGCAAAAATTCACCTCAAAGACGTCTTGCTGAGACTGAACATCCAAACATTTTGTCGGCATATTTAACTTGTCAATGGGAATGGCAAACTCCTTCGATACAGTGATTTCTGCTATGTATATGACTCATGCATATAGGAACTGAAACCTGCCTGCTGTTTTCATGTTTATCTCCTACACTGGTGCTGAAAAGTAATGGACGTGAACATTTTTGCTCAATATTTGGAAAGAAAAATATATTCAGACTTTACTCTTTTCTCTTTCGATGTGCAGGCATTTTTTTTATGGATTCTTTTTAATTACTGCATCTTTCAGTATCATATCATCACATTAAAGAAACAAACAATCATGTAAACACTTTCTTATTTGCCTTTTGCTGATTTTTGGGTTTAATGTTGGATTTCTATTGTTATATTCTATTTAAATGATGAATAAAAAGTAATTTGTCTCAAGCAATGCTGGCAAGTGGGAATTTAGTCTTGCTAATTTAAAATCTATTAAGTTAGAAGGTGCAAATGTACATGGATTTTCTGTTATATGAAATTACTTAATATAGCTTTTTGCATAATTAGTTCTCTTTGGCGCTTTTACCCAAGCTAAAACTCTAATTGTTAGACATGTCCTAATAATAATAATAATAATAATAATAATAATAATAATAATAACATGCAGGTAGGCAGGGTTGTTGGTAAATTTATGACTATTGTCGGTATTTTTAAAGGTAATCTGTTGCTAATACTAATACTAATACTGAAATCCTAATACATTTCATCCCTAAATAATACTGATTTTTATCTTATAGCTTAATAAGATGTAACTACACTGAAACTACTTGGAAAGTATGTGTATTTACAGAGTTAATGTGTATTTACGAGAGTAAAGAAGGTCTGAATCTGCTGATGGGTCCCGGGAGTTAAGTTTTTTAACATTGTTTTCCACTGACTAATTCTTAATAATAATTTTTTAAAAATGCCCTTAACACAAATAATACAAAATAATGTTTTTAGCATGACAATGTAAATTGTAAATGAATGAATGAAATGAATCATGATTTTTTTTTTTTTTAATTATTTTTTTATCTTTCTAATCCTTAAGTCATGAAGTCAGTGTTGCCCACATGAACTCATGCAACACTGGGATTTGCCATTCATGACTTTCTTAAAGAATCCTCTAAGAGCAGTGCAGCTTTTGTCACAGACCCCTATGAATGTTAACGCAATATGGTCACAGCCTGGCCAAAGCTGGGGTGGGATTGTTTTCAGACGCTTAATTCAATTTGTCACCTCCATTCTGGAGGCCTCGAGTGCCCTAATTTGTGTTAATGAGGGGTAATAAAGTCATAGCTCCTCGCCGTATGCCAGAGGGAGGGCGAGAGAGAGAGAAGGAGGTGGAAAAGGAGGGGAGACTCTCTCTTTCTCTCTACCTATCACTCCTTCCCTTAGTCACAGGCTGAGCACACCAATCTGTTGTTGTGTCCTCCCCAGCGCCTGGCCTCCATTGTTCCCCTTATTAGGTAGCTTTTGTTGCGTTAGTGCCGTCGCCATCTGCTGTGCTGTCGAGGCCGTAGGTGCGGGCAGGGGGCATTATGGGGGATAACACTCACTCCCCTCACTTCTTGCTGAGCTACAAAAGAGCTGGCGTGTCCCCAGCTCTCTCTGGCCACCCTCACATAAGGGCCCTTTCAAACTTGACGGAATTAGGGAGAGATTGATGTTCCTGGGCCAGGGGAATGCCACAGGAAGTATGGAAGGGTAGCAAGGCGGAGCGCTCTTGTTCACTTACCTCAGCTGGGCTACAGAGAGATTGTTTAAGTGTGTGTGTGTGTGTGTGTGTGTGTGTGTGTGTGTGTGTGTGTGTGTGTCTGCACGCTTATGGCAGCAAGAGACGGAGTGCAGGAGATTAAGGAAAGTTATTGTTAACAGCAAGCCTGTTATTTTAAAAAAGAGTTCCTGCCATGTGTCAGCTGTTAGACCGGATAAACTCACTTCAGGAAGCCTTTAAATGTTTAAATGTCTAAATGTTATTGTGTAAGTTGTCAGAGCTTATCCACTGAAATGGGGAGGTCTTCATTTAAGCTCAAAGGTTTTCTCCTGATCTGAAGTTTAACACATTTGTACAGTGTATTGTGAAGTGTTTAGAGAAAAAAGAAGAAGGGTTTTTATTAACAAATACACACACACACACACACACACACACACACACACAAATCACAATAGACAATGTCATATTAAATAGCAAAAGTGAAATCCCCCTTCTTGAATGCAAAACATCACAGACTTCTTTTTGCTAATGAAAAACCCTAATAATTAGTGGTGTAAGAAAATCATTTGACAGACGCAGTGTGTGTGTGTGTGTGTGTGTGTGTTGGGATAAGTGACAAACCAACTGTGTGTGTGTGTGTGTGTGTGTGTGTGTGTGATTTGATTCTGTAGGTGGCAGTGTGGCCTAGTTCATATCAGTGCAGATATCAGTACAGCTCAATATCACTAAACAGCTAACAGCTTAAGCAACAAAATCTGAGCAGTCTAAAAATCTAAAAATCCAAACACTCCTCCTCTAATAGCTTACCAGTAACTGACATCATATTAACACTGGGAATGAATAAACAAACAAACAGACAGACAGACAAACAAATGAACAAACAAACACTCAAACGAACAAATGAAAAAGAAAAATCAAACCTTTGTTTAATGTGAGTTATTTTACAGTTATTTTTGAGTTATTTTACGAATGGCTTCTTCTAACTATTGTTTATAGGAAATCTGACTGGCATTTGCGTGCATGTGGCTAGTAGTTTAATTTGTTTACAAGAAGCAGATGAACATAAAAGGAAAGGGAAGAAAAAAAGAGAAGTGTATTGGCTTCCTGGGTTTGTTTATTTGTTTTGCTGTCGTCTTTTGTCTCACTCTCTCTTTTCAGTGCCATATCAAACAGAGTGGTGTAATGGATTAGTGTAACCCCCAAATGACCCTGTCCAATGGAGCGACGTGCTTCTGAGCTCCCAGGCTTTCTCACTCAACCAGCCACCACACCACGCTGCCTTAGAAAGCAGTGTGTGTGTGTGTGTGTGTGTGTGCATATGATAGTGTTTTTCTTTTTTTTTAATAAAAGAAAAGTACTTGACTAGTCAGTGCACTAGTCAAGTGAGAAATTTGTAAATTGATAATAACTATGCAGTGCATAATGAGCTCTGCAGCTCATGATTTTGGTGGACTCATGAGACAGCAGGTTATTTATCATGTAGACACTTTGCCATTTCTACCTCAGACTGTTCAGGCAAAAACTTTAGAATTACTGCAGCTTCTGCTTATTGCCTTACATTAGCATTTTCTAGAATAGTGGTTCTTTCACAGGCATGAAATGTGAGGTATGCAGAAGCTGGTCGCAATTTTGATTATTGGAAGAAAGTTATATGTTCACTTTGAGTAAACTGAACGAAAAAACAAACAAATAAACTTTACCACATATACTTGCAATAAAATCCGACACACATACTAGACAAATAGTCAAAGGCTTCAATGAATTTCTTCTCTCTCTTTTCCAGAACCATTACTTCCACACTCCTTTCTGTTCCAGAGACCAGGAAACAGAAATTAGGTGGTTAATAAACCGCATCTCACACTGTGAGGCTGGCTGATGCATTCCTTCACTCACATGCATTAAATATGCCACATACTTACATTCATACCAGTCATGTTTCTCCCATAACAATCTCCCTAAAAATCCACAGAATGTCCCACTGACACCATTCGGCAACAAACGCACGAGAAATGTATTATTTTAGCTGCAAACGTTTGAGCTGGAATTAGGGATGGTGAATAACTTATGAGATGCTATTGGACCTCGCATATCCTCAGAGTCAAACTTCATTAAGTGTGCTGACTGATCTTATGTGCAGTCTGTTGTGTTTATAGTGCGGGTGAGCAGTCTGCGTGTTAACAGCTTATTAACAGGGAGGTGGTTTGATATTACTAATATCAACCAACCACACCAAAGGAACTGTTCTGAACAACACAGGCAGAACAGTACAAGAGATTAAATGGATAATTATGACTGTTGTGGAGCCAAATGTTTTATATTCAGAGAAAACATGTGGTAGAGGTTTGCATGTGGCCAAATCCACCAAAAGAAAACCAAAAGAAAATCATACAGTAGAGACCACTGTAATTATTCAATAATAGCCAAGTTGGATTTATACATAAGCAAAGAGCTAAGTCAAATGTTAAACTAACTGACTAACTAACTAACTAATGCATAAATAAATAATGAAATTTCTTATTTAAAGGATATTCCTATAATAAGTGATGCATTAGTGCGGTTTACACTATGCTATTACAGGAAACAACAAAGCCTTATGAGAATTATTGAAGAACTTCACGTTTTTAAGAACTTTTTCAGCGTAATAGATATACAATAATATACAATAATCAATACATCTAAGATTCAGTACACAACCACACTCATACACATACCAACATCCACACAGCCGCACACTTCATATTGCTTCATCCTGTGCCAAAAAAAAAGAGAGAGACAAAAATCTTTTTCATGCCTGCAGCTACATTACTCCCATGCAAATTTCTCTCTCTCTCTCTCTCTCTCTCTCTCTCTCTCTCTCTCTCTCTCTCTTTCTCTCTCTCCAGGCCTTGGCGCACCACTGCTCTCAGAGGGTTCAAATAAGCGCCAGCGCTGAACCATGCTGCATCCCCTCCTCCTTCTCCGTTCATTCACAGCCGCGTAATTGGTAGTCAATTTGCGCTCCCTCTTCGCCCATTGTGCTGCATTTTGCTCCGACAGAGTGCGGAAGATTAATGGCCAAGTGCAGTCAAAGGGGCTGCGCCTCAGCAAGCATGGGCAGCCCTAAATCCATTACACCAATTTCCCCTGTCCTGCGCTCCAAAAAAACGCCAGAGAGAGGATGAAGAGAATAAAAGAATCAAAGCAGTCAGATGGCCTTTGAAACACAGGAAAACAAAAGAGAGTGAGACAGGGAAAAATCACATTCAGATTTGAGAGCATCCGTGCAGATATTGTACCCGCCATTTTCCCTTGTTTTCTTGGGTTTGTCTTTACTATCGCTGAAAATCATTCAGTTCGCTGTGTACAATAATTTTTGCAGCAGCAAATCTTAGGTATGTATGCGGTCTATTACAACATTGCAGTTTGATTTTTCCTTTTTTTTCTTATTTTACTCAACTAAAGAGTCCTGTGCCCTAAATTTTGTCTAGTTGTGCCTCACCTTGCCCTAACAGTGCCCCACTTTGTACCCTGCTATGCCCTAATCACATTGTCTCTGTAGCCTAACCGTGTCTTCCCTATACCCTAGTGTACACTATCTATGTCCTAATTGTGTCCTCTCTGTTTCATAACTGTGTCTTCTCTGTTACTTAATCATGTCTTCTCTGTTACTTAATCATGTCTTCTCTGTTACTTAATCATGTCTTCTCTGTTACATAACTGTTACATAACTCATAGAGTCTTCTGTGTTACTTAATCGTGTCTTCTCTGTTACTTAATTGTTTCCTCTCTGTTACATAACAGTGTCCTCTCTGTTACTTAATCACATCTTCCCTGCTGTTTAATCGTGTCTTCTCTGTTACTTAATTGTTTCCTCTCTGTTACATAACAGTGTCCTCTCTGTTACTTAATCACATCTTCCCTGCTGTTTAATTGTGTCTTCTCTGTTACTTAATTGTCTTCTTTGTTACTAAATCGTGTCCTCTCTGTTACTTAACTGTGTCCTCTCTGTTACTTAATCGTGTCCTCTCCGTTGCCTCATATTGTCCTCTCTGTTACTTAATTGCCTTCTTTGTTATTTAATCGTGTCTTCTGTTACTTACTCGTGTCTTCTCTGTTACTTAATAGTGTCCTCTCTGTTATGTAATTGTGTCTTCTCTGTTACTTAATTGTGTCTTTTCTGTTACTTAATCTTGTCCTCTCTGTTACTTAACTGTGTCTCTCTGTTAATGCTGGAATCTGCATCCAACTACATCTCCCATAACTCCACTCAGCCTATAAACATGGCCACAATGGACTCCAACTCCCATCATATTGGATTCCAAAGCACAGAGACTTGGACTCAATCAAACAACCACAGTATCTTAACTGTTCTCCCCTCGATGCCCTAATTGTGTCCCCTCTCTCTACCCTAACTGTACCCTCCAAGTAGCTCCACTGTGTTCATGTGCCTCCTTATACATTCTGTTTTACATTCTCACTCTCTCTCTCTCTCTCTCTCTCTCTCTCTCTCTTTCATTTTCTTCCAGAGTGTGATTGCAGTAACAACAAGCCGCAGGCTGTAGCTTTGTTTTGCTGCTTTTTTGACTATTGTTCTATTGTGTGTGCCTGACAGGCAACAGCTAACACACAATGGTGTGTGGGTGCTAGTGTGTGTCACTACACATGGACAGTTCTGTTGTGCTGAGGTGACAGGCAGAGAGTGTGAGAGGAACGAAGTGTGTGTGTTTAATGTCAATGAAGAGCCAATGAGCAACTTTTCTTTTTCTCCTACCTCCTCCCTCTTTCTTTCACTTCTCTCAATGCTTTCTTCGTTGTCCAATTTTTAAACAATAGGATTTAGACAACAATCACACACACACACACACACACACACACACTTTACTGTGGTTGTCAGTGTGAACAGAGATTTTACAAAGCGCCAACAATTAATTGTGGTATGCCTTTGAATGCATTCTTGTGTGTATATATGTGTGTGTGTGTGTGTGTGTGTGTGTGTGTGTGTGTGTGTGTGCATGTTTTTTCCCTGTCCATGGTGTTCATAATTCTTGGTCCACGCTTCAAAGCCCTTGGCAGATTAACACAGCCATAGCACAGTGCAATTGGACTATCTTTTTAATTTATGTACCTTTGCTTTGCACCTGTTGAGCCTCCACAATGAGCTGTGTGTTTGTGCGTGGGCCAGCATGGGCTCTGGAGGTCACTGTGCCGCTGGCCTAGTCGCGGCATGAGGGATGATGCATGCGCATTTTCTTTACAGCTCCGGTCTGTGAAGGGTTCTGAGCTTGGGGCTGAGAGAGAGAGGACATGCGTATAAACTCGAATAAACTGATAAACGTTTGCTGATCAAGCTGATAAAATTGGGCAAAACAGGCGAGACGTTAATGCCTACAAGCTGTGGATTAACAAGGCCGACGATGGCTCACCTGGATCTCCTCAGTCTAGACAGATGGGAGAAACATAGCTCCTAATCAAAAGCAACTCCAAAGTATAATAGAAATTTGCATTGAATTTTGTAAATTAGAGTATATCACCTTCAAAGTTCTTTGCATAACTCATTAGATTCTCATTAGAACATTCAACACATTACAAAGTATTAAGAGTTAAGAAAAGGACAATCTGTGATAAATGATGAAAAGCTCTTTTAAGAGAGTAAGTTGCACAAATCTCTAATTCTAGCACCCCATAAAGTGATGTTAACATTGATGTTCAAACCCAATACATGTCCCCTGAGCGAGCAAACACCTATATCAGGGAGCTCCCACTTAGCAGCTTAGAGTATCTTACAACTGTTTCGCATTAAGGCCTTACCGTGGTAAAGTTTCTGAAAGAGAGAGTGAGTGAGACAGACTGAAGGGAGAAAGGCAGAATTATGACAGAGGTGCGTGGATGGGTGCTTAGAGTGTTAATAAAGATGTCAGGCGAGAACATCAAGAGACACAAAGTCTCATTTTTGGCCAAGGTGCTGCCCTGCAGATGTGCAGCCATGAAACAGGCATAGGCCTCTAAGCAACTCCGTCCAGCTAACAGGCCCAAATCTGTGCGTTGCCGTTTGAAGTGGGTGCCAAGAGGTGTCCAGACCCTTAACGACCACCAATTTATTACAACTCCATCCTGCTGAGAGCAAAAAGGTCAAAGGTCAGTCCCGTGAGCCCCATAAAAAAACCTTTCTCTTTTTCTTTTGCTCTTCTCTCTCTGTTATTCTCGTAACCCTCTCTTCTCCCTTCACCTCTTTTTGCTTTCCCTGTCTTTGCTCATCTCTTTTTCCTGTCTTTTTCTCCTCCAGGTTTCCAGCACCTGTTTAGCACCTTGGGCTTTTTATGAGTATTGTCAGGGCGTTTTAAGTGATTCATTTTACTGTTATTCCTGTTAAACAACCCCATTCCCTGGGCAAGAACAGAAGTAGACAACAGTGATGCTTACTAGTTAAAGGAATACTTCAGTCTAACCAAATTTTTGCCCAGCGTATCTGGAGTGCGAATAAAGTGATTTTAATGCACATTTTGAGGAATGTTTACTGGAATAATTCAGTAAGAAGTAATTCGTTGTTACTTACTTTCCTTACAAGTTTTGTAGTATCCATATGTAATCAGGCCCACACAATGCATTGCTCATATATAGAAAAAGTTCTCAGGCTTCTGAACATATTTCATATTTCACATCAGTGTTTCCTGGCTGCCCCAACAACTGCCCTTAGACTCTCTTTATAAATGAGTTTCAAGTAAACAGACATTCTGTTTTTTCTCTATACAGGGAAACTGAGGTAATTATAAAGAAATAACAGATGCAGAAGATGCAGATTAAGTTGAAAGTCTTGGAGTAGTTCTTAAAGGTAGAACCCATATGTCCTACATACAACTAGCCTTTTTTCACTCCAGTCCTCGATTTTTTCATTCAGACATGCTTGTTATTATATTGGCGTCACAATTTCTTTCTTTGACTAAGAGAACGCCAAAATGTGAGATGAGCTGACTATATTTCTTGAATCGTCTAACCCAACTGGTTGTGGTATGAACATGCAGAAATATGAGAGGTGCTGACAAATCCGTTGAATGATTTCAACTGTGAATGGTTAAACAGGGCCACACACACTTCTGTGGTAGAACATGAGGTTGTTCAACGAAATGGGTGTTAGTCAAATCCACTACCACCACCCTCCAATGATGCCTCACTTTCTAAGTGTGTGTGTGTGTGTGTGTGTGTGTGTGTGTGTGTTTCAGGATGGAAAAAGAGAGGGAAAGAGAAATCAAAGAGAATATCTGGCACATAGATTTACAACCCAGGTGAGAAGTGAGATGTTTTCACTGCCTTTTAACCAGCAGAAAGAGAGAGAGAGAGAGAGAGAGAGAAAGAGAGAGAGATTTTTACACATGGGTTTATGATTTGTTGTCTGGCAGAGATATATCCAACTTCACAGATTAACACCGCTGTCCCCCCTATGAGGGATTCAAGGCTGGCCTGCATGTGTTGGCCTTTTTAAGCTGACTGACAACTCTGAATTATTTCGAATGTGACACAGATAAAATAGGCTGTCATTTCCTACAAAGTTCGCATTGACAGAGGTTATTACAATCTGGCATAACTAATGTTTTTAATTTGACGAGAGCTAATGCTAGAAGGCGGGATTTAGCAGTCTTGGTTTGCAGCGAAGAGTCTGAGCAGAAGGAATATACTGACTGTACAGAGTGTTCCATACTTGTGATCCAAAGTAAGTTATGGCACTACATCAGCTGACACCTTATAAGTGCTGAATGCTTTCAGGAATGTATTTGGCCCTGCTGTCCAGGAAATACCAGGAAAATTCACCTGTTACTCTACAGTACAAACTGAGTTCATAAATAATATGAGAGGTTACTCATCGGTGTGTGTGTGTGTGTGTGTGTGTGTGTGTGTGTGTGTTCATGCTTGTCTTTCTAGCTATAGAATATTAGTTTGTTTTGAATATGTAAACAGATATTATGGAGTATTACTCTTCCCAGTTTCATGGGGAGTTTTCTTTTCTGCTCATCTATACATATGAAGGGTCACCTTCAGATCAGACATGGACAGTGGATACAAGTTGTGAAGCTCACACAGCTCACACCCAGAGGGATGAATCATTTCTCAACATCTGCTATTTTTGATGCAAATTAACGGAAATATAAAGTGTCTTAGTAAGGTTTTGGGCCACCAGACCAGCTTGAATGCACCTTGGCATAGAGTCTACAAGTCTCTGTAGAAACAGGACTCGAGGGATGAACACCTTTCTTCCAAAAGATATTCCCTCAGCTGTAGTTTTGATGATAGTGGAGGAGAGCGTTTTTTAACACATCAGTCCAAAATCTCCCACATGTGTTCAACTGGGTCGAGATCAGGTGACTGTGAAGGCCATAGCATATGATTTACATCATTTTCATGTTCAGCAAACCATTCAGTGAGCCCTTGTGCTCTATTGGATGGGAGCATTGTTATCCTGGTATAGATAGAAATGTTTCATCATAGGATAAAGGAGATCAGTCAAGAGATTTTATACTTGATTGATTGACAGTGACTCTTCTCTCTAAGGGGACAAATGAACCCAGCAAAACCTCCAACAGCATAACAGAGCCTGCGTTTTTTTTTTTTTTTCCTTTTCATTTGTCACCAGCCTGAATTATCTAGAGCTATAGCAGAGATCCAAAGATTCCATATTGAGTTTTAAGTAAGAGATGACTTTCTGGGTTAGCTTGCTACCTTGATTTAATACCTAGTAACTGTGTGCAAGTTCTATTGTGTTTGACACATAGTCCTACTGTGTGTACACATTGTGTACATATGCACCCCTGAACACATGAGTGTGTTATGAGTTTTCTGATAGTAAGTCCATAAATCCAAGCACTCACACTACCAGCAGATGGGAGCAACTTTACACTGTCTTTCTCAAGGTCAGCCTTTTGCTTTGTGTTAGTGACAAGGCACAAAATACTAACAGGATGCATCCAGCCAAGAGAAAACTGCATATGTGTGACACTCTGGGAAAACTTTTGACATTTCCTACCACATTAAGTTCAAGTTGCCCTGACCTGAAATATGGTCTATTTCTCTTTCGCACGTATCTAAACCAGATGTAAAGTTGTAGTATTTTAATATGTTATCACTAAATAATTCATCAAGTTCTGTTGGCTAAATTACCCAAATTTCATTCAGCCATTTACACATTTT
>CM040981.1:17945836-17948336 GCA_022985145.1 Pangasius djambal
GAACCAGACTCAACAGGGAACCCATCCTCATATGGGTTAACAGGAGTGTGTGTGTGTGTAAATGTGTATTTGTGTAGTCCATAGAAAACATCTGAGGCGTCTTCATGGCAGAATGAGGCGCCGCCGGTGGACAGGTCCAGAGTGGTGGTGTTTGGGCGGTGGGCATCTGGAACACCGGCAGCTCAGGGGTGTAACTCGGTGTCCGCTAGCTTCAGTACAGAGCACTGTTCTCTGTTTTGATGATGACGTGATGGTGCCAGTGTCTGATACAAATGGAACTGATTATGCTTGCTGTATATTCACTTCGCTGCGGCACGTTGCTATCCAGCGTTTTTATCAAAACCTGAAATTCTCTGTATGAGGAAATCACACTTAACGATCTTAATTATCTAGTCAGACTGACTGTTTTTACTGGCGGAAGTGTCAAAGTTTGTTACAGAAAGGAAAACCCAATCGTACTAAAACCTGAAGGTTCATAATATTTTGCTGTTCGCCAGAATTTGGCCACATTAATATCTTAATATTAAACAGCTTGAGAAAGAAAAATATATTATTATTATTATTATTATTATTATTATTATTATTATTATTATTATTATTATGGTTATACAAGCTTTAGCAAAATAAACATAACACCTTGAACCGATCTAAACTAAAGAGGAATGAATGTGTAGAAGGCATTGCTGCATTGCAATAAAGAAAATAAAATCACCATGTAAGACTCTTTTAAATGTCTTTTGTCTTTTGTGTGCAGTTTATTTTTCGCACAAACTATGACTTAATTACATTTATCTGCATTCCAGAGTGATTGCCTTAAATCATTTTGTCTCCTGTGTGTCTGCTTCTTGTCTGACCATTCAGTGTATGTGTGTGTGGGTGTGTGTGATCTCTGACCCTGTGTCCTCTTCTCTGACCCACAGATATCACTCATTGCTGTTAATATGATGGTGCCAGTGACCTTGAGGCCTACTTGTAAATACACACTCAGAGGCATGCATACTCTCTCTCTCTCTCTCTGTCTCTCTCTCTCTCTCTCTCTCTCTCTCTCTGGCATCGTGTTGAGTTTCTTTTTGACATTGAAGTTTTGAACACCTCTAGACCTCATGCAAGTTTGCTGTAAGCAGTCATGTTTTAATTACTCATCATTTACATAGTCAGTGCCCATACGTCTTTAGATAACACCGTCATCTTATCGGGAAAAATGTACGTTTCACACGGAATAAGATAAAAGAAAAAGAATTCTCTCTCCATATCCAAGAAACTTAAATTCACTATGATAAAGTGGTTTTAAATAATTAAACTCTAAGCATGTTTTTCTGTGTATGTGAGAGAGAGGGTCTTCATAACCTGAGCATTTCCACAGAGCTGTTCCAGTGTCACACGGCAACCTTGTTTAATACACTGATTGCCATGTGAATTACAACTGAAGGATGAGCTTGGGATTTTTTATCCAGCCCTAAGTATCCAGATAACTCCACGATGGCCTGTTTTGCACACACCTGTTACATATATACATACACAGAGTTTTATGCCGTCCACCTGTTGTCTATACGTCACAGAAATGGTTGTAATATTGGGCAAGAGGTGAGCATGTTACGACCACGAGATGAATATGATCCTCTGGTGAATGCTAATGAATGTCATGTTCTTGGAAAAAATGCATGCTGGGCCTGTGATATATATACCCAGAGGAAATTAAGCTTGGACACATCTGCTCAGAAATAATAATTAATAATTTAGAGCAATAATTAGGTGCCAGATTGAAATAAATAGTCTTCATGGCCAGTCACTTTCAGTAGATACAGCATTTTTCACCCCTGCCTAACCTTCACACTTTCTATAAAGAAAGCAAATGAATGTCATTACTGCAAGAACTGTAACGAAGCCATCAAATTCAAGGTCAGAATTATATGTAACTGAGACATGTCTCTGGAAAAGCTCACACACAATTCCTGTGCAACTGTCCGAGTAGCACTCACGTCTGTAGTTAGGTCTGAGGTCTGAATACTGGTGCGCGCAATTTCGACATTAAATCCTTACTACATGCTCATAATTCACTATGAAATGACACATATGGAATTATGCAGTGACCAAGAAAATGTTAAACAGTTAAAAAAATATTTTAATATTTTTATCATTCTTAACAGTGTTCCTGATAAGCTTTGCATAATCTTGGCATCTTTTCAACAAGCTTCATGTCATCCAGGCGACTTCGCTTAACCTTTGGAAAAATAGTTTGAGCTCTTCACTGCTTCTCCTTCTTAATGAAAAGCTCTTAATGAAAAGTACTACTACTGTTTTTGTTGGGAGAGGGGATTACATTTTTAGCAAAAATGACTTATTAAAAGACAAATTTTCATTGAATTTATACAGGAGAATTAACTTACAAATTACATTTGTCATAGGAACCATTAACTTTGTAGCAGCCACACTAATAGGAACTAGAAAAAGCGCTGTTTATATGTAAAATGTGTCAGATATTAATTTCTACACTGTGTAA
>CM040981.1:17950836-17956169 GCA_022985145.1 Pangasius djambal
CGACTGCGCTGTGTAGATCTACAGTACATTAGTACACAACACGGCTCCCATTTAATGGCTTAAGACTAATAATAAATGAATAAATGCGAATGTGTATGTCATGCTGAATGCTTTAATTCATCGCATTAGGCTGTATACTGCAGATTTACTTGGCAGCTTGACTTTATTATGAGGAAAATATTAAAATATTCCTATATTCAGGAAAATATTCCCAAATCTCTAGGCATTATAGATGTTATCCGTCTCATCATGTGTTGGTTTTGTTTGCTATGATTTTGGCCCTCTCTCAGCTGCCAAGTCATCAGTTGCCAAACCATTCATTCAGTACACATGCAAAACGCACAAACACACATGGCATACACTGCAATTACTTTACATTGTTTAGTCCTTTCATTAACCTTTACACTACTGGCTTATTACAACTTCAATCATTCCTGTAAATGAATAGGGGAAAATGAACATTTGTATAAATTTGTCAGTCAGAACTTTAGGGTAGATTCCATGGACAGTTACCGTGAGTTGCGGCCAGAGTATGCTCTCAATAATAAAGGCCCCAAGGTTTGATGGGAACCAGATGCTCACACTCTGATTCAATGAACCATGAAGTTTAATGGAGAACCTCAAAAATGACCTGGGCATAGAAAGGTAAAGTTCTCTCTTTGTATAATGATATATCAGGAGGAGTATGGAGTACACCTACCTCTTAAAGTAAAGGATCTGTGTGTGTATGAGTGTCATCAGCAAGGTATTAATTCTTATTTTATAATATTTTAGAATCAGTGATCAGTGAAGCCACACAGTAAATGCTTTATTTCTTTATGTAAAGGTATTCTTCTTTCAGTTTTATCACTTGACAGAAATTTACTGGAAACTATCAACTCCAGTCGGTGTTGACTATTGGCTCTACAGTATTCCTTTCTATTAAAGAGGTTTTGTTGACTTGTAAATGCAATATTTCTTCTTGTCGCTCTATATCCAATAATTTTAATCAAACTCTTGGCACACGTGGCTCTCAGCAATCTCCAGAAACAGAATCAATGTGTTATGGGTTTCTCCTGAAGATTTCCTGCAATTTAACCACGTGATAAATGCTAAAACATGGATCAGAAGAAAGGTTGCTTTTTTTGAAACACAAGATGCGAGAAGAAACCAGAATGACTGAACAATGAACTTGGTGTTCCTTTTGGTTTATTTGTAATCTGACTGATCCAAAGCCAAAGGCAAAGCCAGTGATTATGAAGCTATGGATGCACAAAGACACAACTGGCAGTGATTAGCATGTGTTTTCAGAGAATCTCCTCATTGAGTGACCTGGAGGTCAGTGCACATGCTCAGTGAGAGCGGGCGAGTTAGGCAGTCTGAGGGGCCTGAATCTCAAGACAGCCCTCTTTCAGCACCTGATCTGCTTCTCTGCAGCTGCACCTTTTGGGGAGTGCAGCATATCCATCCTCTTTTCTGGCTTTGAGAAGGCTTGAGAAACAGTTCACAGAGTCACAGAGGAAGGGATGAGGAAATATGTTACCTTGGCTGTCTTTGTCTTGAAATGTAAGCACTTATTAATGGAAAAACATATAAATTCTAAAAAGAAATCACAGTTTGAACCGCACATTTTAACATTTGCCCTGACATTTGATAACAAAACATCTCTGATCCTTGCTTAGTCCTATCTTCTATTATATGGCACATGCAGAAGGTTTGTGGCATTTTTAGGAAAGGGGTTGGCATCTCAACACTGCTAAACACTTGGCTTGATACATCCTCGAGGGAATCTGCAGAATTTCTGACGCTCTTGTATTAGTTAAGCGAACATCCTTTACAAATGGGTTTGTGGCCTGTGGTATTGGCTTGGATAAGGCTGTTCCACTTGCAAATTAGTTCCAAGGATAAGATTTCACTACCTCTAAATTTGCTTTAATCTCTAAAAAAAAATGAATGGTTTCATCTTTGGCCACTGACAGTGACTTCACTTGGCTGGTAAGGGATGAAGGCACAGGGGAGAATACATCTTCTAATCTATAAAAAGGGACAGAAATTAAGTTCCAGTAAAAAGCCCTACATTTAGCTTGTCAAGACTGTCAGGGCTGCAATGTGCGGCCACATCAAACGTCTGTTTGTCTTGTGCATACCTCCTTCAGCGGCTGAATGTTGCCAGGATACAGTTCGTTCTTGCCAGAGCTCCCCTAAATATTAATCTTAAGTGTTTTGCAAATCCCCTATCAGCATCTCGGAACTGCTGACAGCTACGCCAAGCACACATTTCCTGGGAAAAGGAGAGAGGAAAAAAAAAAAACTGTGGTTTTAAGGCTCCTGACTAAGAGCATCTGCTCCAGATCTGTTTTTATTTGCCTCATTAGGGCCGCCTCTGCTGCACAGGAATGGCTGCCACTCCACTTTAGTCATTACTGTTGCAGGATATCCAAATGTGCCGTGAGGGGATTTTCAAGCCAGAACTGCTTATCACCTCCATCAAGCTTTCGTCAGAGATTAAGAGCTCTAGGGAACATTGTAGATCAAAAATGGAAAAAAAAAAATATTACAGATGTTGGCGACGATTATAGCGCCTTTCCTGTTCAAGTGTGATTGTTTTAGATTATCTGATTTAGTGTTCTGGCTTGCACCATTGCAACCAATAATATGTTATACTGCTTATATATGTGTGTGTATATATATATATATATATATATATGGTGAATTCTGGATATTATTAATTAGCATGCCCTTAAATATTACACGAAAGTTCCTTTTACATTACACAGCTACAACATCTAATAGTCACACTTCCTAATGGTCCAGCAGAGAGGAGGAGGTCTTTAAGATTCCTCTCAAGTCTCAGGGTTCTTAATACATCTGTCAGATCTTGTCAGGCCATATATGACAAGGCAGCTCTTTCAGGCAGTAAAGTGCAATAATGTTCTGCAATTCCTCATATCCGCCTCTAATCTTAGCTAATGAAATTGCCATCCAACACCACATTTGAAGAGGACTCCAGGATGAGACAGACCGTAATTGCTTGAAGAGTGACGCTATCCCCAGAGTCCCATCCATCATCTAATGTAGTTATTGCACTGGCAGAGAAGAAACCCATTTCCTAGTTTCATCGCTTTTTCCTCATAACATTACTTTTTTTAATAAATAAACCAAATAGATACGTTTGGAGTTACCTTCTCTCCGCCACAACTTTAAAGAGGAATATGAGACTTATTCTATTTATTGCCACTCACTTTGAGTGAAATTGCGTACGACTAGTTTTATAGATACCCTGTCCAAAGTAAATGATCACAACATTGCCTACATCTCATATTTAAGATTAAATTCTTCCTATCTTAACTTAATGATTAAACATATGATGAAATTGTTCCTTTAAGACAGCACTCGAGCAATATTAAATAAAAGTTCAAAGTTACTTTTGCATTCTCAAGTTTCACCACAAAATATGTAGACCTTTAAGACAGCTCTCTAACTTTGGAAATGAAAAATCGAGCTGATCTCGGTTGTCCTGTGATTAAGTGCAAACGCAGATCCAAATGGCCAAGTGAGTCATGCCTTTGACCCAGCCTTCTGTATTTTTGTGCTTGGGCTCAGGAGATGAGTGAGTATACGGTTGCTACACTCACAATTATGCATGTTTCAGGAGTGCTCTTTATTGATAAAGTATGGTTTCTGTGTGGAAAGGTCCTGAGCAAAGAGGGACCCTAGCGATTTATGCTCCATGAGAGAGAAGAGGGGGAGGGAAGAGCATGAGCGAACAGACGCTACACATGTGTCTTTACACCAAACGCTTGTAGCTGTTTTAAAGGCATTCTGAACTCATTTTGTGGATATCGTAAAGCAAAAGATAAATTTGTACTGCTGTCAAAAGGAACTCTGCACTGAGTGGTTCCCTATGGGATCAGTCAGGAATGCCATAAATTCAAATATGATTGGTGCTGTTTAAGTGCATGCCACATACACATGACATCATTAAGGTGCAACAGGAAATCGATCTCTTTGTAGTTGCTATCATTCTGGCATCTTACAGCCTATTTGATGTAACAAAGATCTATGTGGAGAGTTGGAGATTGAACATGCGCTTTCTAACTGCACTGTTCACCTGCAATTCTTTGAAATGTATTAATATTCATAGAACCCATACTTCTCCAAATGTTTTTGAACATTCTCCAAAATATCCAGCATTCATATACAGCTGGTTGCCAAAGACTGATATTACTAATGTGCACATATTTTCATGTCATGTCCAATTATAATGGTGCATGCATTAATTTATTCAGTTAACACACAACCACAGAGATATTCTTTGTGCTGCCCCACTTGGAACACTCACAGTAACACCATTTGCCATCCAATGCTTATCCAACTAATAAGCTTCCACGTGTGATCTTCAGCATGTGCTCTGTCCATAAATAGATCAATAAGCGATTTGCATTCCTCTGGGCTCCAAATGGTAATGGTAAGACACCCCTCCTCTACACCCACCCCCCTCATCCTATTGTACTTTGAGAGATTATCTAAACTTGAGCTATGCCATTAAATTACATGGTGTGAAAATGAGATCCTTTGAGCTTCAGATCACTGAGTGAGGCTTGAGTGTCATGGGGGTCCAGTGCCACAGCGGTGCCCTGTAATCCATCCCGGGCTCAAAGAACTAAACCTCAGATTTCTACTGTACCTGGCAGCTGAACGCTTTATAATGTTTGAAAGTTAAAAAGCATAAAATTCCAGAGGAGCCTCTCTCTAAGGCTTTAACCATCCATTATAACATCAGAGCCCTCTGATGTAAACAAGCATGAAGGTCTCTGGAGGGAAGTGAGCTTTTACAGCATGCACTATTACGGCGCTGCCAGTGACCCAGGCAGAGAGAGATAGACCACTGCTGTTCCCTTGATGTCTAACATCTTGAACTGTATACTGCCAATTGAGATACATATTGGTTTACACACATTTATGTACACACAATGAGAGAGGGAAAATCTTATTAGCTTCATTCTCTGGTGTTATAATGGTTGTAGAATTCAATAAAGGAGGCAGAGAAGGTTGTAAACACAGTGTAAGACACATAGATACACTGCCCTCCAAAAGTTTGGAAACGCCTGAACAAAATAGGGTTTTTGGGCAATATCAGCATAAATCCTCCCATTTTGCATTGATAATAAGGGACAAGACAAACTATGAAAACATATTTTATTAAATAAAAAGTTTATGAACATAAACATGAACATAACATAGAAAAATACTCAAATTTTGGATTCATCAAAGAAATCCCCATTAGCAGCTATTACAGCTCTACATACTCTAGGCATCCGAGCCGGTGTCTTGTCTATCATGGAGTGGCCTGC
>CM040981.1:17965401-17994599 GCA_022985145.1 Pangasius djambal
ATCTTTGGGCAATCCTCCAGGAGGCTTGGAGTAATATATCAAGTCAATGTTTGAATAAACTGACTGCTCGGATGCCTAGTGTTGTCCCTTATTATCAATGCAAAATGGTCACTAACTAAAGAGGATTTATGCTGATATTGCCCAAAAACCCTATTTTGTTCAGGCGTTTCCAAACTTTTGGAGGGCAGTGTATAGCAGAATAAAATCTGTAATAAGCATAAAATACTGTATACTAAAGAAAAATGCATGTTTGAGGATAAAAATGGTATATAATGCTCTTTGTTTTACATTATGGTAGGGAAGTATTTGGTAATTACTAGTAATTTCTACTAGTAATTTACTTTTTATGTTGAATTTTATAGTACAAATTAATTTTTGTGTGAACACAATAGTATAATAATAATAATAATAATAATATATTTACATTTAATACTCTGTTATCTGACAATGTAAGTTTATCCTTCCAGGATTTTCTTTCAGTAAAGTAATGTGAATGATATCATGCATATGCCATCACTAAATTCATTAGTAAATTCATGCATATATTGTTGAAATATGCAAGTAAGCACAGATAAAAATTTAACAATAGATAATTATTTAACTGATCCTTCAGAAAGGAAATGGTAATTAATGGTATCATGTCCAAATATAGTTGATGTCTGAAATACTTATAAGGTATTTTTCAAATTACTTAGCTTGTACTAAATTTCCCCAGCTGCACCAAGTATTATTATAAGAGCTACATATTTACTCGTTAATATTTAGGAAATTGTTCCACTATAGCACCAAGTACTGTGATACATACCTACATACCATATCTGTAAAGTATGTAGCAGCCTATGTTCCTTCCATTTAATATGTAACCTACTGTAAGTGTTTAATACTAGTTAGTTACCATACTGTAAAATGATTATATTAATAATAATTATAATATTTCTTCTTCTCTTATTCAGCCAATGACTGCACACTATACTGTATATACATCAAATAGTCTTAGTTTAGCATACAATCATGTCAGTTTAGCATCCAATCAAGTTCATCATTGCAGAAAAATCTATCAAGAATCATACCATTTGGTCATCTGTTGTGATCTTCTCATGCTACACAATGTAGTTGGCGCTATAGCTGTCCATGTGCGTCTGAAGATGGGCAAGCCACTGGACTGCAGTGTCGAGCTTGTGAGTGAGCACCCCTGGTTTTAGGGGTGCTAAATGTTTGTCTAATTTGCTAACATTAACTGGCTATATTTAACTAAATAAGCCTGTTTTCTTTGCTAATGCCAGGTTAGACTAGCATAGATTTCGGTAGCACTGGTTATTTACATGGTATTTTACTTTTGATTAATTCATTAGCAAACTACTTAGCATTAGTCATGTATATCTAAGCAAACTTAGAGATTTTATGATGTTTTAGGCAATATGGCAGAGTTGCTTTAAAATTTATATTCTGACAGTTTTAGAAAAGTTGTTCCTCTTTTGGCTGCTGCTGTTAGGGGTCACCACAGCAGATCATTGGTCCACGTATATTTGATTTGGCACAGTTTTTATGCTGGATGCCCTTCCTGATGCAACCCTCCTCAATTTTTATCCAGGCTTGGGACCGGCACTAAGAGCACACTGTTGCATGCAACCCCAGTGGCTGGGGTTGGTTCCCTGCCCGGGAATCAAACCCAGGCCACAGCGGTGAGTACGCGTTAGCCTAACCACTAGTCTTCCAGGGACCCCTAACAATTTTAGAAAAGTAATAAAGTAATAATAAGTAATCTCAAGGTCTCTTCCTCATCGTCTCAGGGAGTTTTTCCTTGCCACAGTCGCCTCTGGCTTGCTCATTAGGGATAAATTCATAAATTAACAATTTATATCCTGAATGTATTTATTTCTGTAAAGCTGCTTTGTGACAATGTCCACTGTTAAAAGTGCTATAGAAATAAAATTGTACTTTTCACATAAAATTAATTCAAGTTCATCGGTTCAAAACATTTACTTTTTAATACTTGAGAACACTTAAAAGTAGCAGGGTTTTTTTCTTTCACTTGAATACATTTTTTTTCTCTGGATATTGCCACTTTTTTAAATTTTGACACATCACTTATACTTTATCTTAAGTAGGATTTCTCTGTACTTTCTGCATCCCTGTTTGTTTGTAGTTAAAATTTAAAAGACAGGAAGATGAAAAATACAAAATACAAATACAAACCTCTGATTTATCAATGATCAGGTTCCAGGTCTTTTTTTTTTTTTTAGACAAAATATAACTGAATCCTTCCACAATTGTCTCTCAGTGCTTGAAACAGATTTCCAGCCACCATTTAAGGCACAGGACAAGAGAGTGTGTAATGACGTCGAAGACATTTTGTCAAGCACTGATCAGAGGAAAGCCGTTGTGGTGTGAGAGTCACTGGACTTTGATTGTGTTTGATGTATTATTATTGCCATGGAGCACAAACACCATCATCATGTTTTGACTATTATACACTATTTCTAAAGACAGCAAGATAAGTCTTCATCAATCCCAATCATCTATATGAAACCAAACCCTGAGAATTTTTCTCTTGGCTTGGCAGAAACTATAACCTCATCCAGAGAAGGCTGAAACAGATTCTTCGGTCACTGGATTAATTCTTGTCAGAATGTCTGTGATGGCTTACTCCATATGTACAAGATCACTCCTCTTGTAGTTTCTGCTTTCTGTGTTTGGGTCATGGGTCAAGGTGCTCTCGATCACAGAACATGTGTTACTTCATTGTTGTGGAATGCTCTATCATAATTTCTTTCATTTCCCCATCATCATCCTAAAATCATTATCGTGTCAGTCCATTTATCATTAAGTCTTATAATTCAGATGACTTTGGGCAATATGCTAGGAGACAAAGTGTAAAGAGCCTGATAGCCACATGAAACAAAGTCTAAAAACTTGATCATAAGGCAGCCTAATCCTGTGGTACCGCACACTTTAAAAATACACATTGATGATAATGTACATAGCTTTTCTTTTTTTTTTACATAGCCTTTTTTGAGGAGGGATGGAGGTCTTGGCAAATAGAAAACTTCATTAGTATGTCTAATCAACGCTGATCAAAAAAGTTTTCTGAAGTTTGTGCATATGGCAACAGTTCAGTTCATTTCCTCTCCGGTTTAAAGAGAATATTGATTCTGTCAAGAAACAAGGCCCTTTTTCCTGTTGACAGAGGAATTTTCTGAAACTGCCGCTGTTAGAGTGTAAACCACATGCTTGTTTTTCATCTGAACTGCTCCTGAGGAAAACTTCTAAACTCCAGACTTTGTTGAATGTTACCTTTACTGTAATTACAGCTGTAAGATGTTCAACCATAATGGAGAAGATGTGGGATTCATAAGTCTTTTCAAAATAGAGTTTTGAAAGAAAAAAAAAAGTTTGACCCTATATTCATACTAGCAAGCAACAAGTGTAGTTTGTCTCTTGAAGGTGTGCAGTGTCCAGTATTTGTTTTAGTTGCAATGAGAAATTGTAGTAACCAAAATGTAAGGTCTTCTAAAGCTAAGTAGTTAAACACTAACTGTTGTTTGATTTACATATTATGTGCTAGGCTTTGTACTAGCTTCATTGGCAGATTAGCAAAACGATCTAAATGTACTAGCTATGTACTACACATGTAATGAGAGGTCATATATGACAGGATAAGATGAAACCATCGTTTAAGGTTTTTTTTTTTTCGATTTTTGTGTGTCAAGCAATAAATGGGACTCAAGGATTGATCTGAGGAGCCAGTCTTTTTTATTTGTAGGTCCATACCTAATTTGTGTGAACTTGATGAGAAAGTCTAACTTCGATTGTCACTTATCGCACTGTCACTGAAATTTTCACACAGAGTCTCACATGTATGTAAAGAAAAAAAAAAAAAAAGAACGGACATCTGTCACTTTATTGCTTGCTAGTGTGAAAGTAGGGTGAGATTGCGCTCAAAAAAATGACTGAATGATTTTATTTATCAGTGCTGATAAATAAGCAGCTTCTATTACTGAATCCTCTATTATTGAAGTAGAGACACACACTCCTGTACAGTGCTATGTGATATAGCAATGACTACCAGCAAGATGTTAGCTACTGTAGCTGTCTGCTTTGTATTGTGTCAGTCCCGTCAGAAGTGGTGTGTTTAGCTTAGCTAACCATGTGACGGCACGACATAGATATTTAAGTGCTTTCCTCAGTCAGTTTCTAGCTAGTTATTTAATGTTACACTAGATACTGAACAATAGTATATGCCTGCTCTATGTTATAAGTTGTTCTAATTGAATATTTAATTAAATTGAAATGAAAAGATCATAGAAAAGTTGATCACTTAAAGAAAAAATAGGAACTCTAAACATTATTGGTTATTTATTGCTAGGTGGATGGTGTCTGTATTCTAACAATGCTACTTCAATCATGGCTGTGCTTCCTGTATTGCTCCAGGAGAATAAAACTGGAACTGGCCACTGATGGATGGCTGGGTTAGGGCCAGATTTCTGGACAGGAATGGCTGCCCAGCCCTGGGATACAATCCCAAAATGCTCTGTGAAGCAGTCACAGCTGCCATGTCAGTCACCTGAGAGCATTCTCGCTTCTTTCATCAGACAAGTGGTGACTGAATTCTGAACATTCAACCTGACAAATTGATTTGGATACTCTTCTGACAATCTAACCCCTGCTTGCATTCCCATTATGCTCATCTCTGAGGCAAATTGGCCAGAACAGAAAAGGAGCCAGTTAATGAGGGAATTCAGAGAAAAATCAGATTTTCCCAAATTTTCCACCTCAAATAAGTAGTTGATCAGCCAAGACACATTAGCTGTTAAAACCTTGGCAACACTTGCCTCAAAAAGCATTGTTTGGCTAAGCAATACTAATTGCACAAGCATGCACAGAAGTCTGTATATGAACTAATATACAATACTATATAATAAACAGAAAGTTTTAGAAAGGAAATGTTATATGCTACGTTTAAACAAAGAAAGGAAATGTCTTGAATATTTTATACTAATGATACTGCACTATTTCTAGGTCACTATTTAAATTTAAGGAAATTTGTGATATTGACCATGTTAACTCCTTTGTATGAGGGTCGGATTGTCCTTGAATGTGATTCCTTCCAATGAAGCACATGTTCAGATGATATGCCGATGGATTTAATCTAACATGGATCATCAGGTTTTACACAAATTTGTTGAGTCCATGCCGGCTCGAGTGCACACTGTCATTAAATTAAAAGGGGGATGTACCAAATACTAAGAAATGCTGAAATTCATTTAAAATATTTGTAAGATTCTACTTGTCATTCAGGTTGTTGCTGATAATATCATTTTTCATGAAAAATGTTGTATTAAATTAGAAACAAATGCAAAATAGAAGCATTGTATTCAACCTTTGACACAGATTGTACACTATATGACCAAAACTATGTACCTGACCATCACACACATATGTGCTTGTTGAAACCATGTACATTAATATGGAGTTGGTCCCCCCTTTGCTGCTATAACAGCTTTCACTCTCCAGGGGAGGTTTTCCACTAGATTTTGGAGCATGTCTGTGAGGATTTGTGATCATTTAGACACAAGAGCATTAGAGAGGTTGGGCAATGAAGTCAAGACGAGAAGACCTTGTGCAAAAGCAGTGTTCCAATTAATCCCTAAGGTGTTCAGTAGGGTTGAGGTCAAGGGACAGAGTTCTTCCACAATAACCTGAGCAAACCATGCTTTGTGCACAGGAGCATTGTCATGCTGGAACAAATTTGGGCCCCTTAGTTCCAGTGAAGGGAAATCTTAATGCTACAGCACGTAAAGATATTCTAGACAATTGTGTGCTTCCAACATTGTGGCAACAGTTTGGTGAAGACAGGCATATGGCTGTGATGGTCAGGTGTCCACATACATAGTAGTGTATATAGTGTATATACATTATATCAAATCAATATTTCTTAGATAGATCTAAGTGTCATATAGGCATTGAAGCTTACCAAACTAGTATAGGCATGTCTATTTGAGGTTATTACACCTTTTGAGGCAGGTATGTGCTGATTATAATATTTAGATAACAAGCTGCTGTAGATTAAGATAGAAATTTACAGTTCACACATGCTTTCATCAATGTCAACATCACTTAAAGTCAACCCTCAAATATTTTCAGAACTGACTATAACCCATAAAATAAAAGAAATTGACTTCAACCACTTAGTAAATAAAGGAAAATTGAGTATAAGATGAGAAAATTGGTCATATGTATGTGTATAATATTGCTTGGGGAAGATGTACTGCACTTTTCCCAACAGACAGATAAACATTTTAGAACAACAAATACATACAACAAAGGCATAAAATTGTCCAGAGCCTGAACTAGTGCAGTCCTCCAGTAGACCATACACATCTGCAAGCAAATCTGACAGAGGGAGAAAGGCTGAGTGTGAAAGAGGGATAGAGAAGTAAAGAGAGTGAAAATCTAGATAATGTACTTCAGTAACAAGCTCTACAAGCTGCTCATTTGGGAGACATTGTACTGTCAGTGTGTCAGCCTCTGACTCCAGCAGCAAGGGCTGAACATGTACCATATCCAGCTCATTTCTCTCTCTCTTTCTCTGACACACACACACACACACACACACACACACACACACTCACACACACACACACACACACACACACACAAAATTCCTCTCCTGCCTGAGGAAATGACTAGATGTCTTCCTTGAATAGTTAAATGATGATGTCTAAATCCACACAGCTGCCATACCAGATACACTGCAGAAGTCAGTGAGACACTTTCAGACCTTCTACAACTCTCCCCCAAGAGCAGCTCTAGGAAAAATATTGTGAGACTAGGATGTGTGTGTGTATGTGCGTGTGTAGTGTTTGTAGTAAATTACTTGTGGAGCTATAAGGAATTCAGAGACTCACATCCTGAAGGGAATATGCTGAAAACATAATAACACAAGCATATGTGCACAGAGACACAGACACACTCACACACACAGGTCCTTAACTTACACCATAGCATAATTTGGTTTATTGGCTTGGTAGGTGGCACAACTCCAAGCATAACATGTTTCCTCAGGTTGGAGAGTGCTGTAGACTTGAGCAGGTCTGAGGAAATCTGAGAAGGTTGTAAAACATAAAAAGTGAGAACTAGTCTGGCCCTCACACCACAAAGAGGCTGTGTCCTTTACAGATTAGTATGTATAAATGAAGGGGAACTGAGGGTGCTCTGCTCTCCAGCCACGTCATTTTCGCAGGCTTTTTCTTGCTTTTTTCGGGGTCAACTCAGCACATTCAGAGACTAAAGCCTGAACGAAAGTTCAACACCAAGTCCAGAAACAAACTCTTACTAACTCCTTAAGTGGCTAAAACAAGATTTCTAATAATACCAGATTCCTAAAGTTCTACTTAGACATAATATGATTTCCAAACATTGTATGTTTGTTACATAATGTTACAAGAGTATCTGATACAACATATCTGTAGTGTCTGTAGAACTTGATTTGGTAGAAATGGTTGTCTTCACAAGGTAGGCATGGCCATCACACCAAAAGTTCCATGCATACTATGTACTTCCCTTTTCTTTAATTGTTTTTATCTTTATCATAACAAGATCAAGTTGCACTTGATCATCAGTAGCTTACATTCTCATGACATGTAAGTTAGCTATGGCTGTAATAGGAACTCATAACTTACCTAAAACCCCCAGAAATAGTACTAAAAATAGCCCTAAAAATTAAAATAGTTATTTAAAATGTAATTTATATTTTATTGTTCTGCATATTAAACATGGCCAATTTAACACAATCTCTTATCGACATGGTGATATGGATGGGATATATTTTACCTGAGGCTATTCCTACCAGTCCTTTATACATGCAGTTTGTACAAATTACTGACATGACAGATTCAGATGGGACTAAACTCCCAGTGATAAACTGGTGATAATTACATTACCTCCATATTAAATAATTACATTACATTATCTCCCCAAGTAAAACTCCAAAAAGACTTTTTCCCTAGATGTTTAACTACAAAGGAATTATTTGACTTAGTATTCTTTGCTTTTAAAATGTCATTTGCACTTCATTTCAGACCATCTTCTGTGTCCTATTTGCACAAAAATGTTTATCATATAATTTCCTGCAAATACTTCATTTGCAGCTGCAGACCATACTTTCAACTAAATGGCATGGGTGGTGATGGCAGAACTATAATGAGGTTGGATCTAAGGACTGGATTGTTTTGGCTACTTCTGCTTTGCACTAGACAGAAAAAGTCTTGAGTAGGAGTCGTTGAATAGTGATTCTGACAATGATTCTTGTGGAACCTATCATGAGCAGAGGAATGGAGAGATGTAAATATATAGGAACTAGGAACTAGGAAGAAGGTGGCACTTCAGACAGTTTTTCTCCCAGACTTCAATTATTTCATAAGTCTTTTATTTTGTGAGTGCAGACTGTGCCTTCAACTAAATGGTATGGGTATGGTTGCCAAAGGTTGAGAACTTGTCTGACTTTCAGCAGGATGAGCAGGATGATGTCTGTGTATTGAAAAGTGCTGATTAATTGATGTTGAGGGGTTGCGGAATGGACTTGGTCATGGGAGGAGGAAAGCTTACTTTTTTAGTGCCTCTGAATTGCAATTGTCTCAAGGAAGTTCTATGTGATGGAGTGATGGAGAGAGACTGTGATCCTTGAGGGAGAGACTGGGTGAAAGAGCATCTGTGATCCTTGAGAGAGATAGAGGGGAGAGAGAGTGTCAGAGAGAGAGAGAGAGAGAGAAACCGAGTGAGAGCATCAGAGGTCCTTAAAGGAGTGACTGAGTGTGTGTCTTTGATCCTCAAGAGAAAGCGTTAGAATGGTGGCATCTTCAGTCCTAGAGAAAGAGACTGTGTGGGGGGCATCTGCCATCCTTGACAGAGGGCCTGAAAATGAGAGAGAGGCTGAGTGAAAAAGTCTGTTGTCATTGAGAGAGTCTGAGCCAGGGCATCTGCGATCCTTGAGAGATGAAGGGGCTGTGATCCTCAACAGAAGGATGGGTTGCATTCCTTGAGAGACAGAGGGGCTACAAGCATTGAGGGAGGATATGGCTGCAAGCATTAAGAGATAGAGATGATCATGGAGACAGAGGGGCTGTAACCATAGCAAGACAGAAGGGTTGTGTCTACATACAGACAGAATGCTAGTAGAGAAAAGGGAGAAATGGGACTTTATAGGAAGTCAAGTAGGAAGAAGGTGGAGCTTCAGGCATAGCCTTTTCCCCCCCCCCCAAACTTAATTTATTTCATAACTTCATTAAAACCAGATTCATAGTTCAGGCCTAAGGACAGGAAACACACTTGCTCACTCTCATATACACACACACACACACACACACACACACACACACACATATATATATACACACACACGTCTGTTTCCTGGAGACTTGGCAGACAGGAGAAAGTTTTGGATCATATGCTCTTTGTCCCTGTTTCTTTTCTCGGCACCTTATTAGCCCTGCAACCATCACGCAGAAGCACATTCAGTCACGATAGCAGCCTCTGGCCCAAAGCCATGCACTTTTGCAAAGTCTATGTATAACGTGTCAAAGTGTGCTTACCTCTTAATAATGTAAACCTGAGCCATGGAGGCTTAGAGGCTGTGCCAGATGGACATGGAAAGCACCATGCAGTCTTTACTTCTTTTCATCCCCCAGGCTCAGCTGCTCTCCTCGGTCAGGCCAATCAATTCTTTTCCATACTTTGTGATGGAGTGGCTGGTTATGGTTCTTCCCCTCACATTTCTCAGGTGAATGATTGGTTCCTTGGACTAGCACTGATTGGTTTGGCAGCAATCCTACATTTCTGAATTGGCATATCTATAAGATTTGAGGCTCTTGAAGTCTCTTTGTATATTAATAAATTGTACATACATGCATATTTTTCACAGGTACATACTGTGGATTCTGTGGATTCTTCATTCTGGATTCTACATCATACATTTATGAGTGAACATAAGAGCAATCATTTATTGGAACTGTGTAACTATCAAATACAGGCAGACACTTCATACAGATACTAACCACAAGAAGCTACACATACATACACATGGGCAACCCTCAACACTCCCCTTCCCCCCATGCTGTGTTTCAGAGTCTCCTGTTACTGGTTTAATGAGGAATTTGAGATAGTGTGGAGGCCTTAGGGCTAAGGCTGTCTCTACACATGATCAGGCGCAACTAATACAGTGCACAACTGTGCATAAGGAGTGCTGTGGTCCTCGTGCATAACACCGCCAAAACAGGTGCTCCCTCTCTCTCCGGCCTACCAGATGTCCCATACTGCCATCATGGCAAGGGTTCTGTCACAGTCTTCCTGCAAGGAAACAAAGTGTGAAGCCCAGCCAAGGTGGTCCTACATGGGTTTTGTACATATAGTTGTGTGTGGTGGAGTGGTTTAGGTTTTATTCTTATTTATGCATGTTACAGCAATTGAGCTGTCATTGTGCCTTTTCAAAGTTGCCTTTCTAAAGGCAGGGGTGCCATGTTGCACGGGCCTAGAGGCAGCTGGGTGTTAAGTGCAGTGCTTAAAGCCATAACAATTTGATAACAGCTCTCAGTATTTGGTCAAGTACATGTCAAATTACCAAGAAACTAATGCAAATAAATTAAATACTAATGCAACATTCAAATCAAAATGTGGAAATTATGAATGTTGAAATGTCAAGGGTTTTTAAGTAGAGGTATGCTAAGTACAAACCATGAGAAAATTGGGGTTTATATGACTCTGAACATATTTCACACAACCACAGATGAAAAACTATATTTAGAAGAGGTATCTTTTCAAATAGTCTGGAAGATGCCAAAATTAACATTGTGGCAGTGATCAGATATTAAAGGACGTATTAAAAGTCCATATGTCTTGGTTCAAATTATTATTGGCAGTCTTCTGGAATCTGGCATAGACACAATATTCCTTATTTTTTCCATCTACCTCTCTTTTTTTACATAAACCCTTCACCCATCTTACATCCTTTGCCCATCATACCTCCAAGCCAACAGACCTCTCTTTGCTTCCTGTTTACAGAAAATAGCCTGTCATTTTCTCTTTTGTTTTTTAAACCATGCTAACCAGCCTGCTGGCTGGCCCTTTTTTTTTTTTTTTTTTGCTAAGGCCATTGTGTGAAGTTCATTGTGAGCCATTTGCTCCGACTGTATAAATAGTAGCAAGTATTACCGGTCTGGTGAAAGTAAGGTTGTGGCATAGCGCCAACCTCCGGAAGATGCCAGTGCCAAAAGGCACAGCTGACCGCACCCACCCGAACACACATACACACACATTTGGATACATGGGCAAAATTCATCGGCATGCTTTTGTTCTCTGCAGATTCACAAGATGTGTGTGTTTAATGATTTGCCTCGCATTGTGCCCTTGCTTCCTTTGAAGTATAATGCATTTGTGAGTTAAATACGGAGGTGTGACAATCTGCTCCGTGGATGACACAAAGTTACATTCTTCTATAACAACTGCCAGACAGCAACAGTAAATCTAGTGAAGTGGTGTTCACTGAAGTGTTTTGGAAGCCTTATGGGTCACGCTTTACACTATGTTTCCTTAATAACCCAGTGACTGAGAAACAAATAATTCGTCGTGCTTTGTTACTAATGAATGAAGGATAGTTTACCACCTGACTACAGGTGACACAAGTATTATTAACTAGTTATTAACTGAGGGGTCAGTATTCCTCTTAATGACACATATTTAGTAGCATTTTGTAGTTAGCATTTCTTCCTGAAAATAATGACTCTGGTGCTGTACATGACTGACTGGAACTCTTCAGTAGGCCTTGTATGGTTTGTAAGCCCAAACCTCATGAGGCTAAAACTATAGCAGGGAAGTCGATCAGAAAGCAAACAATAATTTCCACATCTGTTAAAAGCACCAGCAAATAAGGTAAATTTATGGGAAGTCCAAAATAAAGAGCGAACTAATTATTAGTGTGATATGTTCCTAATTATTATCTAATTAGGATGATCTAGTTGTAAACCTAGCCTGCTCATAAAACCGACATTCAAAACAAAATTAAAAATATACAAATAATCGTAATAGTTCACCTTTCACAGGCTGACTTTTCTACATAAAACAGCATACAAGTCAGCATACTGTTTCCAAATTTCCAAATGTTCCTTTATAAAAGGCAATAATTTATCAAATTGGTAAATAAAATAAACCTGTTGTAGGCTTACTTAAAATAAAATAGTCATAACATGGACATAATTGATTACTACCATTCTATTGTTAGTTGGTGTCCAAGTCTATTCCTTTACTACATTTGTTCATTATTTGCTCTTATACAGTTCCTGGATTACTAAGGAATCTTTGTAATGTATTACATCCTTATCTGCCTCATGATACACTATGTCAGTATGTTATAGCATTTTAGAACTGATCAATCAGCCTAATCAGATTATAATATTTGGCTTGGTGCTCCTGAAGGTAATTTAGAAAAAATAGTTAAGTGAAATTTTTCACGCCCAGCGTTAATTTTGAGCAGTGCGTATATTTAGTTACTACGCACAGTAAGCCTTTTCTCATTTAATGATATTTTTTCAAAGGAAAATTAAAAAGAAAGAAAAAAAATTATTGCCACAAATAAATAAAATGTAGATATAAATTGAGATATCAAATTATAATACCATTAAAATGAACCGATTTAAGTTTTAAAGTATACAAAAGGAATTGAATGAAATGAATTGAATAGAATGAATCTACAACTGAATAGAATGAATACAGATATTTGTATTAATAATTTATTTATGTCTAAATAATCACTAAATCATCATAATTCAGTTGCATATCCTGAGCTTGTTAGTCTCAAAAGACAAGGGGAAAAAAGATGACTGCTTATATCTGTGATTAATTATTTATTCTTATTTTATCTGTTATTATTATTATTATTATTATTATTATTATTATTATTATTATTATACATTAAATAACTTTTGAAGTAATTGATTTAATACTAAATTCAAAGTGTAATTAGTGTGGCAGTGTGGTTTCAGTCAATGACTGAATGATTTGACCATGAGAAATGTGTAGGAATTAAAATGAGTGAGACTGATTTGGTTGGATTATATGTAAATATATATATAAGAGTAGCCCAAACCTAAACTTCATAACTTTAGACATGAAGATCAGCTGCTACTGGGATGTGATGTTTAATCATTTTGCAATTGATAAATGTTATTATTATTATTAGTAGTAGTAGTAGTAGTAGTAGTATTTGAGAATGCCTTCTCCTTTTCCTTTATTTATTTATTTTTGTGAGAATGTACTGTATATTAGCCTTTCAAAGCAGGAGAACAAGGGATCTGGGAAGCTGAAGTAATACCATGTGAGATTTTCACTTTAAATCCAGCTTTCTGAAGTAAATAGAAGGCAGATGGATGATGTTTTAAAAGTCACATTTAAGCTTTTACAGGTAAGAGATAAAGTTTCAGCAAATTGTTGGAATCCATTTCAATCTCAACTTCAGCCTCCATAATCCGGCAGCTGGGGAGTCTATCATCAAGGCTATAGATACTGTTTGATACCATGGCTACAGCAGACTATGATGAACAACCACACACACATGCATACACACAGACACACACAGGCACAGGAAGATACACAAATAAATAATCTATTTAAATAAATAAACAATTCAAATTCAGTATAAATGAGTGCAGGTATAGAGGTACAAAATCAGAATTAAAGCTTTTTGCACTTTGGTAAGACACTGATAAGTGCTACTAGCATGGTAAGTTAAATTCATGTCCTGTTCACGCATACAGTGCAGACCTGTCAATTGTCATGATCAGAAGACCAAATTTCTTTCAAGGAATTCATGGTTTACAAACTAATCTACTATTTTGATAGAAATATTTGTAATTTAGCTACAAAATGGATATAATAGAAATGACAAGGGGAGGGACTATAAGTTGTTACACTCAGAGAAAACAGGTTCTTTGCATATTCATTTATTTTGAAATCTCCTTTTTGTAGGGTTCTACATAGAACCTTTAAGGTTTTTAAATGTGTACATTGATTACTGGGATCCAATCTCCAACCTTCTGAACTCATGGATGGATGGATGGATGGATGGATGGATGGATGGATGGATGGATGGATGGATGGATGGATGGATGGATGGATGGATGGATGGATGGATGGATGGATGGATGGATGGATGGATGGATGGATGGTTTATTATTATTATTATTATTATTATTATTATTAAGAGAGAGATACAGCAAAGCAGCCTTACAGAAATCCAGGTCCAGATCTAGATCTTTAAAAGTTATCCTTTTTCTGCCTGATGAGTAGCTGCCTGTTACAGGTGTGAACTAATTTCCATTTAGGTTTAAATGTACTCGAAGTTTGTTGCAAAAATCAATAGCACCATTTGTTGTTACATTTACTTTTAATTATTAGCAGACATTTCTTACCTGACCTGTTTTTCTGTAGTAAAGGAGTTACAGGTCTGACACAAAAACACTGGTCACAGACATCTGTTTTCCTGCTTTCAATCTAGATTTGTTTGTTTGTTTGTTTAATTCATTCATTCATTCATGAATTGTTTAGTTAGTTAGTTAGTTAGGTAATCGAATACATAATGAATCTGTGTTCACAATTATAATAATAGGAAACTACATAAAGGTTCAATTACCAAAACATGGAAATCAGGATATGCCAAATTGGTACTGGTGCAGTAATGAACAGCATAAACAAACATTTAATGAAAATAATAGATTTGAGAGATTTTCTAATGTTTGCAGGGGAAAATTTAAAAGAAGACTAAAGTTTAAGTATATATCCAGTATGAGTGATTTCCACAGATTAAAAAAAGACAGGTATTGGCTGACCTATAAACCAGCCAATTCATTAACTAAGTGCACTTCAAAAATCTGACACAACTGAAAGCATTTGAATGACTCTTCAATGCTAATATGTCCTTAAGAAACCCTCACATCTATCTTCCTCCCTCTTCCACTCGCTAGAACACAGGAAACAGCTAAATAACTAAAGTTATTTACCACCTTGCCTGGAGGTGTTAATGTGAGCACCTCGGCATCAACTCTGCTTGAGCTCGACGTGATAAAAAGTAAGCATTAGAATGTGAAAAATAAACACTAAAATGTCTGACATTAGGGTTTACAAGGGTTTACTGCTGTTGTCATGATAAAACCTTTCAGTGTCACATGCAACTGAAAACCAATGTAGTTACAGCAATCAGACATGTATTAAATATGTGGATATCAAATATAGCATATTTTAAACTACCATAGGTAGTTGGTTTAAAATGCAATAAAAATGTCTTGCATGTTTTAAAGTCTACCCTGCACAGACAGGAAGGAAATGAAAGATTTCTTTAAAAAAGCTCACCACGACTGCAATATTACCTGTTCCAGTTATTTTGTCATGGCTCAGATTGTACTTTACCTATGTTGTCTCTCTTTTGACATATGTATTTGTCATATTATGGAATTTATATCAGTATGATGGGGAGATGGGGTGGGGTGTTATCTTTAGGTGGCGAGGGTTATCTTTGTTTCGACAGGCTAAATCGAATGACCTCTCAAAACAGACAACAAATGGTTCACCACACTAGTGTTACTGCTTAAAAATCACATAAAAACACGTCATCCCTTCTTTTTATACCACCTTCTTTTATACCGAAGCACTGATCTTAAAAACAATAGCTGCCATATATCTTAGTAACATGGATGGTTGTTAGGTGTTAGCGAATAAACCTAACTTTCTCACTTCCCCCATCCTTTTCAAAAACAAGCACATCACTAAGCACGTTCTCAGCTTGTAAATATGGGTTTGCAAAGGGAACATTCCACTCTGTCAGACGAGCTGTCACAGAGAGAGAGAATCCCTCCAACACTGCCACCTTCATGTTCAGTGAGATGTAAACCATGGCACCCCCCTGCTGTGAAGGACTTGGACTTTCCCACACTGTTGAAACCCTGGATCATGCACTTGGACATTTGTTATATTTTCACTCCAATACACAAAGTGTTTTCCTCCAAAAAAAAAAAGCTTTAACAAGGCCACAAATGTGGTACTCACATTCTTCTCATGAGGGTATAATGCATAAAACTCTAAACAACAAAGAAACCAACAATGTGTGATATTCAGCTCTGCTTATTTTATTTTATTTATTGTGTGTGCGTGTGTGTGTGTGTGTGTGTGTGTGTGTGTGTGTGTGTGTGTGTGTGTGTGTGTGTGTGAACATTCTGTGAGAATTTTTTTTCCCAAGCAGTCTGCTCTCCATAAAATGTCTTGTGACATTTATTGTTCAGACATCCTCTTAAAGTTAGCATAGCTCTACCAGACAAATTTAGCTTTTTGTGCAGAAAAAAAAATGAATTTTATTTTTTTAAAAAAAGGTCTCTACCCACAAGAAAAGCTATAATCTAGAGAGTAGATAACGATCTAGTCCCTTTATTCCCTATACCTTCCCTTTGCAAAAAATGCATAAATATTACCTGAATTACTTCCTTCCAGTAGCAACAGCTCAGCCCATACTTGCTAGCTAAGATTCGCTAGGGTCGCTAGGATAGGTTTTACATTCATAGCATAACATACACCAAACCTATTTTTACTGGCCTGAGCTGCTCCCTGGACCAGTTCCAGAAGTGCTAAAGTAATCGGCTGCCCTCACACTCCGTGATTTTCAGAATGCACTGGGAACATGAGAGGTGTGAGTGATGCAGTCGAATCATATGTGCATAAGAATGAGCTACAATTAGATTTCACTTGGCTCATCAAGTTCGATTCAGAAAGGGGTTAGTGAAGCCCCCGACTTCAATCATACTCATTCATCTCATTGATCTTTTTTTTTTGAGACATGAGATATAAGACGTGAGACATGGTTAATCATTATGTAGTTGCCCCACCCAGTCAACCTCACAACCCGTTACACCAAATTCCTGATTTGACCCAACTGACCCTAGTGGACTCTGTTGTAGTTTTTGGAGACGTCTTGGACAAAGCATCACATTGATTTATACATGGATTCCTGATGTTCAGTAGAGGTTTTTAGAAAAGCAGCAGGGGGTTGCGTGGAGAGGTGTAATGTGTTGGGGGTGTGTGTATGTGTTTGTGTGTGGAGGGGGCGGGTATAGTTAAAGGACACACTCAGCTGCTAGATTAACTCATCAACACCGCATTGCCGGGTGTCAACAGAAATGTTTCACGCACAAGGAATGATTACCATTTGGAGGTCACGAGTAGCAGCCTCCCGAGTCCCTTAGCCCTTTTAAATGTTAGTGTCTGCTTTTCAAGAGCAAAGGTGTCAACCTGGAAGCTCTACCGGAACTGCAACCTTGAAGCATACTGTGGCTTTTGTTTGGATTCTTGATCAGAGGGAGGAGTGAAGAATTGTTTTAAATGATTTGTCATTGTTATATCAGGGTGGGTTTTTTTTTTTTCCTTAGACTGGATATATTTTGCATATGTGCTAATATATTTATGCCCACTGAATACATAAGGCTTGTGTGTATGGCATTAACAAGTCAAGTTTAGTACTGTGGTTCTGCTTTGTAGATTGAAGTTAATTGGCATATGGGAACAGAATTATTAAATTTTCTACCACCGGTATTATTTTTTTTTTAATGCTTCATATATTTACCAACTGGAGACTGAATATATATTAAAAAAATAGAACCAGACTAAATCTGTCAAATTCACTGTGATACCCCTAGCAGAGAAAAAAAGCTGTGGATTTTATACAGCAGAACAAGACATTTTCATATATCACACACAATGACAACAAACAATTAAAACTTCTGTGGAGAAGTTAAATACCTAACTTTAGGGTTCCCGATGGGCGAAACAGAAAAGCTTATGCCCTATTGTGAAGAGATTATGAATACAAATCCTGGTTATGCCAGAGCCATCCATGGCCAGGAGTCCAAGAGAGCAAAATTGGATAGAAGATCTCTGGGTTAGAGGGGTGGCATTACTATCTCTCCCCTAGTGAGTGACACTAGCCAATTCCAGGCGTCTATGAGCTCATGTGTGTGGAAAGGGGACAGGTAGCACTTTCCTCCAAGTTTGTTCAGCTGCCCTGCGATGTAGCATGAGCAGCAGTTTGAAAAGATGAGGTGCTGGCTTCACATGTCTCAGAGGAAAGCTGTGGTGGCTGTCATGTGATAGTATTTAGCCAAAATGGCTAGTTAGCCCGATATCTCTAGTTTCACAGGATCAGCATCTCTCTTGCTAAAAGTATTGAGAAGCAGTGATGAAAGAGTTGAAGGGTCTGAAATGGTTAATTTTTATACTTGGTCGCTATCATGTGATAGGGGAGAGCTGGATAGTGGGTGAGAAACTGGGGAGAAAATGAGGTAAAAATCATGAAAAAAAAGTTAGCCCTCTAGTTAGCCTGATATTGCTAACAAAGGTCTTCTCTCTCACTCAAAGTTTCGAGAAGCAATGATGCTTAATTACAATGGAAGTTCCACTCTGAAAGGGTTAAATATTGACCAAGTTCTCTCCTCCATATCGGGCCCAAGCTGTTCCATGTGGTCCTCCACATAGCTCTTATAGAAATTGGAGTAAGACCCCTGGCTTGCACTCTAAAGCCATCATGGTGCTGGGTGACATGAGCTTCATTCCTTTCTTGTTTGTTTTAGATTTGAGGGAGATCCAACATGTGGTCAAACATAATCTCAATCCCTCAGTCTTGAGAGAACAATGCCTAAGCTTGTGGGGCTGGACATAGTGCGGCCTTGTGACGGCATGAGCACTATGTACTCATGTGAGCACACAGCTCAAATTAGGCTTGTAATCACAGTTTATAGCTAAACAAAGTCAGCTACATGATGCTTAGAGGTATGAGACATCACCAGGGGCCATTTAAAACATGATAAATGGTTGCTGTGTGAGTATATAGCAGTAGTGCATCAAGAGAGCTGGACTTGTTGTATAACGAGACTTGAAGAAGTTTCACTGCTCATCTGATGCAGCTCTAGATCTTCAAGATGATAAAACAAGACTGATCACCTTTGACTTACTAATACCAGACCTTCACAATGACCTCTATGATTTTTCTGCAATTACCAGTGCTTCAAGGTACCTAGGACTATAGACAGATATGGCCTTGAGAATACAAATTGGAAACACCATTGTGATGTTTCCCACTGCTGCCCTCAAAGGCCCCGAGCCTGACCTGCACTGACAGTGTTCTTAGTGTTGGGTTCCTGCTCTGCTCTTATACTAGCAGCAGGGGGCAAAGGGGTGAATAAGCACTGCGGCCCTGTCAGCTCCAGCAGTGCAGGTCCCCAGGGCTGGCGCCAGCAGTACTCTGGCAGCCAGGGGCAAAAATAGACCTGACACAACCATCCCTGCAGTTGCTGGGGCAGGGCAGAGCGGCAGGAAAAGAAGTGGGATTAGGTTGCAGCGGCTGTCATCATTGCATGGTCATTACTTCTGGGCTAATTATCTGCGGCCACAAGTAAACACACAAGATATTATAGCACAACATACAGTATGTCTGTAATCACTGCAAATTGGATTAGGATTAGGCCACAGGTGAGTAAAAGAAAGCCAAAAGAAAATATTTGTAGCAAGTACAAGAATAAGCAGTAAGTCTTGATTTTAGAAATAAATTGCCTATAGGCTATGCAAATTAAATAATGTCAAAATCAATACTGTAAACCAGTCATGCCACACTTGTCATACAGGCTAACTGAAAGTTAACTCCAGCAATCTGACTCTGCTGGCACAATCTCAGCCCCTCCACCTCTTCCCTTGCCATTCCAGAGCTTTGGTTTCCAGTGACCACTCAACTTGTCCAGTCAGAGAGACAAGCTCTTCTGCTGTATTCATCACCACTCAGGCTCGGTGTGTTGTCACAGGCATGCCTAGGCTAATGCTAGATAAAGTAATAATCAGAATGCAAGTCAGGACGTCACCTAATTCCTCTTTGCTGTCAATTATTACTTTGCGCAAGTGTACTATCTGTCAGGTCTAACTGAACATTACTGCTGTAATTGCCCTGGAGTTCACTTTTGATGTATCTATTTAGAATGACCATCAGTGATGTTCAGATATTCATATATGCACTTGAAATGTAATTATATCTCCTGATATAGCTAAACACCTTGTTTGCATGCTAGCCAGTGTCATAAGGCACTAATGTCAGATCGGAACTCAGGTATCACACTAAATGTGAAATAAATGACAGTATTGCTTTTAAGGAATGGCAGGGAGCAGCAGATTTAGCTAGAGAACTACACTGCTATCCTTACAGTCAAAGTAATTCAATAGGTAATTAGTCTTATGAGAGCATGTGTGTACATCCCTATCAATCCCTATTTAGTGAGGCATAAGCTTCATTTAGCTAATTGAATTAGCTGTTCTGTTTTGGTTTTGAACCTGAGAAGTGGATGGGGGTGGAGATGTGTTTATCTAGCATTATGTCTGAGTGGAGGTTTAAGGTATAATTATACCACACAAGGCATTAATCCAGCACAACCTATGTGTCTGCCAAAAGGTCTACTCTCACCCAAGCTCTGTCTTTCTGACATTAATTAACAAAATATTCATGCTGTTAGATAGACCTCTGGCTTAATATAATAAATGTGTGTACAGTATATTTAGTACAAACCAAATGTGGAATGGGGTTCTGTGAGAGCTGGTGTTAGGAGAAATAGTGGAACTAGTAAGTTTATTTTAGAAGGTTTAAGACAAAGAATTTTTTTAGTACAAAAGACCTGACTTGCATCACTTCTAGGAAGCAGGATACAAAAGAAGATTACACAAACAAACAAATAAATTCACTCATTCATTCATTCATTCATTCATTCATCTTCAGTAATCACTTTATCCTGATCAGGGACATGGTGAATCTGAGGTCTGCCCCGGGAACACTAGATGCAAGGAGTGAGAATTCACACACATTCACATGGGGAAATTTAGCTTAGCCAATTCACCTACCTGCATGTATTTGGACAGTGAGAGCAAGCCAGAGAATCCACAGGGAACCCACAGAGTCACAGGGAGAACATGTGACTCTCCACACAGGCAGTGACCTGAGCTCAGGAATCAAACCGGAAATCCTGGAGCTGTGAGGCACCACTGCTACCCAAAACAAATTTTAATTCGTCTTCAGTAACTGTTTTATCCTTGTCAGAGTCATGGTGAAATTCCATCCATCTATCCATTTTCCTTACCATTTATCCTACACAGGCTTGTGGAGTAGCCTGGAGCCTATCCCAGGGGACTCAGGGCACAAGGTCTGGGACACTCTGGATGGAGTGCCAACCCAATGCAGGACACACACACACACACACACTACGGACAATGTGGAAATGCCATTCAGCCTACAACGCACGTCTTCGGACTGTGGGAGGGAACCGGACTACCTGGAGGAAACCCCCGAAGCTTGGGGAGAACATGCAAGCTCTGGGCACACAGGGTGGAATTGGGATTCATATGTTGGTAGCAGTGATAGCTCAGTGGTTAAGATGTTGGCCTACTGATTGGAAGGTCAGGTGTTCAAGCCCCAGCACCACCAAGCTGCCACTGCTGGGCCCTTGAGCAAGGCCCTTAACCCTCAACTGCTCAGTTATATAAAAAAAATGAAATAATTGTAAGTTGCTCTGGATATGGGCGTCTGCCAAATGCCGTAAATGTAAACCCCCAACCCCGGAGGTGCAAGGCAACAGTGCTAACCACTAAGCCACCGTGCCTTCCCTCATGGTGAAAGTAAATCAATGAATTCATCTTCAAATCTCTGAAACTTTGAAAATCTGTCATTTTATTATTACATGCTTTATAGACCTAAGTGGGGCACTAAATCTGTTAGTCCAGTGCATGTGCCTTGTGTGCTCAAGGGAGAGAAGCATCATTAGCTTGACTGGTTGTTTGACCTCTTAGTGTGTTGACTTTACTGAGTAGTAAATTTAGGCCTGGGGAGAAAACTGTGGTATTTGTTTAGTGAATGAGAGAGAGCAAGAGAGGGAGAGAGAGCAGGATGGGGAAGGATAGAGAGAGATTCATCCCTTCTTTCCATGGTACTGCGAGGACATGTCTCCATTAACATAACTGCTCTGCCACAGCTTTGAACTTTGATCTTTTCCAACTGCTCTACGAAGCTGTTTGGCCTTTAACCCTGACCTGAACTACAGTGGGATAGCGGTGAGAATGAAAATTTGTCGCCCCTTATATGCTGGACATATTCCAAGAGCAAATAGTTTTATTACAGCTCAGTGAGTTTTGTAAGAAATAATTAAATCACTGTAGGAATGCTGTGAAATGCTAATGTTAGGTAAATGGTTGTACTGATCTCATTACAACAGTGGATAATGCCTGGTATACATATCCTGAGGCATACACCAGGCATACATTTTACTACAATTGAGCTGTTTGTAGAAAATTGTTAGAAGGTACGGCATTTGCACCTTAATTGTCTATTGTTCTCATTTATTTCATTTGTTTTTCTTTGTTTTGCAATCCAGTGTGAAGAATAAACACGTTTACTATTTTAAATCCATCACTTCACCACAGCTGTCCAGCTCATGAATCAATGTTAGACAAACAATTACAATACAGTACAAATATATGTCAGTACAAATATATCATGTTAGTTGCTTAATGATTAATCCGAGTAAGAAGGTTGTCATGAGAACAATGTTAACAAATGTGTAGTAATAGTGTACAGGACATGGGCTGAGTGGAAGGCATGGCTTCCCTAAGCCTGAATAATGTGTGGAAACGGCCGAGCATTTGTTGTGCTGCCGGCCTGTGATTTGATAGACACTATCCGCTTACACAGACGAGCCTCTCTGTCGCTGAAGACATTTGCAACTGGTGCCAAGGCCCAATAAATCACCCAGTATCAAAGAGGGCATGTAACGCTTTCTGGATTTCAACATATGTGGAATCAGAAGCTGTCTGTCAGCAGGCTGAACCACTCAGGGGTGTGCGGGGGTGGAGCTCTCCGGCCTGTTCCCACTCTAATGTGGACCATATGTGGGCAGTGTGGATAGTTCAGATGCACTAGGCACTACCTGCTCCTTATCTGAGCTCTCTGACAAGCAATCTTTTCCTGGGGAAGGATGGGTATGCTTCAATAAACAATTTCAATGATTTACTAATTAAGTTTATTTTTCTCAACAGCTTATGATTTTTTTTAGATCTTTCCTCAGTAAATTAGCATTGAAACATGAGCACTAAACATGTTTATTCATGTTATTTTAAACATTTAACTTTGGAATGTCATTTAAGTAGCTAATTTGACTTGGAATGTTACATGGTACATTTCTAATCTTATGACAGCAGCATGCAGAAATCATAAAGTAGAAGGATCTGCACTACTTGGATTTTGGACACTAATGCTGTATGTAAAGCTTCATATAATTTCATTTTTTTAATTGCATAAGTATGTTTAAATGCTTTTCAGTACAATGGAAATGTGTTGTAACAAAAGGAATGTTCAACAGCAAGATCAAGAATTTTTTCCGTGATCAGTACAAATTATATCCTTCTACCAAAAAGTCTAATATCATCCATAAAAACATGTCAACTCTTGTTTATTTATGAACCATCAGTGTAAGTTGTTGAGACACTTATTTGTATCTAGCAAGATGAACATTTAACCATGTCTGGCAGTGTCATGCGGACCTATCCATCTTGACGTTTAAGACGACCCTTGCTGTCATCTGTGGTTTTAAGTTCCCCGAGCAACTGAACCTGGTATTTGGGCCTATATATCACTTCCCCTGACTTCTCTCTCTCCCTCTCTCTACCTCTCTCTCATTCTTTCTCTTCTAGATGCCCTGCTGCTTTGTGTTTAAAGTTTGTGCTCCATCAAACATTGAGCTTTGCTTCTTCTCCTCCCCACCAAGGTAGCAATCAAACTGCGCAGCCATTCTAGAACAACTTTGTCTTCCAAAACACTTGCGTCAACCGGATAGGTTTCCATCTGTCTTGCATAGGGCAAAGCTTTTGCTGATGAGGGCCTTAGATGATTAATGTCCAACTTGCATTTTGTCTTCATTATTCCAACATTTTCCTCCCTCTGCGTTCCATATTCAGCGCAGCTTATATTCGGTTAGGATTGCACTACAGAGACATTCCTAATTACAACACTGAAATGATCAGTGACAGTGAAGCATTCTGTCACACAGAAAATGAACTGTTTCCTCCCAAAATCATACTGAGAAATGGGCTTCTTTGAAATCTTCCTTAAGGGCATATTATGTTTTCAAAAGCCGTTATATTGAATTACATTTTACGCAAACTCTAATTCCAGTATTGATACAGCCTATATATTTTTTATTTTTCAGTGATAAAAATATAAGTGTAATCTAAATACTTAAATGGCACTTGGAGTGAATACTTTACTACACAGAATTAACTGCCAGTACACTCCAAGGCTTGGAGTGTTTTTGTAGTGTGGTAAACCCACAGCTGACCTTCGTTCAGTGATATATCACTCTGGATCTTGGAACAGTGTAAACTCTGTGTGAGTAACAGCCCTGGCTATAGTTGCAGAGTTAAGCTATACTGGAAAATTCTCTGCAACATTTATACCCACCCTCAATAACCTATGTATTCTCAACTTACTCTTAAGGCCTTGATATAGTAAGCCTATTTTTTCCAGTGAGTTGGAACCGGTTTTGAGAGGAATCAGCAAATTGCCACAAAGGCATTTATGGGCTCATGTAGCGGAATAAGTTATCATGTATGTATGTGTGTATGTATGTACAGTATGTATGTACAGTATGTATGTATGTATGTATGTATGTATGTACAGTATATATGCATGTATGTATGTACAGTATGTATGTATGTATTGACAACAACTTGCAGGAAAATCAGAATCTTTGAAATATTTACATGAATTTCATGAAAACGTAAATGTAAATGTCCCCTTTTTTGCTTTAATGATAGCATGCACTCCTGACTCCACGAGTTTTGCAAAACCTTATCATCCATTTTAGATCAAATCCGTCAGAATGTCCTCTGAACACATGCTTCAACAGAAGAGATTAGGCATGGGGAAAATCTGACCGTTTGTACAAAGCCATTAACATGGTCAATATAAAAAAATTGCTTACATATAAATAGGCACCTAGAAAAAGTGCAGAATCCTGAATATTAAATATTCAAGATATTGAAAATTTACTTTCTAAATTATTGCGGCTTGTCTTTGTAGAATATAAAGCCTGTTGCATGGAAATGGCAGATCTGCTTTTTCACTACAGACCCATTTATTAAGGCTTGTAATTGAAAAACAGATCTACTTAGGGCTTTAACTCATTGGTAAATAGTAGTAATAGTAAATAATTAATATTTAATATTATGAAATTGCAGAGGATCTTGACACATTTATGGCTCTTTAGAAAGAATTCTTTTAAGTGCCAGATGTTTTTTTAAGGAGATTGTCTTAGAGTAGCTCACACATTAAAGTGTGTATGTATGTAAGTATGTATGTATGTGTGTTTGTGTGTGTGTGTGTGTGTGTGTGTGTGTGCTATACATGGAATTGTTAAAATCATTACTTGTTTTTTTATATATATATTTTTTTTCATTTTCAAATCCCACATATTTTTAAAGGACAAGAAAGGTTAAGGAAAGTGTGTAATTCTGTAATTAAGGTATGGAAATCAATATTTCCTCTGTTCATATGTGCTTGTGTGTGTGCACAGTCCATTTTTATCCAAATAGTTTCAGTATATTTTTAAGAAATGGCAACACATGGCGATAAAACTTTGCTAACTCACAAACATGACTGTCTCCTTGTTATTTTGCAAGCAACTTTACTGAACAGATCATAGTCAGGGTAACTTTCTGAGTCATCAAACTTAGATATACAGAAAGAGTGTTCGACTGAAGCTTCTTTGCTGAACTGATGTCCTCCACCCTGGTCAAGGTGACGGAGACGTGTGGTCATCGATCCCTGTCTCACTTCCTCTCTATTATCAAATGTAACATCATTATCTCTTGACCTTCGGCCACCACTGATAGGCACAGACGAGAGTCGTGCTTACACAAGCGGAATGAGCTGGAATAGGTCATCATTATCAAATTATCCCTCCCTTACCATCACTAGAGAATTTATCAAATGCTGGAGTTGTTCTCTTGTCTTCTTGCTCGGCATTCCTGATGCCATTTATTCATGGACACATTTCCAAATATTGCGCTGTTAAGATGGATTGAAAAATTCTGTCTGGAGTTTGCGCTGTCGTATACTATTTTACACTCTAATAGCCAGTGCTTACTGCAGAGGGCAGTGTAGAAACCAAGTAATGAAATAATAAAATAAACATGCCCATTCACATTGCAGCTGCACTGAATTACCAGATTGATTAACTCTTCTGTTGTCCACAGCTTAGTGACAATACAATTCTATTCCTTAGAGAACACATTACAAGATAACATGTCAGCCTCTCTCTCCCATACTGTCTCTCTCTCTCTCTCTCTCTCTCTCTCTCTCTCCATCACACACACACACACACAAGCTCCCAGAGTGAGACATCTTTGTGAAGGGTGAAGCGCTCTGGGCTGTAATTCCCAGAAGGCCAGCGCAATTGAGCTCTGGGTTATTGGTGCTCTGCTCCGCTTCATGTAAATGACTGCCGCTGTAATTGAAAAGGGAACTCTCAGGCATGTTTTTCCAGTTAATCCATTTAAGATCATTATGGGAATCGCCAATTGGCTTGACCCAGCTGCAGTGGGACAGGCAACAATAGCCCCCCTCTTAGGAGTGTGTCGATTCACAGCCCCACCAGGCCAGAGGTTAATGAATGATTATTTCTCACTTTGTAGCACAATGAGTTGCAGGCATTCAGAGGGTAATCGTTACTCCCTCAGGAGAACAGATCTCTGGCGGAAAAACAGCCAAGAAGAGAAATTCTACCTACACAGGCTTAAGCTGATGTGTAAAAAAGATTGTGTATTCGAAAAAGAGCAACACTTTTCCCCTTAAAGAGTAAAGTGAAGCATGTCCAATTTTAAGGTCTCTAACACATGTACTTACACATAAAATATACATGCGACTATAAGGTTACTACTGTGCATGTATGTACTGTTTGCGATAGACTACAGGACATCTTATGTAAATATACAAATGTGTGTATATGTGTATTTACATAAGATGTATATGTGTATTTACATCTTATGTAAATACACATATACACACATTTGATGAATGTAACTGAAAAAAAAATACATTATTCAGATTTAACAGATAATGTGTTCTAAACAGATACAAATACAGATACAAATAAGAGGGGCACTATTATTATTATAATTAATATATTCTTTGCTTGCCAGAAAGCTACACAGGGCATCTGGTAATGTGTAGCAAGTGACTAGGGACACAACAAAAAAGTTACATGTGCAGTAATTTTTACTTTCATGTGAGCAAGCAGGCAGATATGAAGCTTGCAATACAAAGAAAGAGCACATTCATTAACATGAACTTGAGTCACTGCAACCTTGACCAGGCAGTTACTAATCTTCATTCGTTCCTCCTTAGTAACTGCCTGGTCAAGTTTGCAGTGGTTTAAATTATGACTTTATTGAGCAGTAAACATAAAAATAAATAAATAAATAAATAAATAAATGGGGGGCTGGGGGTGGGGATTTCCCCCCATTTTCTCCCCAATTTTGTCTCCCTAATACAGGAAGGGTGGGGTAAGCTCGTGCTTCCTCCAAGACACGTGCAGCCGACCTCTGCATCTTTTTAAACTGCTGCTCATGCAGCATTACACACATGGAGGAAACTGCTATCTGCCCTATTCTGCATACATGAGCTCACAGGCACCCGCAGTTGGATAGTGCCACTGTGATTGACAGGTATGAGAGAGTGTGGCATCCCTTCCCCCCAGACAGCAGGGCCAATTTTGCTCTCTTGACACCTGGACACTGATGTTTGTGGCATCATTAGGATTCAAACTCTTAATTTCCAGACCACAGGGTGAATACTTTTCTGTTGCACCGCTCAGAAGCCATAAAATATTTTTTTCTATTCTACTGAAACACTGATGCAAAAGATGCATGGTGTCATCTCTAAAACTAACCTGTAATTTGACAGTACCTTTAAGCTACACAAGAATTTTACATTTTATCTTTTAAGTCATTAGAATGTTTGTTGTAACATGGTGACCCACAGAAAAGCTTGGTCTGTAACTTGACAACACCTACAATTCAGGGTTAACCTGGGAGGAAGTGGAAGAGAGTGGAGCGCCCTGTCTTTGGTTTTTAATTGACCAGCTTTGGTTAATATGACTCTTTGTAGAGAAATACTTTAATTCCAAAATTGTAAATTGCATTAATATATTCAGGCAGTTGTTAATTGCCATGTATAAGCAACTGATCATTCAAGCAGAATGGTTTCATTTTGCTTTTTTAAAGGCTTTGCTGTATTAATATATCTTTGCCAGAAACTAATCAGATATTTTGATATTATTCTAACAAATGAGGAACACTGAAAAGCTGTGGTCTGGCAATTGAGGCCATAAGTTAAATTAAGTTAAATTAAACCCTTAACTCGGAAACAGATTGATTCAAAACTTGCTTTCATCACAGTTCCGTTTAATAGCACATAGCTTTGTTGGAATGCATGAAAGAAGAAGAGCTCCCATATTTCCTAAATCTCAATTTAACCCCTGCATATAAAGCAACGAGAATTTGACAATTCAAAAACTTTTGGCCATGTAAGTACTGTCAAATTACAGATTAGGCCAAATTTTAGCTGGGTTATTATGTTACAGAAATAGCACAGCTAGATAAATATTAGGTAAGTGCCCTGATATTATTGGTAATTACACACATCAGAAAGAAATGCCTTTTTGGGAAACCACAGGTTCATATGAATGTAATTACCCTCAACCTTTTTCACATGTGATTATCTGAGAGAAAATGTCCTGATACAACACAAGCCAAAACTAAAGTCGATACACATGTGTATTTACAGGGGGAAAAAAAAGATACTGGGATTCATTTGTAACAGTGGAAAGAATGTCAATAATGACATTATAATTGCTAGTATAGTTTGTGTACAAATACACAGGCATCACGGTTATTACAGATACTGTATAAAATGGGATCAAAAAGATGCACCTATTATTAAGGATATAACTATTTGGGTTTGCCAAGTTGGTCATACTGCTGACACGACATTTGTGCTGCTTCTGCATTTTGCTGTTATGATAATAATAATATGA
>CM040981.1:17994699-18042005 GCA_022985145.1 Pangasius djambal
ACAATAGTAAAAAAAAAAAAAAAGGAAAAAAAAAAACGAGTACCGAGAAGGACTGTGTCCCAGACCATTGTTGTGCAGAGTTTTGATGTCGGAGCGACTTCCTGGTCAATTCCTGTATGAGCCATTTGTTTGTGTCAACTTTTACTCTAAATCACTTATCACATCAAAGAGGGCCGGTCTGGACCTGTAACAATGAGTACTGTGCCAGTGTGATGAATGACACGGATGCAGACTTTTCCAATGCTTTCCTCCTCTCTGATGCTTACTAGCGAATGCAGATTACGTCCAACAAAAATACAAACTGTAAACACAGACCAGGTCAGTGTTTCTCTTTTGAAATGTGTTAGTCCCATATTCAGGGTTTATATGCTGCTAATAAGAAGCTTTCACCCAAATGAAATTGCTACTAAAAGTAAGATATATCAGCTGTTTGATACTGTACAGTCAACCTAAAACAAGTTATCAGTGTGTTGAAAACAATACGGCGATGTGGGTGAAATACGCTGTTCAAACCCTCTTCCCTGTCACACACTCTGTTAAACATTTATTGATTTATTGATCTGTTTTTCTCACTTAACATTTTTTTTCCCCAGCATCCTTCCTCTCACCTTCCAAATCTCTCCTTTTCCCCTCATACACTTTCTGCAGTAGTCTCTCATGAAAAAAAAAAAGACCATTTATTGGCTTAACACTGTAAGTGTTATAACGCTAAGCCAAAGTCTAAGGCATGAGAATTCCACTGGCCTGCAAAAATGTTGAACATTTGCCAATCTATACAAAAACTATTCTGTCTGGCCTGCATACAGAACTTCCATCTGTTGTAGTTACTTCCTAGAGAAATATTCTGACTGTGTTTAAGAAAGTCCAGATTTGAGTATTTGGAGTTGTAACATGCAAAATCAATATAGAAACATACGGTTGCATATAAGCAAAAAAAGTGACTGTAGAAGCACAGCCAATGGGTTAATTTATGCTGACATTACTGATGGATAGAACAGACTAGCATGTGCCTAAACATTAACCGTGTGCCATCTGAAACATTTTACAGTGATTGACAAAGCGTGCAGTTCACTCCCACGCTCTCCAGAGGGGTTAAAAAATGGCCAACTGATGCCATCAAAGCAGCAGTTATATTTCTGCCCTACATTAACATGTTCTGTCTTTTATTATACAGTAGTAAAAACCTACTGTGCCTTCTTGCTGATATGTACACATGCATAGTTTTTTTAAGAAATGGTATTCCTTATTCCTATACTGTCCTTCAGGATTATACACTTATAAGAAGTGAGTGTGTGAGATATCAAATGATATTATTTGAAGGGACCATCCGCTGTCTGATGACATTTAGGAAGCCATGTTTTTTCAGCATCTGTACACACTCTATCAAACTAATGGATGTGAAGAAGGCCACATCCCCTGCGCTTACAAATCACTGAAAAGCTCATCACATTCTGACACTTCCTCATGTCCAAATTCTCTCTAGGCTGGAGTAAATATAACCTGCCTGATATAAATAAATTGAGATTATGATGACTTGGGAAGAGATACATGCTCTCCTTAATGGCACTGAGTATAATGTCAATATGTATTCTGGATATCTTTACAGAAATTTTCACAGTCATTTTATACATTTAACAGAAAATTCGCTACGGTAAAAGTATTGCCGGTACTTTCTCGAACAATATATAGAGATAAACTAAAAACTAACAAATACACATTTTTAATTTCAGAAATGCGTATCTGTACAGCCATATTCAATTATGTATCATGTCAAGATCACTGATAATAAAGGCAAATGAGTGCGTTTAGTCTATTAATACAGTTACATGCATGTAAGTTGGAACAAAGCTACCTAGAGGCTCGGATACTTTTTCATGACTCCCTTTAGACACACTGGGCCGAGTCACTCAAGAGGAAGAGAGCTGAAGGCTCCTGCACAACGCTTCTCTCATCACCACACAGGAAGTTCGAGCCACTCAGAATGACTCTGACGTCAATCAGGGATTCTCTCTGAGTCCACATGCCACGAGTACCTCCCCAGAGTGCCAGGGGCCGATGCCAGCGGGACAGGAAACTGGCAAAGGTGGAGCGGCTCTACCCTCCACGTGACATTCACCCACTATTAAAGTGCTCAAGGACGGTGAGGTGCCTGCCTCCCACGCCCTCACATCCTGTCTGCAAATGACACTTCCTCTTCCTCGTTTTCATGCCACAAAATGTTTACAATGGAAAAATAGAAACAAGAGAGAGTTTTAATAGTGTCAATAGTGATAGCACCTTCTAGTACGTAGATTCTTTGGTGAATAATTCAGAAATCTGAATTGGGGTGAATACAAAATTGCTTTAATAAATTTGTCATTTTTTTTATTATTATGAATCTATTAGATACTGTGTACCTGATTTTTTTGTGATCTTTATTCAAGCGGAAAAATAAGGCAGAGCATTAGCATATGTGTGGTAAAAGTATTTTCAGTATTATAATGAGCATTGCTGCAGGCAGTCATCTGGCAAAGAGCAGCATAATAGGATAAAGGGGTTTTATATGGGATAAATTATTGATAATATCAAGGAGAGTTGTTAGGTGTGCTGGTGTGCTATTAAATTAAATCTTTAATGTTTCTTGTTATTATTAAAAAAACAAAGTGTTGTTGTATTGACATACATTGACATACATTTCACATTATAGATATATATTGACATTTAATGTCAATAGTTTACTGGCAGGAATAGCTGACACTCATAATAGATGTTCACTCAAACGTGCATTAAGTACAGGATGGTGCTTAAAACACAGTGTTTATACCAGCTAATTCTTCATCTCAGTGATGGCAATTATACGTTTCGTTACACAATCTATTGATCTGTTAATTATATGACCCTCAGTGTTCAATGATGTGTCAAGTGTCCGATTTACATTTAGTAGGCACAGCTGAGTTGTTTATTTTTAGTTGTTACAGATTAGAATAATTAATTAGTTGTTGGGTGAGTTATATTAAAGCGGAGGGACATTACCATAATACCACTATGGCCTTGAGTCTATGCTAAGAGGCTGCAATGAAACAGCCTCTGAAACAGAGCATCAATCCACCCACACAGTATACTTCTAGCAACATAACTGGGCATGTGGGTGAAAAGGGAAAAATTTGGCTTATGTCCAACCAAACTAGCCAAAGTTATAGTACTAAGTTGCATTTGCACTTACAGGAAAATAGCCATATGGCAGTTATACTAAGCATGTAATATGTTATATTTGTGATAAGAGAGCAAATTGATTGTTTTGTTCAACAGTAGAAGTAAAATAAACAATCCTTTATCATTCCTTAGAATCCCAATATGAATTTAAAAATTAAATAAACCAATAGATAGATAGATAGATAGATAGATAGATAGATAGATAGATAGATCACAGACTGAGGTGGTCCTACTAGTCATGAATTTAAATGAACTGCTCCATATTAGCCACATTTTTTATTTTTTCTTCCAGTAGCATATCACTTCCTTCTGGCTACCAGTGAGACGACGCCTCCCATCACTTCTCAGCGAGGTGACAGAGGCTGAGAGGAGTGTGGACTAGGTCAAGAGCTCCCCCATCCTCCCTGTCTCATAGACACACATATAGACACACACACACACACACACACACACACACACACACACACACACACACAGCTACACAGTCTATACCTCCCTGTCAGTTTGTGATGCGTCAGGGGTCACTGGATCCATTGAAGGAGGTACATGAAGGAGACAAGGATGAGAAGCGTCTAAGATGCCGTAATTCCCCTACCTTTCTGTCCCCTTTTCTTCTCTGCTCCAGGCTATGCTCCCCCTCTCCACCCCTCTCCCTCCCCTTGACGCTCCTGCCATCTCTGTCAGGTGAGGGGGAGCAGAGCAGAGCGGCACGGTGTCCCGGGGCTCGTGCCAGGTGTTCCTGCTCGTCCTAATGAAACATAAAGGGCAGCGGGACGAGGAGAAAGGAGCCAAATTGAATCGGCCTCTCCTTTTGTGCTGCATTATCAACTCAATTAAACGCCAGCCAACATCTGCTGCTGAACTGGCAACCACAACACACTCACTCACTCATGCGTGAGTGTCTGTGTGTGTGTGTGTGTGTGTGTGTGTGTGTCAGCTTTAGATGAGCCCACATTCTTTTTTTAACCTTCCACATAGACACACGTACCGTCTCTCTTGTTAAGGCAGGAGCTGTTTATTTGCATTGCCAGTGCACACTGAGAAGGAGGCAGCAGAGGAGGCACGGTTTTTAATAAGTCGTGCCTTATTTCTTAGAAATGCACTTATTATGAGGTTATCATCTCATTTTACTAATGCACCTTGGAGAATGGACATGATGAGGCCAAGAGGATATAATGGCAGTGAAAGAGAGAGGGTGAGAGAAAAGGGAGTGTGAGATAAGAAAAAGACTGAAGAGGGGAGAGTGTGTATCCCAGGCTGGGACTTCATCCATCATTGGAATCAGTGTGTGCTGTAATTACTGTGTCAAATAGATGAGAAGATGCCTTGGAGGAGGACAGTATATGTGTGTTTGTGTGTGCATGTGTGTGCATGTGTGTACATGGGGGGTGGGTTGGAGGGTGGGCGCTATGCCCATAGATACCCACATAATCATTTTCCCGCCTAAGTTACTTCAACGTCGACTGTCATCTGTCATGCCCACATATGGTGTCATCCAGCGCTGTCATGCATGTCCAATATCCCCATACCAGGTAAAGCAGGATTTCAAATAATCCTGGGCCAGCCACATGTGGGTTATCTATCATGTCAGATAATAAGTCCGTATGTTAGGGGAGACTGAAAATATGAAGCCTTGAGCCGAAACAACCCCAAGGTATAGGATTAACCTTTTTATCAGCATAAAATATCACGTAAACCTGCACTGTGCATTCTTGATGGGCACAGGCAGCTTCTAAAGATACCTTCTGGAAGATTTCATTAGATCCTCTGTATGCCAAATCAAAATAACACCTATGTCTTTGTAACACTGATCAGTTGAAACTGGGAGACGGAGGGAAGTATCTTTAAAAATTGTGCTTTGCAAATATTGCAGCTATGTTCTCTCAGTTACAATCAAAAGAACAGTACTGCTCAGGAAATAATTCAAATCTGATCTTTGAAAATGTAATGAGTTATTATTCTCTAGTTTAAATTCAGTCCATATCATTGCATCCTATTTTTTATACTAATTGTGTCTGGGATGTTTATTTTATAACTTCTGTATTACTGAGTCAGTGAAAAAAAAGCTTTTAGATTTCCAAATATTACTTTTCCAACCAAAATTAAATGTTCCAGAAACATTATTTTATGTCAATTAAGAAGGTACCATGTTACATAATAGACTACTTTTCAGACAAAAAAAAAAAAAAAGAATGCTGGCTGTCAGGGATTACCTGCGAAAACAGAAGCAAGTGTGTCAGTCAGAGTCTTTAGAAGAGAAGAGCTGGGGCAGATTCTCAGAATCTCCGAAGAAAAACTTACCAATTTCCTTATAAAACTACTGATACAAATCTTGACTTTGACTTTGTTTAGTTTAATGTTGTTTACTGCTTCATGTAGAAGGTTTTTATGTAGAAAACATTTCATTTCATTATTTCTGAGGGCATCTTTCCTTTACAGCATTTCCTTACATGTTACAAGACTTTTACACAGTACTGTACATGCAATATCTAATAATATATAAATATCATAGTGATAAGACATGACAAGTCAAATAAAACCCTAATAATAAAAGTGTGACATAAATTAGAATTGAATAGGTTTTTTTCTAGAGGAATCCGTTCATTAAGTGCTGGAAGTCTTGTATTAAACAAAATAGCGATTATGTAGAAAAAATCACACTTTTGTGAAAAATGTAGAAAAATACACTTTTGTATACATCTATTTGCACCATCTTCAAATTTCATTTTTTTTAAGATGGAGTTATTCATCATACAATACTACAGTGCATCTAGAAGAATAATCTACAGATTTTTTTTGTGTAAGTGACAGTGTGTACTCAAGCTGGCATGGACTCCACAAGTTTGTGTAAAAACTAACAATCCATTTCAAATCAAATTTATCAGAGTGTCATCTGAATATCTGCTTCAATGGAAGGAATAAGACTTAAGGGCAATCTGACCTTTTGTGCAGAGGATTTTACATGATCTGAAATCAAGCAGAATCTTTAATATTCAATACATAGAATGCTTGTTTTAAAAATTTCAACATTCTAAAACATTTTGTTTACTTTGAATTTTAAATGAAGAAAAAAAAAAATTCCATATTTTCTTTTGGACCCCATTGGGTATATTATCTATATTTATATTTCAAGACATGTAAATATTCAAACTTCAAATCTTCAAAAAAAAACTATTTTGTTCCTAATAAGTTATTGCTTTTAGCCCACTGAAGGAATCTCCTCAACCTGACCAGATAATGACAAAATGATATGAAATCTGGAATATTTGCCAGACATGTGTACACAAGCTCTGTGGCACATAGGCACACATACACACACACACACACACACACACACACACACACTTCGCTTGAGAAGTTATGTGAAAAATGAGAAGCTCATCCCACAGCCATATGGCTCAGCAGCAGTGGCCAAGCGCGAGCAGGCAAGATGGGGAGGTGGAACAAGGCATTGTCTGCTCCATTACTCCAGGCCACTGTCAAAGCCCAGCTCAGCTTGTAAAGGGCCATGCCATCACAAGGGCACTAGGGCTTTGCGTGTTCTCCGGGACTGCTTGACACGACAGGATGGAAAAACATTCCTCCATACTGGCCACTGTAGCCTCCATCCGGCCAAAAGAAATGTCTCGTAAAAATCCACAACAAAGAAGCAGTGACCCGGGCGGAGGAGAGGCTGCCAAGCGGTTAAGATGCCTTCCTCAGAGTGGCGTGGGAATGTGGAGTTGGTGGTTATTAATTTTGCTCAATATAATCAGCCATGAAAAATGTAAATGTCACTGCAGATCAATAAATCACCTGCTGGAGTAAGATGATGCAAAACACATGGAGAGCCATTAAAGGTCGCAAGGTTATCCTTTTGTTTGGGTGCTGATGATATTGAAATGTTGCTTTGTTGATGTCTAAAGATTTAGTGAAATTTAAAAGAAGGGATGTAGACGGTGACATTACCACCTCATTCTGAAATTCTAGAGCATTCTTTTTTCTTTTTTTTTGCTGATTTTCTGTTTTGCTTTCTTCTCATTTAATTATTTGCAGCAAGGTTATCCTTGGACGCTGATGTTTAAGCACCTCATGTGCCATTTCCCCTCTGCTGCAGTCACATTTCGGTGAGTTACACTAACTGGTTTTGTGGTTCAAGTGCAGTTTCAGCCCTGCTTTTATGCCCGAGCAGCAACTCTCATGGGTCATTAGGGGAGTGTAACATTTGGTGCCATATGCTAGCTGGTTGTAGAGGAATCATGTGCAAGTCATTCTGTAACTGGATGTAAAAAAAAACAAAAAAAAAAACATTTGACTGATTAATTACTATGGTTACAATTGTACATTTTTGGCTGTGAGACAAAAACACAGATCATAGTCAAGTCAGCTTTATTGTCCTATATATTCAGAATACAGAGTACACAAAAAGAATTCAATTCTTCTGCCACAGTAATGTGCTCCTACAGCTAACAAAGCATATGATATAACAACATATGGAGACAGCATACACGACATCAGCATATGTGGGGAAAAGATATTGCACATGATTGCAAATATTCTGAACAGTGCACATTATATTGTATGGTATAGAAGATACAGTGTAGAATAGCGAAATAGTGCAAAATATACAAGTATAGAAATAAAGAGTATCCATCTTGAAATAAAAAAATCACATCTTAGCAAGTGGACATACCTTGAATATAGTCAAACTGATCTAGTATTTCCAGTTGTATGATTACTGTAAACCAAACACAAGATTATTAAGCCTATTTTTAGCCATTTTTACCTGTTTCAAGCTTTTGTTTTATTGGTCTGTTTATTTCTATATAGAAGCCAAATTATTTGACAATAGAAATTGTCAAATGAAATTAGTAAATATGTCTAGAAATAGGTTTAATAATCTTATATTTGGTTTATTGTAAGTCTTGAAATACTACGGAAAAAATGTACTATATTCAAGATATTTTCACTTTCTAATATGGCATTTTTTTTGCAGCAAAGACAAGCCCTGAAGAGACATAATAGATAAGAAAAGGAAAATTTCAAATCAGAAAATGTGAAATGATGTAATGATGTATATTTTTGAACATCCAGGAGCATAATTATCCTGTCGCTGCTTATCAAATGCGATTATGAAACATACAGATCAGCTTAATATGTTTTGCCTTTTGTAAAAGTGCAAAAGTCCACATTTAATTTATTATTCGAAGTTTCAAAACTCAGTGACTTTACTTAGAATTAATCCTCAGTGATAGACTTCCTTGTCAAGCTTTGAGCACCTCAGATGGCAGCGGTTACTTCACTCAGAGGCATGCCAAAGGGTGGTCTCTTTTACTGAGAGATGAATGAAATAGGTTTGTTCTCCCTACCTGCCCTGGGTTTGCAAAGCGACCTGTCATTCTGGGCACCTCAGGGCTATTTGTAAGTTGCCTGTGGCTGAGTGGCGGGCGCCAGGTAATCAGCATGCAGGCAGAGGTAATTTAAAGATGCCTCATTGCTGACAAGAATTAAATTGTGTTTTGATTTTCTCATTAGCCTAATCTCAAGTGGGCCTCGTTACTGTGTAATTTTTCAGCGTCGACACGACATCTCGTTTTGGGAGCTGACAGCCGTATGCTGCTGTTTTTTGGGGGGGTTGGGAAGCTGATGTTGTAGCTCGGAGAATGCTGATTGGTTGAGGGGCAATAGACACACTAGGGGGCTTGAGATGGTGGGGAGGTGTGTAGCTTGGGTGGTGACGAGTGTTCAGACGCATCTTTCAATGTCACTTTGTTTTTGAGGTGCCATCACTTTAACAGCGGAGTAAATTAGCTTCTCAGGGTCCCGGCGCTTCTCTCCAGGTGGTTGTCTGATCCACAGTCACTGTGAGCTCTCTGTGACTGCCTCTGATCAGCCTAAAACATAACACTCAGTTCCCTGATGCTGTTCAGTGATTTCTCCTGCAGCAATGGACTTGGCTTATTAGTTTAACAAGAGTTTGAGATTTTTGTGAAGATGTTCTGAGTGTGATAAACTTCTCACATACACTGTGTCTGATGGACTTTTGGTTTTGAATAAAGTGTTAGAGTTGAATTGCCAGAATCCTTCAGGATTGATGACTTTACCTTTAGTCCACATCTGTGTCCTTGCTACAGCCTTGGGGGTATATATTTCTCTCCTCAATTCACCACCATAAACCACTTATAGGCTTGGTCCCTTAGGAAATGGAAAAAAAAAGTCCCACTAGTACATGTCAGGATTAGGGTTATGTCTTGGTCAAAGCTTCCATTGCCTTAATAATTCAATATGAAGACTAAACGGACAAAGCAGAGATGGGATTTAAAACACGAATATGAATAATCATATTCATATTTGAGTCTTTTCAGTTTTTATATACAGTTTTTCACAATAGGTTTTTATCTCTTGCACAGTTTTCTCCATTCATTGATATTTTATGCTCCCCTGTCAGCTTTTTGACACCAGGGTTAAATCATTGGACATAATATTCTGGATTCTTTCCCTTGCCTGTGTTTGCCAGTCTTTAGCAAGCCAAATCTGAAAAATGTGACCTGAGCAAATACACATGGACATACACACACCTGTTGAGCAGAGCTGAGACATCAGATGCTCGTACTTAAGCTGAAATAACTACAGAAGCAAATCTGAATTAAGAACTCAATTCCATGTAGCATTTATCTAGCGTATTATTCATCAATAATACAGGTAGTTTCTGTTACTCTTAGTTGTTGACTCAGGCCTTATTTTCTACATTCCAGATAATACTCATTTATTAGAGGTGTAGCCTGCAGGTCTGTTATTGAAATTCTGATTTCAAAAAAAATCCTGTTTGTTTGTTTGCCCTTTGGAAAAGTGGAAAACACTTCCTTATTACTCACTTTCAAATCTGTGCAACTTTTTTTTGATCGAATTTCATGTCAGCTTCTGTGAACCTCTTTCAAAACCCTTAACAGTTATTATTCTCATGCTTTTATGCATTAACAGCTAATGATTTCCCTGAAGGTCTATGAAAATGAGTCTACATTATGTACAAGGCCTCACCAAAGAATGGCTCAACGCAACAATATGACTATGCAAACAATGTAGTCTGTCTGAGGCAGGCTTGGCTCTCACACCTCCTCTCTACAGGCTAAAGATGTCCTCGTTACAGCAGCCAGTGCAAAGATGACAGAGTCTACATGTTCCTAATAGGATGGCCGTTTCCTGTTTTGCAAAAGGTGAGCTTTAACCCTAGTATTCTCCCACAGTTCCTGTGTCCATTACCGCCACACACGCTCACACACAGTCACACACACTCACCCTCTCTGTAGCCGTCACACCTGGAGTCTGGTGTCTTGCCCTCATTTGTCACTTTAGCACATCCTGCCTTTGAATATGGCAGATATTTATTAGTTTGTTTAAATAAAGTCCACAGAGGAATGGGCAGTAGTCGCAAGTTGCTATCTCTTTCTCTCTCTCTTCCCTCACTCTCTCCCCATGTCTTTTTTCATGTACTGCACAGTGTCAGAGGGCAACAGAACAGCGCCTTTTTTTCGTCACTATTTTTTTTTTGTCAAGGTTGTCCATTGTACACTTTTGGAAAAAATAGTTCCTTAAGGGTTCTTAGCTTTCTAAAGGGCTTATCCCTGGATCCCTTATTAAAAGGGGTACACTCTGTTGTAAGGTTCAGTATTGAACTATTAAGCAATAATAATAATAATAATAATAATAATAATAATAATAATAAATTGCAATGGTGTACAAAAAGAATGATTACACAGAAAAGAACCTAATTCTCACTGTTAAATGACCACAGAATGAAGCTTTTGACATGGTCATTACAGTCCCCTGAGCTATATATATATATATATATATATATATATATATATATATATATATATATATATATATATATATACTCAGTTTAAATTATGCTTTATAATTATGCTTCAGTTTAAAGGTTGGGTTTGATCCTGATCTCAGGTTAATGTCTGTGTGGAGTTTCTATGCATGTTCTCCCTGTGTCTGTTTGTTTTTCATCAGGGTCTCCCAGTTTCTTCCTACTTCCCATAGAAATGTGAATGTGTAGGATTGGCTAAGATAAATTGCCCCTAGGTAAGAATGAATGTGTGAGTGTGTGTATGCATGGTGTGATGGAAAGGTGTCCCATGCAGGGTGTATTCCTGCCTCACACCTAGTGTTCCTAGGACAAGCTCCATGTCCACCACAACCCTGATTAGTATTCAGCAGTTACTGAAAGTGAATGGCATTTTTTTACAACCTGGTTTACTCATCTGTACAAAGGGTGCCAATAATTCTGGTAGCTGACTGTGCATGGTTCTAGATTCGCCACTAATTATATTCCTTCTTCTCATTCAAAAAGTAGTGGAGGAGGGGATTTGTTGCAGGCTCTGAACAATAATTAAGACAATAATTTGGAGACACTTTATCGTGTGTATGCACTGAACAGCAAACTTGTCACTGCCAATTTACAGGTCAATTTACAACTAGTATTGCTTAGCAATGGCCACTACAATTAGCTTAGCTAACACAACTTGAAGAGACAACCCCATACTAAGCACTTCCTTTTTTTTTCTGTCAGATTGCTTTTGCATAGAAACTGGCCCATGGTTCAGTTTTTTTAGTACTATGCTAGACTACATCTTGATTTTGTTCAAAAAAATAGCGTTTGCTAATGTCCTGTTGACTTAGCTTTTTGAAATGTTTCAATTAAACATAACCTAGAGGGCCTTGACTTAATGCTTCAGTTTACGTTCTTATATCTGTTTGGGTTTCCGCTTGCGTTTTTGTCATTAGTGCCGTCTGTCTGTCTGCTGACACCCATTAGCATAAAAATTAGCCTGTGTTTAGGAGACTAGCTGAAACATCTGTGGTGATGCGAATTAGGCCTAATTGAAATCTTGAACGCTTGCAGCACTGCTAATTCACCATCTTACTAACAGCATCAAGGAGGGGGGAAAAAAACAACAGCACATTTTGCTATTTAGAGATGTCTCCTTCTTCTGCTAATTAAGAAACAAACAAAGCACAGACACAGCAGAATTCAGATGACTCAATGTGCTCGCTATTGCACTATAATCCATATGGAGAGAGTGTTTCATTTATTAGGATTTCACTTGCTTTTTTTCCTCAATGCCTTTGCTCCTTTCGCAATGTGAGAACAACAAAGAGTAGATGGATTACAGCTGGGATTTTAACTAAAATGTTTACATCCAAAAAAATCACTCAAACATGCAAAGTACCCCAGCTTGTGATCCAAAATTGCTACAGGAGCCCAAGTGTCATAATTCACTGTCATATCTGAGCTTTGCCTCGCTGCAAAGTCATTTATTCCGAGCTTAATCGGTGTGCAGCTGTCTGCTAACCTGACTCTGGCCCGCATGCGCATTAGGCAGCAGCTGATGTGTAGCAGTGTTGCTCTGGGCTACACTTGCAAGAGCCTCTGCTTTAGCACTGTGATCTATTGGCGCTTGTAACACTGGTGATCCATCGCATGGAACTGGCAGTAACGGATGAGCCAGCCGCGACAGGGGAAAAAAACGCTCCCTCATTTGTCTCTGTCGCGGCCAGTGAGCGAGAGGAGACATTAATGCAGACCGACGGCACACTGAGGGGATATAATTATGTCTGTGCACCTCTTTGAGAGCTCTCTGGGTACCCTCCCATATTAGCCTTAATAAAGCTAGGCTAGCCATTATCCTGTGTGGTTTCCCCATCTCTCCTTCTCTTTCTCTCGCAACAAAATCATCCTAAATTATGGACACCAACACGACAAGCTGAAAGCCCAAATGGCATTTCTTCATCTATCCATCCTCCATCATCCATCTTCAATATTTATGTCTCCAAAATGCACTTCATCAACGTTATAACCATTTATACCACAGAACTGCTGAATTCTCAAATCCATTTGGTCTGAAAGTGTTGGTTAATTTCATATAGCAGCAGTTCTAACTGTAGTTCTGGCTGCAATTCAAATGATAGGTTTATATTAATGTGCTGATTGTAATAGTTATCATTTCTATATTAGCAGCTAATTCGAAGGGACTTGTATGGCAGGCGTTCCACATAAGCTAACCCTAATAATTAAATGATTTAAAAGAAAATGTAATCGCTGACATGGTGAAGCATTCTGACAGGGAATAACTTGTCTCACGGACATTTCACAGTGGTTACTACAGATTGTGACAAAATCATATGTGTTTTTTTTCTTGTTTTTTTTTTTTTTTTAGAGTATGTGTTCTCTTATCTTGTAAAAATGTGGTTATCCTTCAAAAAAGGGCCAAAGGCCATCTGTGTAGGCTACATAAAAAAAAAAAAAAACTCACTAGACCAGCGCATTTAACAAATTTTAGGGTCCTTTCCTTTCTTTTCTGTGAATATCAACAGAAGCACAGTTTTGGGGGAAAAGATTGCAGATATACAGAGATGCACAGAATTTAAAGATTTGACAAGATTATTAAAAGAAAATGGGGGAAATAATTCAAAAAGAAAACTGTCTTGAACTATATCTTCCTATACTATAACATTTATTATTCTTTTAGCATACTATTGCTTCTGGTTTTGTGTGTGTGTGTGTGTGTATGTGTGTGTGTGTGTGCGCGCGTGTGTGTGTGTGTTATACCCCCAGCACCTGCATGTCAGTAAGGTCACATGGGCTAACAGCAATAACGTCAATAATAAAGCAAATTATTATTGTGTACTTTTGTTAGCTCAGTTAGCAACACAAAACCTTTTATAACTTGCTGTAACTGAACACAGTGTTGATTCACACATAGCCAGTGCACCCAGCCTTACACACACAGTTCTGTTTTTGTTTCAGTATGTTAAAAAGTCATTGACATACTTATGTCTAGTCTATGTATGACACATAACAAGGCTGCTGCATTCATTGTCATAAAGTTGAACTTTGTTGAACGTTCCTCACTGCACAGCAAGGCAGATTTTGATCGATGGAAAAAAGAATTATTGTCTTAATTACTGTAAATTAATTATTGTCTTCATTGTGTATTGTGTCTTCATTTTTGTTATAGGAGAGTTTAAAATGTTTTTTTTGTAATCCAAATTGTATAAAAATACTTTGTTGATATCATTTTTTAAATGGTAAAAAATTTAAACCGAAAAACAATATCATATTTATATTTAGTTATTTCCAAGTATATTGCCAATAGCTGCATAAATAGTCCTAGTTGTGACTATCAGTATGGCTTCCTCCACATTATTATCTGCCAGCCTTAAAAATAGCACTTGACACAGCACATCAGTGGAAAGACATGGGTGAAAAACATGAACTACTAAATCAAAGTGATGGAATCATAATGTGAGAGCATGATGTAGACTACTTTTTTTGCTTTTAGTTTTTTAAGTTATGTCAATTAAATCAACCACAGTGTACTGATGACAAGACATCTGCAGTGGAACATGATGTGCAAACTGTGTATTTAAGCACATATTCCTTTTGTACATATTCTTGTCTAGACAATGCTTCTATTCTCCAGTGTGTTTTATAGTGAGTGGGCTACTATGGTAAACACAGATGTGGTGATTCTCTTGCTACTCCATCAGTCAGCCTGTGATGTCATGCTTCAGTAGTTTCATCTTGTTGTGGATCTCCAGTCTGAATTGGCTGTTAGGGAGACTAGTTTTGAATTTGCCTTTGTAGGGCTTCTAATATGCCCTTCACATCACCATCCATCCTTTATAAAGAGGCACATATGTTGCACTCATTTTCATCAAATCTTTTTTTCATAATAAGGCCAATTTAATGCATTAATGCATTTAACTATTGCAAGTTGTGTCAGGTTTGAGCATGCTACTGAGAAATCATGCAGAATTTGCGTATTCACAATAAATTGCTACCATAATAGCATACAATTCGGTTACAATTCAGTGCGAGTTCAAGGTGTCAATTATATATATGTATACTGTATACTGTCATGTGAAAAAGAAAGTACACCCTTCTTCAATTCTATGGGTTTTTTTTATCAGGGTGTAAATAACAATTGTGTGGTCCTCACAAATGTCTTTATACAAACAAATAATCTATTTGTTTAAATCAAAAAAACTGTTTTGAAAATGTAGACATTTTTCCAGAAAGTAAACCAACATTCAGAAGCCAGGTGGGAAAATATAATAATGACTGCAAGTTTCCCAGGTCCTGTGGCTGCAAAACAAGCCCTCCTCAACCATGCTTGACAGTTAATATGAGGTGTTTGTGGTGAAATGCTGTGTTTGGTTTTCACCAAACATGGTGCTGTGCATGATGACCAAACATCTTCACCTTGGTCTCATCAGTCCAAAGGATAATGTTCCTTTTGTGGTTTGTTCAGATGCAGTTTTGTGAATGTAAGTCATGCTGCCATATTGTTTTTGGAGAGAAGGGGCTTTTTCCTAGCCAACCTTCCATACTTGTTCAGTCTTTTTATGATTTTGCTGTCATAAACATTTAATGTGCGTAGAGAAGCTTGTAGGTCACATGACAGAGCTCTTCAGTTTTTCTTTGTATCTCTGAGCATTAACCAGTCTGACTTTGGACTGAATTTGCTGGGAAAACGTCTACTGTGAAGATTGGCAAGTGTCTTGAAGGCTCTCCATTTTTAAACAATCCTTCTTACTGTAGAATTCAAATTGTAAATTTTAAATTGTTTGGAGATGGCCTTATAACCATTCCCAGACTGATGAGCAGCAATAATTGCTTCTCTGAGGTCATGGCTGATGTCATTTCTTCTTGTTCTTCTAGACACACACCTGAGTGCCCCAGACCTCCAAACTGCAAAAAAAAGTTATGCTTTTATAGAGGTAGGCATACTTCTTGATGATAAAATAATCTTTTGCATTTCATTAGTAACACCTGGCTGCTAATTACTGTCTTAATGATTCTGGAAGTAGGAAGGATATATTTATTTTTTCCCACCTGGATTTTGAATGTTGGTTTACTTTTTGGGAAAATTTACTACATATTGAAATCTGTTGTGCCTTTTTTTTGCCTCATGGCTATCTAGCCCTGTCTGGAAAACAAGACTCTGGCTTAGATAGACAGCAAAGGTAGACAGCATCCAAGAAACTGGCCAGGATTTTATTTCTGGATATCCTCCAGACTCAGGGGCTAAAATACTTCATGACAGAGTTTATTGTCATTAAAGAGGAGCTATTTAGCACTGCTCGATGACTGGGAATGAGACAGAATGGTGTGCTTTTGTTCCTTTTGTTCCTTTCAAGTGTCAACCATGGGCTTGTAGCCCCTTACTATTTCCATTTCTCCTTCCAAGTCTTTTTCATAGATTTAAAGCACATTATAAGGGCCTGTTATGTCAATTAGCCAGTAGACTCCCTACATTTGGCTGTGCTTCAAGGTTGCACAGGAGGAATTTCACTGCTCAGGCAAAGGGTGGTGTTTAGTGCAGTGAAGTAATTCATGTCATCAGGTTTTTCTGACTGTTACTATGTGCAATTCAGAAGACTTTAAAACCACTTAGCACGATAATTTATACAGGAATTGACTGTCTGTATGGGTAAATATCCACCATGTCATGATTCTGTAATCATTTTGCATTAATACATTAATACTGCACTAGGGATGTAGCTGAATACAAATTATTCAGATTAAACAGATAACGAGCTGTAAACGGATACAAATACTGTCAGATATGAAGGTAAAATAAAGACTATGTTCATTAATAATCCTATGCAGCAGTCCTTAGTAACTGCCTGGTCAGGGTTGCGGTGGTTTAAATTAGGCTACTAGTTTGTTTGCAGGGTCTAGTTTGGGCTATTAGTTTGTTGCAAGTCTTCATACATAGAGGAAATGAACACTTTTTAGCAAAATGTCTTCCAAAATCTTTCATACTTAGTTTATTTTAGATTTCTTTTCAGAAAGCCTTTAAGAATGCCTTTGACAGAAGAAGAGTGTATTGAAATCATTCTCAAGGGAAGGTGTCACAAGGTTGCGATGGACATGCAATTACACGCATAACACCAGGTGTGTTAACAAAAGTGTTAATTTTCCCTATGTATGGAGACTTTTGGGTCTCTCTGTATATTTTATGAAATAGAACCAACAAAAAACATTAGAAAATAACAAGGGGAGGTACAAACAAAAATAATAACTGCATGAGAGGAATGAAAAAGAGTACCATGCACGTCTCTCGAGTGATATGAGGTTGAGGAACTGTCAAAGCCAGGATTCACAGACCATGCTGATAGTGCTCACATTTCTACTCTGCATTTTGTTTTGTTTTGTTGTTGTTGTTGTTTTCAGTGTTTTCCACTGTTTCCGAGGCCATAGACTTCATATTTAATTTTTTTTTTTTTAAAACTGGTTTATGCGACGCACACTTTGGGCTTAAATCCAAATATAGTTTCATATATGAATATTTGGAGCACTAAACATATACAGAGGTTATAATGTGCTGCATTTGCACATTTTATTTTTCACAGAATGATCATTCTGACCACAGTAATTTCCAAGTGCACTGTATGTGAAAGAAGTGAAATCTTTATGGAGAAAAGAAAACAGCATCCATTTTTGATAGCTAGCCATTTCCCCTAGCTCTTTAAGTCATGGTGTTGCCTTGCAGTGATGTACTAATGCAACCACATGCTATGAGGCTATAACAAACAGGAAGACCCTGCTGTTTTATGAGGTCTCACACACACACACACACACTAGTAATAAAAGAGCGTATTGAAATGAGATGTTGTACAGTGTCTTGGTACAAATCGGCAGAACAGTATAGTGCCTGTGATTCTTAGTATCTAGCTAATAAGAAAAATCATGGTTCCGGTTGTATCCTGTATTAAATGAATATGAGCTGAATCCCACGCTGTTGGCACAAGCTTCTCAGCTCAGTCTCCAGGGAGAGGAAAGCCAGGACTAGATGTTAAACTGGGGCTGTTTGGCAGCTTGGTGGCTGCAGTGACAGTGTGTTTGTGGTATTATAAATTATCCCCTCTGGTGGCAGCTGTAGTGAAGGAACGTACGTGTCACCCAGTACAACGCCAGAGGCCATTTACCTCCGTTCCTCTCTAAAGGTGCACAATGATACACACATTTTTGTCATAGGCTACAATTGAGGCATGTCATGGATACACTTCAGCAAACATAGTAGGCATCTAGTATTATGAAATGAAATAGATTTAATCAAAGACCTTGTATAGGTTTCAGACATTATAACCACATATATAATTTCTTGAAAAGGTTGCATTAAATTAAATATCATATACTGTATGTGTGCTCATGTCTTTGGAACCATGAAGGGAAATTGAAAAAAGAAACATTACTGGTATGTATGTTAAAACATACTAAAATATAGAAAATCACTGCATGAATCTCTGCAAGTGCTGGTATAGAACAAAGTACACTATTAACTTTGATACTTCAGAATACTCCAGGATACCTCTGATTACACAGACACAAAGATATTAAATATTTTAAATATATTAATATTTACTATATTGATTTTTTACACTTTCACTGTCAAGCAATTGCATATTCTTGTTTCTGTTTTAACAAGTCATTTAAGCAAACATCTATGCATAAGTGAATATTACAAAGAATCTTTGGACAAGGAGTGAGATAAACTACACACAGACAACCAAAAGTACTGATATGGGACAATGCTATAAATATTAAAATAAAGCTAACAGGCATGTATTATAGTATAATGTCTGCATACAGTGATAAAGCATGCAGTGGACTGCAGTTATATGTTTTAGGCCAAGGCATCACTGAGGAACACACGCTATTCAGCAAACATGTTTAGAAAAGGTCTGATTTATGGCAGCCCACCTTTTTAAGACTGGTGCAGATCATTACATTCCTGAAGTGGCAACATATCTCAGGTTATTTTGATCTCTAAAACCCAGTGCCTTAACCTCCCAGCCTGACCCATGTGTGTCCTTCCACATCAACAATCAGTTCCACCCCTTTGTGCTCTCGATCCTGTTCTCTCTATCTCCCTCTTTCTGCCCCCAATCCTCTTTTTTGACAAAGAAGAAAGGGAGGTTGCGGCTGGGCCACGGTGCCACTGCCTGGCTAATTAGAACCAGGGTCTGTTAAAACGGGAACTTTAGTAAAACATGCCGTAAAATCCTGAAGGGTAACCATAAACCACCCGATTTCTTTCATTCTTTCAGAGAGGACTCAGAGTGAAACCTGGGTGTAAAGTTTTACGAGCACCCCTGGGGTCACCCGTAAACCCGTTAATAGAGATGAGATACGAGGGGGTTTCCGCGGCCTCCCATTTCGTTCTTCCCCCTCCCCCTTATGTTTTGTTGTTCATTTTTCACAATATTAAAAAGGTTCATGGTCTATGTACTGTACGTGGATCATTCGGGGTTTCCGTGTGGAATATAGGCATCAACAACTAAAGTGAATATGTACTGTTTTTGAGAATTTAAGTCCGCCTGCTACATGTCCGCCTGTAGTCTGAAACAGGCATCGTGTGAGTAGAGAAGTCTAATGCCAGGTCCTGGCACTCAAAGGTAAGGTTAACCCTGTTTTAATGGCAGCCATGGGGGAATGTGACTTTAAACTCCCAGAAGCATTCCATGCTGGGCCCATTAGGCATTAACAAGCTCATGTTTTACTGATGTACTTAAGCCTTCATATTAAATTAACCATATTTTTGTTAAATTCTAAATTTATAAAACATTATCGCTAAAACCTGCGCCATGCCTTTACATTAACATGTCAATTTTTATATCAGTTCTCTCCATGATAACTTTTCTCAGCTAAGGCGAGTTTAAAGACAGACATTAATCTGTATAAGTATGTAAAATATGTAGTCTGTAAAACTATGAAATGCCCTAATAATGAGTGTTAAGTATGAATTTGATACAATACTGCATTTTTGATAGTTTTATTATATTGCAACTTTAACAATAGACATCATTACCTAAGTCAGATAAATGAGTTTGAAACTCTAGGAATCTTTACCATGTGAAGCAGTAGAACACTTGATGCTTTTCTTTTATAGGCAGATTACTGGTGAGGAAAAAGCTGAAATTCTCATGATTATATAAGTATATATATATATATATAATATTTCTTCCCATTTTTTACTAGACTAAAATCTAGGGCTTGCTTTTTTTTTTAAATCAACACAAAAGTATAAACATGCTGATACACACATGCTTTTTAGGCCTGAGGGGGAATTAAAACTCTGATCTGACTCACTACAAATCTATTAGCACAGGAATGATTATTGTGCTGAAAAACCTGACAAAACTATTTGTTAATTTTACAAATGATAATGATTTTTTGTCTGTCACAAAGCTCCCTTGGGCAAAAGAAAACATGCAGTGCACTTAAATGACACTTCCCTGGGTTTACATGTCTCCGTTAGCACGGTCGAGAGGGCAGTGGGCTACATATTTCAGTCCGCCTCAAACTATCTCAAATTTCCTTGAATCCTGAGCTGTGCTAGCCCTCAGACCACCTCCGATTAATCTTCCCCATCATAGCACTCTTATAATTCGCCATTACTAAAGCCATTAAAGCTGGTTATGGGGCTGCTCAAGGCTCCCAGTTGGCCCTTTGCACCTCGGACGAGTCTCCAGTGAAGCTGGTCCTTAAAGCAGGGTGAAGAGATCAGCCAAAGGAAAACAAGGATGATGAATGGGAGAAAATGAGGGCCCTTTTGCTTTCTTTCATCTGGCCTGATTCTGGTCTTCGGTGAGCCATTAACCCAAAGGACAACTGTCCACCGGCTCGGTGAGGAATGAGCTCCCCACGCACACTTCAGGCAAATGTTTATGCCTCAGAAAGGAAAGTGGAACAGGGGGGACATTCGAGAGGTGGAGATATTGGAGGGGGTTGCCTTTACTGTTTGGAGCTGGGGGGTTGGACTGATTTTTATTAGTAATGGCCCTACCACAGCAGACTAATGACTATGTAGACCTAATGTGTAACTTCAAATCTTTAGATCACTGAATTCTTTTAGGTGCCAGTGAACTAACAGCCAATGTCATAAGCATATACACGCTGAATGTATTTAGCCAACAAAATGCTACCTAGCTAGTTCATTTTTATAAGCATGCTATAAGCATCTATCAGCACTGGCTTTTTCTCACTGTCTGATCCAGGGTGCATGGGAAATCCATAGGTCAACAGTTAGACTTTTCCACCTCCAATGATTTGCTGATAGAAATTTTAAAGAGTGGCAGGTCACAGGCGATGTAAATATTGCTGTGCTCCATGGGAAAGGGCTCGGCTATGGGTTCGGTTCGCAGCAAGTCCATCCACCAGCACCTGCACAGGGGTGAAACAAAATCTGAGCTGAACTCTGGCACTTTAAGACTGAGGCCTGCCAGGATTCTGAAAGAATGGTTCAGGGTCAGAGAAAGGGAGGGAGAAAGAGCTGGTCTCAGGCAATATTGCATAGTAATGTGTTTCAAACCTGTTCCTTCTGCAATGTTAAACGCTATTCCATCATGTTCCTTTTATCATTTTATCATTAGAGCATTAGAGTCAACATTAGAGCCATTCTCTATCCCTTCCAGCCACAGGTCATATGCATAAAAAATGTTCTTTGTGTAGAAAATTGTGCATAAAATATGATGTATGAACAAGAAATTTGACAGCCCAGCTTTTCTGAAATGCAGCTTACAGTTCATACAAAGTAATATGCATATTGAGCATCTTAAATGCTATAAAACTGTCAACCACACAGTTTCCCCAGTCTCAGGAGGAATTACCAAATAGCAAATGTATTCTCAAATATGTTTTTCCCTTGAGCCTGTGATGTTTAATTTCATTGGTATAGTTATGGTGAATTAATTCACCTGTAAGCAGTCTGAAATAAATTAGCTAAGCTAAATTAGATAGCACACAGGAACCTGCATGCTGAGAGAGAGGAAATAATGAAGCTTTGAACTGAGTAGAGGCGTTCAACCTCTGCACATCTCACGCCTTCCCTGCTGAGGGTCACACTGTACACAACTTAAAACTTCATCTCGCCCCCATGGGCTTATTTCTCAATATGATTCCCAATATTCAACAATATCTTTATACGTATATGTATTTTTTCCTGTTTCTTGGATTGCATTCTTCCATATTGAGATTGATTGTATTGTTGTTTATAAAGTCAATCTGAGACATTTTTCCAGTTTAGGGGTCACAGGCACTATCTATATGCCGTGAGAAGAGCATGCATTATTTGTTGGCGCCAAAGCGATCCACACTTAAAGTGACATATGGAAATTATTGCTCAAGTAAATTCTCCCATAAGCATACTTGAGCTTATACTTGAGCTAGAGGACTAGTGATGATAAATGTTCATGTGTGGTTGGTCCTCAGTCAAAACTAACATTTGTCCAAAAAAAGCCATTGATTTAGTTGTCATTTCTGGGTTAAGACCAGATACAATAATAAGCTTGGCCTCACACGGTAGCAATAAACACAATAAACTCAGGGCTAAGATCTCACCCGTTGACATTATGAAGTGCTACAGTTATGTGCAAGCCAGCCGCTGAGTAAAAACAAACCAAATGTCAGCACTGGTGCAGCCGTTTTTCGACCAGTCGAACAGAGCAGCAGGCCGCTAATGAAACCCTGCTCTAACTGTTAGCACTGCCTCGACCTTTCAGTTTCCACCATCCTGCTGACATTTTCTCCAAATGGAAACAATGAACACAAGAAAAACTGCTAAAGAAGAAATCAGAGTTTTTTCACTCCACTTCGCTGCTTTTTATCGATTTGAACCAGTGTGAACTTTGCAGAAGGGTCAGTGTTCAATGTTTGTTAACGCTAACATGCTACTGGACGGCTACAGAGCAAGATGGGGTTTGAGATTACTATCCTCAGGCTTTGATACAGCACCATATTCAAATATAATACCGAGGAGGTCACTTTGCAGGGTGTTTTCTTTGAAAGCAGTCAATAGCTGCAGTTTAAATGTCTTTGGAGTAGGCCTATTATAGGAAAAATAGCTAGGCTAGAGAGCTTGTCATTATTACTTTGTCAGGATAGTGTTAGAGGTCTGTGATACATAGTATAGATTTTTCCCCTGTGTATACAGCGGTGACACAATATTACGTTATTCTGAGACAAATACAAAGAAAGTGGCAGGAGATCTGAAGGTGCTGGATGGTTTAGATAAAATGGCTGGTTAATTATTCAGGAGGCTGATATTACAAAAGAAAATCTACTCTCGTCGTTATTAAAAGCTCTGGTAATTACTTCAGAGCGTATCAGTGTTCCAATAGCGGCTCTAATGCTGTTAGCGGCACCTCCATGTGTGTAATTGGTGAAAATGAACAAGGGCTATGTGCTTTAAAGGACAGAAAGAGAGAGAGAGAGAGATCAAGTCAGCTTCATCTCACTTGGTCTAATGAATGACAATGAGAATCTAATCTCTAATTCAAGCTGCTTCTTCAATAACATGATTATTGCATATTCCATAATATTGCAATTGAAACAGTTTTGTAATTGATACGTGTAATTCAGGTTTGAAAAGCAATTGTAAAAGGTCTCAGCTGTCTAACAAGGCTTCTGATTCAGGTTTAAATGATTTAAAGTCTTAGTTACGCGTGTCCATAGGGTTATTACAAATCGACTCGATTGATTAATATATTATACAGAAGTTGCACATTATTTGTTACTTATAATAGTATTTCTTTATTTATTTACTTAATTACTTAATTTTTTCATTCATTGGTTAGTCTTATTATCTCAAAAGTCCAAATCATCCATCCCAGGTGCTGATAAAGCTACAGTGTGTAAAACATTGGAATTTTAACCTCTTTGATAGAAAAGTGCTATTGTAAGCTACTTGTGGAAGGACATTTAGTAATGTGGGTTGTGCTGCTTTGTTCTCCACAGTGTGGATTAAGCAATACTAGAGACGGTATGAGCAGAGGCAGAGCACCACTACCTACTATCGAGGTAGGTAAAATGAGCCACGCACCTTGCTGATAAACATGTTAGCAGAAAACACTTGGCCTTTCATTTTCTTACACTGATACATGCACAGAGATATACAGCACTAGTTTTGGAGAAACACGCACACACAGTAGCCAAAACACCCTGAAAAGATAAGTTTTTTTGTTACTGGAGCCAGAGGCCACACATTATTTATGTCATTTTTGTCAGATTTTAAATCCATTTTTAAACCTCATTTTGTTAATCTGTTACTGGTATGTTTAAGTAGGTCGTATCCTGGTCTTGTATGACTGAAAATAACTGATTGGAAATTTGTCGGCATGTCCACTGAGTTTACAGCCAGACTTTAGAATATATTAGAATGACTTGGGAATATAGGATGGGCCTCATTTATCAATCTTTGTTGTGCTATGTCCTAAGCATCTTCCAGTAATGCAGCTAAGCTACTGCAGCATGTCAGCTACCACAGAATTCAGAGGAGGAGAGAAAACATAAAAACATAACAAAGCACCAGATGGGAAGGAAGAAAATGACAAAATAGCCAAAGCTCTAAGTAGGCGGTTGATATGTACCCCTTTTTTTTTGGAGTCTTATTTTTTTCCAGTTTGAGAGAAACCATCCGTGTCATATTTTTGTTTTGGGGAACAGTAATGGATTAATGGATGTTAATCATTGCAACCATCTCACATTTTAACCTATCAGCTAACACTGCGTTTCCGCAAGGAAATAGAAGTGATATTCCGTGCATGCATACTCACACAACACAAAACATGAACACACAAGAAACTGACCATGCCCTTTTGCATTCAGCTGCAGAGGTATTTCTATTTTCTTATTGTTTACGCATTACACATTCACACTGGGGGCTGGGGCCCCCTAAGGGGACCCATATAATCGCTCTTGAAATCTCTGCTCAGATCGTGGGCTGAACATAGGGGCTTTCACTGAGACTTTGCAGATCCGCAAGACTGATAGATGCAGCTAGTCCGAACTCTAGTTAGCAAGCAAAAATGTAGCTTAGAGAACAAAACTATAATGCCTGACCATTTCAGGTCTGTGTTCTAAGTGTATTTTGTTATCTAATTTGTATATTCTGTTCTCCAGCCTGTCAAAACAGTTTGCCATGAGCCAGATGCTAGCTAAAACTCAGGCCAGAGGATAAAGAGTCACAAATTATGTGAACAGAGGGGTCAGTTATAACCCAGTAACTCAGATTTTTTTTTTAGTTTTCAAAAAAAAAAAAACCCACACTGTAGCTTTAAATATGTGCAAATGAGTTTGTCAAGAGTCCTCCTGAATATGTGTATGTATGACATATCTTCAATCTATTCTCTCTGTCCTTCTGCACTCTCTACATCACTGCGAGAAAAGGAAGGAGTCGCTACCAGATGGTTAAACAAACACATCACCCAACTGCCTATAACTCAACTCCACTTAGCGAGTGCTGTCAGTGGATCTGTGAGCAGCACATGGGCCTCTCTTCTGCCATCATACATACACACTTAAACACATACACACAGACAGAGCTTTAGGGGAATGAAAACAGAGCTTGAGAAGAGGAGAGGAGAAGCCGAGCCTCTGTGAGTTTAATTTTAATCAGAGAGTGCATTCATCTATGTTACTGACTCTCTGTCCCATGTGTGCTAAATAATAAGGAAGGAGGGGAGGAAGACACCTGAGAGTGTGACAGAGACAGGGAGCGATAGAGAGAGAGTGTGTGTGTGTGTGTGTGTGTGTGTGTGTGTGTGTGTGTGTGTGTGTGTGGAGAGAGTGTATGTGTATGTTGAGAGATGGTGGGCTGGGTTTGTAGGGAGCGTGTGCGGGGGAGTTGTTGGAACCCTAGGGGCAGGGGTTAAGAGTTTGCAGGTCGTGAGGTCACTCCAGTTTCCTTTCCCTCAGCCTCATCCCTCTCTAAAAGCCATCACTGGCGTACTTATGAGAGTAATTTATTACAGCGCACACTGCCCACTGTGGCCAGGGCACTGTTAAGAGCACATCTCATTTACTCCATTCATAAGGGAAAAGCATGCATAAATTCTTTTACATATATGCAGAAAATTAACACTTCTCGTGGTAGCATTTTTTTTTGGGGGGGGGGGGGGGGGGGGGGGGGGGGTTGGGTGCTTCGGTTTGCTTCTTAAGTGACCTTATTTTTAAGCTGCAATGTTTTTCCATCCAATCACAGCAGCTCTGTGCTTGGGTGCATCTGAAATTTGCCTTTTGCCCTCTGGTTACTTGATAAATTATCCTCCACTGGGTTGTTGAATGATCTCCTTAATGGAGTCTACATCGCTGAACAGCTAACAGATGCTTCACTGAGCAGGCATGCTGAGCCGAAAGGTGCTATTCTCCCAGGTGACCAGGGGTCACGATTACTGCGATATTGCAGTGGAATGTTAAATATGGATTCGTACAGCTACTCATGCATTTCCTCCGTTAACAACAGGACCAGGAGAGTTGAAAAGAAAGAGCGATAACCATTATCGTATGTCTCAGATGCTGAGAGGAGCTGCCTGGTAGAAGCGGATGGCAACATTAATGCAGAGCTGGAATGACGGCAAAAATTACACTGACTTCCTGGTGTGTGTAAAAGATGAAGTGCAAATGTAGATAAACGCCGTCACTTCTGCCAGATCTGAACTGTAATTGGCAGAGGTGGAGCTGATGGGAGGGCGCAGCCAAAACACATGTTCCTCAGAGTAGGACTAAAGTTCCCCAGTGTGTCTTTAAATAGGTTTTAACTTACTGAAAGAGGTCAGACTATCCTGAGAACACTGGTCGTGAGGTTAGAATACACCTTGGATGGGACGTGTGTCCATCTCAGGGCACCACACACACACCACAATTTAGAGTATCCAATCCACCTACCAGTATGTTTTTGGGAGACAGGAGGAAACCATAGAACCCAGAGGAAATCAGTGACATGAGGAGAACATGAGAAACTCCGGACAAACTCAGGATCGAACCAGGGACCCCGGAGTTGTGAAGCAGCACAGATACCCACTGCACAGGGCTGATGTAACTTAGATGTAACTTTTTATTCTAAGAGTATAGCCTTATGTGCATTCTCTTCTAAAACTCTACTGAAAGCAAGTGCTGGTAGAGAATATAGGTGGAGCAGTAAAACCCATTATCATGGTTTTCACTGTATCACTAAACACATTATAGTTTGTGTTAGTGTGGGTTTTTTTGTATTCTCAGTATTCAAAGTCAACTTTGTTATCATTATGCATATAGCATAACACTTACATAAATTAAAACAAGAGTAAGCAAAATCAATCTTACAGACACAATATAGAAACTTAATCACAACTGTAGTCTGCAGTATAGCTTAAAACAAGGGTTCTCTAATGTTTTGCTGCCAGAGAACCCTTCCAAAGTAAAAGAATTTTGAAGGACTCCCTCAAGATCGCTACACAGATTTCACTTTAAAAGCCATCAAATTATTTTTTTTTTCCTTGAAAATTTCTTCCTGAACTTTCCACTCATCCAGCACTACATTTGAAACACTGTGTATCATATTAACAGCACTTTATGGTTTTATTAACGTTATTTATACTTGTTTTTTAGTTATTGATTTTTGGACTAAGTCCTTTCGTTTCAAGTGACCAGTCAATTAGGCTAACAAATTTGATAACTAAATAAAAACCATAACAACCTTGATAGTTAAAAACCAAAGCAATACTGTTAGGGACCCCACAGATATACATCACAGACCCCTGGGTGTCCCTGGACCCCACTTTGAGAACCATGAGCTTAAAATACTGGTGTAATAGTGCAAATCTAGTTCAGCTAAAAGGACAATAATACAGTAGTGTAAATATGTTAAGGTTCAGAAGATGAAAGTATACCTTTGATACCTTTGCCCAGTATTAGAGTAATAAGTGATGGATAGGTCACAGCCGTTCACTATCTAGCAAAGATGACCAACCGCTTGGTATGATAAATATTTCCGTTCATAAATACCCATGAATGTAAACAGTCTTTATTGCGCTGCCAGAGATGAAACTGAATCATAAACATGAAGTATGTAAGCCTGCGTATGCATGAGTTTGCGTGTACAGCAGGAATTATTGTGAAATAACTCTTCTCTGCCAGTTATTTGTCAAGCCCAAACTGCGTTTCACGGACAATCAGCAACTGATAGGAGTCATGGAGAGAAGAATGGAAAGCTCATTCTTGAAGAAAGAGTACTAGGCAGGCTGTCCTGAGCCATGCTGCCTGTCCTGAGTGCAATGATAAAGCAGGCGCTCTCACGGAGGAGGATAGATCTTAAAGAGCCGGAATTCATCTCCCCATGCTAACATTACAGCCTTGTCTTTACACACACATTACTGCCAAGGCTCTCTGATGATGTCACCCAACCATCCTGACTTAGATTGATCTATTCTGGCCACAGAGGCAATTTTTTTCTATGTCTTTTTTTTTTTTTTTTTTTGGGGAAGGACTAAATTTTACCAGGGAGAATTGAATAAATATATCAAAATGGGAAATCTGCAGCCCAAACAGTGAACACTGACAGCTTTTCTAAAATCAACTAGAAACAAAACTAAAAAAGAAACTGTTCAAGATGATATTGGAAGAACCTATCTCACAATGTCGTAAACCTTCTAATGTATGTTAACAGACAGCTGTTTTACCTTTCCTTCATTGCACCTAAATCTATACATGATAAATCTCGAGAAAAGCTCTTCCCAAAATTAATGATGGTAACTGCAACTCTGTTTTCAGAGAGATTATTAAGAGGTTACTTCTTGTTACCATGAAGCAAGTAAACTAAGTTTTAAAAAAAAAAAAGTCCTAATTATGACTTTTTACTGACACAATTGTTATTCACCCCTTATTTTGAAATAAGGCTAAATGGAGATTTTTGTGAATGGTCTGCCTCCATGTGCCTCCAGGGTTTCATGGTTCAAAAACTAAATTCGCTGACAGCTGTTAGCTCTTCATGAACACAAACTCTAAAATCACAAGAAACACGACTCCACATTTACAATATGTGTGCTTGTGTGCATTTGCACATTTGGCTTGCGTGGCTGTGCAGCAGACCAAGAGAGATGTAGCAATAACACAGTTTTGAACATGTTTCATAAAAATAAAGCCTCTAACATATGCATAACAGCCTTGAAATAACCACCATGTGATCGATAGATTTGATGGATTAAATGTCCCGCTTGTCAGTGCAAACACTTGTTGCAAAAACTAGAATAAAAGGTGGGGGGAAATGAGTGAATTTACCACAGCTCACAAATTTAGCGTCAATATTCTGACAGGCTGCTACAAAATTAATGTGACTTCCAATACCGCAATCAGACCTATTGAGTAGACCTGAGATTGCTGTAAATAATACACAATGTTCAAGGGAATACTCTATTAATGTCCTGCAATTTACAGAGTTCTGGTCACTATAAATCCAAATCAGACCACAGGCACAGACATGACAGTAAAACTGAAAAGGCATATCTGTTTGTCTACTGACATCTTTGGGGATTATGTATGATTGCACCACGATAGAGGTCATTAGGTTGAAACAGGCTGAGATAGACTGGTAGCTGGCATCTTTTAGCACTTATCCACCAGACAGCACACAATGGTACGGTATGGAGAGTTTGCCGTTATTTCCACTGCTGAGTGAGTCGTACCATGTCTTGGTACTTGGGCTGATTTTTTTTTTTTTTTTTATATCTGCTTACACAAGCACCAAGCAAGCCAAGCCAGGGCATGTGGGTAGTCAAATGCCTTTTGCACAGAATTACCGACAGTGTATCTGGCTAAAATCACTTTATTACCAGAGGGTATAGCGCAACAATCTTCAGTAACAGTGTAGTGACAGTCTCAATTTTTTTAAATATCTCTTTTCAGGTGCTTTTAGAGGACAGCATCACAATTTTATCACACAATTTAATGTTTCAGATTTTTTTTTATTTTTCATTTAAATCTAAATCTAAATCTACAGTATATCAGGATCTCTGTAAAACTGCTTTGTGACAATGTTCAAATAAAATTGAATTGAATTGAATTTCCTGTAGATCGGTTATACAATTTTGACCTGTTATCCACACAAAATCCACCTTCAGGCTGGGTCAAATCACCAGTGGCTTCCTATTCGATGTTTGTTTATCTTATTGTGTGGGTATCATTGAGAGTAACATAATTTTCTTGTACAACCTGATGTCCAACATGAACATGCACCTAGTGTTTAAAAAAATTCTGTTTGCTTGGCTCTTGACATGAAATCCCTCATTGGATTGTGGTCGGAGGTGCAGATCCAGCAAGACATGGAGGCCTTAATTGTTGCTATTAACATTGTGTGGGATATGAAGCCACCAGCCCACAACCTTGAGATAACCCCTATTACCTTCACAGGTATTATTATGGCATGGGAAATGAAAACAGTTTCTAAACTAGAGTATGAATAGTTCTGGGTTCAAAACTATCTATCTATCTATCTATCTATCTATCTATCTATCTATCTATCTATCTATCAAACATGGTGATTGAAGAAGGCCAATAATTCAGCTGTAATTCAGTTCTGGCTAATGGAAATAATAACTGAGTTGAGTGTAAATTGACTATCCAAGTATATTATATGAGTACAGTATACAAGTATTGTTTAACCATGAAGTATAGAACAGAGAGCCGCACATTGGGCTATCAAGGCGCAGAGATTAAGAAAGCCAGACTGAGGTGGTAAAGAAAGCATTCACAGTTAATGTGAGAGCCGATGATCATGCAGTCTAAGTGAGACGGAGAGCCAGAGACCATGCAGCTTGGGGAATTGAGGCTCATTGATCTGTCCTCTCCACCGTGTCCCCAAGCCTGTAAAAATCATTAACCTCTCTGACATGTACACGCTAAAGCTGGAGCCTAGTATCTCTGTGAGGTTAATTAAAACTAAACGCAGGGAAGGGGTTCGAGAAGGGGCTACTCTCATGGGACAGCTTCCAAATGACAAAGGAAAGAGCGAACACAGTAATGTTCTGTGTGAAGAACTATGCTCATATATAGACACACACACACACAGACACACACACACACACATTGTCGCCCAATGGGGCATGAACATGGTCACATGCTGACAGAACTGGTGAGATATGATGTAAATCATTGGCTTACTATTGTGATCTCTTATTTCTTTGTAAGTACTGTTTTACTGTTATTAATGCAGATAAAGCATGATATCTCCCCAGAGAAACATTATATATGTAACTTGTTCAATCTTTTTGTTCTCTATTTTCATTATATGCAGAAAAAATGCCTAGCCCACATTTTTAAAGATTATGCGAATTATAATCGATACTTGGAAAGTTTTGATTTTATTTTTGCTCTGAAAATTAATTTGCCTAAACACACTCCCTGGTTATTTTGACAGAAAGATGACTTCCATTCTGGAGAGATAATATTTACATTTGTTGAAGTCAGGGAATGCATGTTGCAGGCTATTTTCTTTGGTAATTGATTGTAATAAGAGACTGTAACTTTCTGTGATTTGATTTAGAAGGTATCATTATGATGAAACATCAACTGTGCTTCAGCTATTCTTCACAAAATAAAGATAATTTGATTTTTTTTTTTTTTTTACTGACCAATCCATTCTGCTTACACTACTCAAGAGCAGGATTATTATACATTTTTAATGGCTTTATTATTGAAAAACCCTGATCATGCCTCAAACAAAGACATTTTAATATCCTGAGCTTTAATAACTGGCCGTACAATTTTACATTCCGCAGCACCAGCCTAGATGTGATTACTGAAACACTTTGCAGTCATTTGCTATGAGCTGCTCTCTGCTTTCAGCTGGATAAACTGGTTATGCTACTGCAGCGCGGTCAGGAAGGAGACGTGGCTCGACTTTATTGCCTTCAATTGAGTGTGTTTATTGCTTTTCACTCTCTCGTGTGTCAGTCCCAGGTTGGGGAGATGAGGCTGAATGTCTGGCCTGTGTGGTGTGCTTCGAGCTGTTCTCTCTCCCAGAGCAGATCGGTAATTAAAGCAGTGTAGCTGAGTCAGCATGACAATCTCACTGAGGGAACAGCGCGCTACAGCACTATAGTCAGAGATAGAGATGAGAACGACATTGCTTTCATTGTGGTCAGGGGTATTTTAAGGGCCTGGCATTTAAATGACACTAAGAACATTGCAAGGTTATGTGTAATAGGCTGTTTTTCAAAATGTAGTGTTTTGTTTTTTTCCAGAAATTGTATGAAAGTATAACACAAAGCCAAAAGTCTTTATTCCAGTACTAACCAGTTATGAATATAAAAAGTTTTGCTATTATTTTCTAAAAGAACTAGTGGCAATAGTGTTTAATTCATAGAGGGGCATATTAACTGACTCAGAATCAGGTGTTAATAAAAGCTGACAAGAATTAACACATGCATATGTGTTAGTATTTGAGTATATTCAGTACATGGGTCAAACTATCTGGCAAAACATATCAGGAAAAAAAATTCAAATACACTTTCATTTCATATGATTATTTCTCAAACAACCAAAATCAAACATATTTTTAAATAATGCATTTTTGAATATGTACTGACTCAGTAGCAGTTTATGATTAGTTCTTTTTTTAAAACATGAATTCATTGTGTATTTTGAGCTAGCTCTACTTTAAAGATCTAACATAAAAATGGCAACGAATGTTATCTCTTCGTTTTTTGTTTTTTTTGCGTGGCCGTAAACTCACTGTGGCATCTAACTATGAATATCACAGTGACGATTTATAGCACTACTGCAAGTTGGTGTTAGGCCAAATTCTGTAAACCATTATAAATGTACAGACATAAAATATTTCTGCTCTAAATACAGAATCGTACCAGAAATATAGAGTAGACTTCCACCTGATATATGACATTACGGACATGTTACTGAGTTACAACGTCTATATATAGATTGTGTTTATGGCTCATTGGCCAGAGTAGAATTAATGTGAGAGATATGGTGGTCCATAATGAAAGTAACACCAGGTTGACATTAATCAAGAATTTGATAAGTCCTAAATCTTTTTTAGAGTCATCAGCTCATGGGGTGTGTGTAAACACATTTCAAATTAGCTGCTTTATTTCTTTGTTATATAGCTACAATAAAGCAAAAGACAGAGACTAAGAGAAGCCAAGAGAGAAGCAGAGAGCGAGACTCTACCATCTGAGTCCCCCCTGTGCTGGCCGGCTGCTCATTTCACTATTGTCACAGAGCGCTGAACGGGGATGTGGATGGTCAGTAGTCGTATTGTGTGTGTGACAGGCCGGGAGTTGTCTGTGATGAATGGGCCTGCCAGCAGCCCTGACGGCTTCGTTGTTCAATACATATGGATACAATACCGCCTGCCTTGGTGACATGCTGATAGACTTTTGTCTCCCTCGTTTCCATACCGTTTAATCTCGGCCACCGTATTGTGTGTATGGCCACTGATGGGCAGATCCAACATGTCTGCATTAAGTGCCAGGGCTGCCTGCTTCACCGTACAGCCAGTGTAGGGAATCCGTGTTATTAACAAACACAGTCTCTGCACTGGAACTTTAAGTGAAGTCTGTGGGACATTCAGTGCATGAGGACATACATGGCTTCAGAGTTAAGATTGATGATGAGAATAACCATATAACAGAAATGCATGACCTGAGACTGTCAGTGTTCCTGATTTCTTACTCAGTGACCACATGGCGCAGTATATTACACAGGATTTGTCTGTCTAGGGTTAGAGCAGTCTGTAAAATGAATGGTATAATAACTGTATCACCAAATATCATGGATACCACATTCTTAAATAAAGTTTCTTTGCAGGGATGCCATAGAAGATCATTTTGGTTTACTAAAGAACATTTTTCCGCAGCTGCCACAGATAATTTAAAATAAATAAAGATAATTTAAAATAAATCCCATAATAAATGTTACAATTATGGATGTTTGTTGGCTGATTAATTGATCATTCATTTTGTTGAATCTTAGCTTTGTAGCACATTTCTTTCAGTTTACAACTTTAGCTTGTATTCTGGTGTAACATTGTATTAACTATATATCTATTAAGAGTTTCTTAGCATATCATATTCCTTATCATAGATAGATAGATAGATCTATAGATAGATAGATAGATAGATAGATAGATCTAGATAGACAGCTTGTTCCAAATCAAACCAAGATGAAACACATCAACAGTGATGGTGATTACTGATTGGCCAAGAAATAATGACAAGGTATTTACTGGAATGATATTTCTTGAAGGTAACCTTTCAGCCTTTTCAACAGTTATCGAAATGTAGCAATGTTTGTCTAACTTTATTGCAATTCTATAGGTCAGATTCAGGGGTTTTAGGCATTTAATCTCAATCTTACTGGTGTTCCAGGGGATAGAATTACCCAGTAATAAAACGAATCATTTGTCTATGGCTACACTGAATGTATAGAACTGCCAGATGATGTCATGTGGAATAATAAACTGACCTGCATTTTTGGCAGCACAGAAATTTATCAGTAACTAAAACAAAGGCAGGGGAGTCTTCAGCTAGTCTTCTTCATAGTAACAGTATTCAAGATAAAAGCATATTAGAAAAGATGAGTATGATTATAAGACCCATTTCTGTGGTCTGATCTATGGTCTGATATAAGATCTTCAACTGGTGTAACATCTTCAACTGTGAGAAGTAGTACTTCTCACAGATATTGCCAAATAGCCAAATGTATCAGCTCAAGGAAGGAAAGGTAATTATTATTATTATTATTATTATTATTATTATTATTATTATTATTATTATTATTATTATTATTATTGTTATTATTATTACTATTATTATTAAAAATACTGTGTTTTATGTATGAGTGTAATTTCTTAAGGTCTTTACATCACCTGTGTGCTTGTTGTCTGAATATACAGTAGATAAATAGGGCAAACAGACAAAAAGAAAGTTTTAATCTTTTTTCTTTTATTCAAATTTTATTTATCAACAAATTCTTATTTTAATAGCCTGTTTTTTTTGGGGTTAATTTAGGTCACTATAGTGGAATATAGGCTATAATGTATCTTATTTTTTCTCCATCCTCTTTTCTATCTTTATTTTCTAGAATCACGCAAAGTGTATGACATTCTGCTAGCTGTGAATTAACTTGGGGAAAAAAACCCACTAGTTCCTCCTTTGCATTAAACTACCAGAAGCTCAAAGACTTGAGCCGAAGGTCTTGTTTTCTGACAAATTTACCATGTGGACTTAGAACCTCCTTAAGCACTGTCACCTGAGATTATTTATTCTTTTCTCCACCAAAACAAATCCAAAATGCTTAAAGGCTGAAGAGAGCATACCAAAGGACACAAGTCTGCCATAAAAAAAGAAAAGAAAAAGCATAAATAAGAGCCTTCAGTAACCACCGCAGTGAAAACAAATGAGCACACACACTACCTCTCCGGCCATTACCTGAAAGGCTAAAGCCGAAGCCAGATTTCTGGCCACCAGGGACATATACATGCACACACAGACACACACTCACATGAACTCACTCAGGGACTGTTGCTTGTGGATCAGTCTGAGTGTGAGTCTATTTCTGATATTTATGGGCAATGGGGACACTGTAAGTTATGACAGAGCCAGGGCTAAGACCTTCCTCTATATTTTCACTCCCTTTTCCTGATACTTTTTCCCTTATTTGACTTACTGCTTACGGCTTCTGTTTTTTTTTCTAGCTAGTTAGCCCCAGATAGCCTTGAAAAATACTAAAACAAGAATGTGTACACTAAACAAAAACAGTAAATTGTAGGTACATAAATTAGTACAAATACATAAATTAATAAACAAATACATAAATTAATACATGAAATACATTGCATAGGTTATTAACAATTTTTTACTTATTAATAAACTCATTTACTCATTAATAAAAATGTATTTAACTGTTTACTTTAGAATTGGGATTTCAGAGAAAATTTGACTTAATATTATAATAATACTTATTCTATATTCCATATGTGTGTATGTGTGTGTGTGTGTGTGTGTGTGTTTATATATATACATACATACATACATACATACATATTCAGATATGTATATTGTGATTTCAAACCCCAGCCCCAACACCCCACCAACCACAAACACACGCACGCACACACACACACACACACACACACACTCTCTCTAATCCGCACAAATTGTCAAGGTAAGCAGGGTGCTTTCCCAAGTGAAGGACTGCTCTTTTTTGCTCTAAGTCTATAGTGTGTTAGTCGTTGCTGCGGACTCACTGGCTGTGAATAATGTCACACAGGGGACAAGGCCTTTTCCCCTACATTCAAGATGTCTTACTCCCAGGCAGTGAAGAGTTTCTGTTTCAAGCTCCGCGTCCAAAACTTAGGGGGTAATGAAGCCTCTGGCTGCGTCTGTTGGTCTGGGATGCTCGGGAAATTTATATTTTCGTCCTTTGTGACAGTGCAGTGTATCTGCCACTTCCAATTAGATGCTATTTATGAGAGTCGTCTGGGACGCGATTCTTATACAAAGCCCGGGAAGGGACTGGGCGATGCTCTAGGTGCTGCTAGACCCATGCGTTTTGCGTTCGATATTATTTCTGTAAACCAAACACTCAGCTGAATAAGCTGTAAGAAAAGTAGCCTGTGCGTTAATTTAGTAGAGAGTTGCGCGCCTTGGGAAAGTTCACCTCCATACTGGATATGTACTTATCCTAAATACTATTTGACCTCCTCGGCGAGAGGCCATCACTCTGGATGGAGTTGCGCGCAGATGGATTTTCGTTGCATTAATCCTCCACATCAGGTGGGTTCTGTCAAAGTGCTAAACTTAAATACTCTGGGCCATTCATCTTTGCGCAGAGGCCGGGGTTCTGTCAGCGGCCAGACGAGCTATTTCCTCCCTCTCTCTCTCTCTCTCTCTCGCAGAGGACTGGAGCTCTAGAGGAGAGAGAGCGCGAGCGCGCAGATCTTAATCAGATCCGCATGCAGTGCGTCCGGGGCAGAAGTGTGTGTTTGTGTGTCCATGGCTGCCTGGTTATTTATTAATTTGTTACCAAATGACTGGAAAAAAAATGGAAAATTGTCACCGATTAATTCTTTTTTTTTTTAATTCCAGACGTGCAGTGTATCTGTCCACAGAGCATAAAATGAATGCAACACTGTACCTGTTAATTGCACATCATTTTTTCCCCCCTGTGTGATCTCCTATTACCTCGATGCTCTTTCACCCCCCTCTGCTCTGGGGAGTAACATGACGGGATGAGTTCATCCCCCTACCCTCTCCCTCCTCCCCATTAGGCGCCCAAGCGGCCGCGTCTCAAATCGCCCTGATTGATTCCGCCGCAGTTCCCACACCACAGTGTATCCGCGAAACCGTATTTATCTTCATAAAGCGCCGATACGAGCCTGGGGTGCGCTCCAGATGAAATCCCCTCTTTTAAAAGCGTAGGCCGCGTTCACAGGGAATCGCATTAATCGTGGCTCATATAGCTGTACCAACATCTACTCACATAATTAGTGAAGAAGCACTTATTTCCACACGCAGGATATGTTTCAGGGTCACATGGATGGCGTAACTGAATCTCCTTTTGCTCTCTGCTCTGCTGTGCAGCATTGCACAGAAACGCTCGTGTGTGCACGCACTCTTAGGGCTATAATGAAAAAATCATTCTGTGTAGGTCTGTACTGAAAAATAATGCATCAAACCTGAGGCCTGTATTTTTAACCCATTCTCCATGGCACAGCTGTCAGTGTAGATTCTGTGGTAAGATTTCGACATGTATTAAACAAAAGAGTACTAGCTGTTGGGTCTGAGATATCCACTGAGAAAAAAATAATAAATTAATAAATATCAGAACGACAACGCACCATGTTGATATATAGGACCATGTTTAATGAGAACACTCAGTGCTTTTTTTTTCTAAATATATTCTAAATATTGCACTACTAGGCTATTGTACTGTTACAAGAAATTGTATAGCTGTCAATAATAATAATAATAATAATAATAATAATAATAATAATAATAATAATAATAATAATAAACATTCCATACAATGCATTTCACTCGTACAGTGTTTATCTTGGCCCATTTGGACTTATAATGACTGTAAACACTGTAAGAGTTATACAGCTGTGGCGAGTTTCCCAGTGGAGGAGAAAATATATATACAAGCTAAAGTTAAGTTCACTCTGACCATTCTTCATCCTTCCTGTGACGGTGCGGTGGGATCATCATCATCATCATCATCATCATAATCATCATCAGTACCGCTCTGATCAGTCCTCTTCTCCCCACCTCACCTCACTTCGGGTCAGCATCCATCACGGGTGTGTGTGTGTGTGTGTGTGTGTGTTAGCAAAGGTCACAATGATTTAAATGTTAATTGTCTTTCCAGGCCTCCAGGGTTCCTTTTTAAAGGTACTTTTACATTTTGTGATTAGGATTAAAAATGTCAAAAGAAAAAAAAATACTATTAATTATTATTGAACATATATTTTTTTTTATAAATATTATTATTATTATTATTATTATAATTATTATATAATTGTGACAACGATGATTTATTATTATAATCAACAGCAACAATGACAACAACAACAATAATAATAATCGTCATCATCATCATCATCATCATCACCTGGATGCTGGAGGAATAAAAGGTGCTGGTGGAATAAACATACCTCATTATTATTATTATTATTATTATTATTATTATTATTATTATTATTATTATGTTTTATTAGAAAAATAACTGCATTGACAGTTATACTGACTATAAATAATTAACAACTATATACTGAAATACACATTCTCAGTGCTGGTGCATTAAGATATTGTATGTTAATAGGTAAATAACATTAGCGTTGACATACGTCAGTTGACGACATTTTACGTCCTGATGACGCAGTAGTTCAGGCTCCACCTGATGTGTGTAGTCAGTGTGATGTCACCGCTCCTCAGGTGAGGGCAGCGCGAGGACTCTGCAGGATGCGGAAGCACAGCGTTTCAGCTGAGCTGCTAAGCAAACTGAATTTTTAGCTACACTTTTTTTTGTAGAAGCGGAAAATGTTTTGTGGTTTACTGCAGCTACTGCAGCTTTATTATATCTGCACTATAGCATGCGCAGGCCCTAATTAAACATCCCCAAAGTGTTTAGACTCAAATTTGTGAGTGACAAATTATCGCTTGCCCATTATACAGTATATTAATTATATAAGGTATTTGCCGTATATAAAATTCCCACGGAACTGTAGGTTAGGTTAATGACTGTTTATCAGTGGTGCTCAATCTGTTTCTTCCTGTGCTCTCTCTGGGAGCGCAGTCTGAGTTTAAAAAGCTCCTGGGGTTTGCGCAGATTTTTTTTATGAGCTCGACCCAGCCGTGGCGCGCGTGAATCGGGGGTCCGGGCTCTCTGGTCCGGCGGGGGCTGAGGAGCGCGCGACCGTTTGTCCGCACCTTGAAAAGGAGGGAGGAGGGCGCCCGGTCGGGAGTCCAAACATTTGTCATCCACTGAAAGAGAAAACATCAACAGGTTACTAAATACCGCCTTCAAAAGCGGCGAGGGATGTAAAACCAGCGGGCGACGGCAATACTTCTAATTGCTGCTTCAACGAGGTGCAGGAGACGTGTTCGGCTATTACACCACCGTCTCCCACGCAAACACCGCTAAGCCACGTACTGCGCGTGACGTCAACCAATGAAAAAGTCGCACGCGCCAGCACAAACCAATGACGTCGGTCTGAATAGCTACATTAATGGAGCGCCTGTTTTACTGTCGGTTTAATGACTGGTGTCGATCAAACGCTAATCAACGCGACATACCATTAACAGCCATTACTGGACAAGGTGGACTATTGATATTTAGTGTAATGGCTACATTTTTCCTTTTTTCCTTTTTTTTTTTTTTTTTTTGAGATTGATATAAAACTCTGATTCCTAAAATCGAAATAGGTATAAAAGTCGGAAAAATATTTACAGATATTGTATTATTTGTGGAATTGCCAAAGACCAAGCTAAACAATATCTGCAATAATAATAACAATAATAATAAGAAGAAGAAGAAGAAAAAGAAGAAGAATATAAATGCCGTGTTGCTATTATTATTATTATTATTATTATTATTATTATTATTATTATTATTGCAGATATTGCATATATTAATTTTGTACACATATTTTTGTTTACTATAACGGATAGATAGTCAGATAATGGATTGTCTGATTACTGTTATTATTGAATATACGTCACTGTGGACTGGGTCTATAATCTATGCGAGGCCTGCATTATAGGAGCCTTCTATTCCTGAAATAATGCTAAACGGATTAAATAATCCGGGAAGATTGGAATCTTGGAATTTCACTGGAATTAATGAAACATCATTTCGATATCTTTTATCTCACTGCTTTCATTTTAACACCTCTTTCAGACCTGCTGATGTCTTATATGGAGTTCACTGCCATGATAGAAATACCCGGAGGCACTAGAACCACCAGCCCTTTCATAACACACTTACAACGTCACTGTAAATGTCACCTCACTGCCAGGGTTAATGCACATGTCCCTGTATTGTATGTATACTGTACGTAGTGCAGATGTTTGAGTAGATGGCAAACAGCTGGAGGTGGACAAACGCGAGAGAGATTCTCTTCAAGAGCACTGGAACTGCTGTCCGATGCCTTACAGCCACATCTGAAGCTTACTCCTGATTATGGATACATTTAGTGCAGTCTTGAGTATTTAGTGCACCTGTTTTAGCCTGAAGAGGTGTGTGTGTGTGTGTGTGTGTGTGTGTGTGTGTGTGTGTTTTCGTTCTCGAAGCATCTGATCAAAATAATCCTACACGCCTATAGGGGAATTTTTTTTTTTTTACATTTGCTCTATATCTTACATGAGCCTTAAAGCTAGAATAAAATATTGCATATATTTTAAAGGGTTACATTTTCTACGAGATCTACGAGTTGTTACAATTTTCGTTTAGAATGATGAATCTATGGAGAATTAGAGTATAATTCTAATTAACTACATTACCCATAATCAGTATGGCAGAATATGCGGCTGGATATTATTTACATAATCTAAGGCTATTAGTTCTAGTAAGAATATAAAGAAAAGCCTGCAAATGCAGTGACAGCGAGCAGAAAGACTTAAAGCCTCGTTTATACGTGATGATGGATTGTGTCAGGTGTTCTGCATCTAATTAACGTTTAGCTCGAAGAAACACCTTCAAATGTGCAGTGCAGTAAGGAGCTGAGGCTGTAAGGATCATTTCCAGCACGCTTGGAGAAGAGGAATGATTGGGATTATCCACAGAGTTAATACGGCTCATGTGTAGAGCATCTGAGAGAAATGTAAACCTGTGCCGAATCCGCTGAGCAGCGCTTTGGTCTCGCTGTGGGAAGCGCTATTGTCGGCGTGTAAATGCCTTCATACGCCGGATCAGAAACACTATCCGTTCACACTGAGATGTAATACCCACGTCTCGCTCAACAGGCCCTGCTTTTTAGCAGCTTTGTCTGGCTAACAAACTGGGATACTGTTTTAGCTGCCTAGCCTCACAAATGTTGGTCAACAAATGTTAAATATCACAGGGATCATTTTTAGGGTCACTTGAGTGACAGGCATTATTAACCTCAACTAGTGAGGAGTATGAGAGTAGGAGACTGAGTAGAATATCAGGCTTAGAATCACCTGTTAATCACTAAAAACAATAATAATAATAACAATAATAATAATAATAATTATTATTATTATTATTATTATTCCATTTCATTCAAGTATATTGTTGTTAATTAATCAATAATAAATAATAAGGGACTATAAATAATAAAGACTATCCTCCAACCCCAAGATTTAATCACTATTTTCTAAATATGTGTTTCTATGGAAAAGTATAAATTCCGTTTAATATTCAACGATAAATAACTATAAAATATGTATGTATTTTTTCTATAATTTATGAATGTACCATACAGATATGGTACATTTTTATCACTATCTCCTTTATTAAATATATTATAGAACATTCGTATATCTAGTCTATATACACATAACAATAATAGGTTTTAGTGTGTTTCTCTCTCTCTCTATCTATCTATCTATCTATCTCTCCCACACCCTCCCACCACCACCCCGTGTGTGTGTGTGTGTGTGTGTGTGTGTGTGTGTGTGTGTGTGTGCGTGCGTGTTGCATTGTTACTCATTTGCTATAAAACATGCTATTCATCTCGGTTTGGTGTCACCCACGTGGACCGCTGTGGATCTGCTCTAATAGAATGTCGTGCTGTTTGCTGGGCTTTTGGCGTGCTTTGGTCCCTCTCCTCATGTCACCATATGGTGCTCCTGGCACGGACAATGCGAAGTGTCGGCGGACTCATCACTGCGTCGCCGGCGGCTCGTGTAAGGCAAACATCTATCACTATGAACGATTATTAAAAGCCGGATGCAATGTTTGGTTTTGGGTTTGTTTTTTTTCCGGATATCGACATACCCTTTCCCTCTGTAATGTCTCACACCATTCAACAAATAAACAATGGGATCTCTTCAACTCTATAAAGAAAGCAGAAATATTTCAACACAAATTATTTTATTATTATTTCTGTAGTACTGCTTATATGATTTTTTTTCCCGAATTAATATAAGCCCACTGAATTATAACGTTAGTAAGTAAATATAAGTGTGTAATTGTCTGCTTTTTTTATTTCCCAAATAACCAGCACACAAAACACATGAAAATATGTTTACATAAACTAAGTAGGCTAATAAAAAACCTTAATAAATAAATTGCAAAATATATAACAACAACAGCAGCAGCAATAATAATAATAATAATAATAATAATAATAATAATAATAATAATAATGAATATAAATATTATTTCAATAATTCCCTGTTCAATGCAACCTGCTCATATTATTTGGAATATAATTCTTGGTTAACTATTAATTTTACCATGGACTAATAATAATATTAATAATAATGATAATAATAATAATAATAATAATAATAATAATAATAATAATAATAAACAGATATAAACATCACACAAATCAAATTATTAACAGAATGCAATGCTAGAGGTTCAGCATCGCAAAGCTCTTTAAAATACATGAGTGACACTTACCTGTGCTACTCAGCGTCTGCTGAGTTACCGTGCAGACACTGCAGTTCCAGCACAAGCCTTATGCTGGTGTGATGTTGTCAGTGTTGTAAGCAGAGAGACATCAGACTGAGAGAAGCGCGAGCTGCCTTCCGCTTCTTACCTGCGCGTGAAAGGAGACGCGCGCTCCGTCCCGCAGTCCCGGTTACCGGCGTGATAGTTCAAAGCTTCTGGTGTTCATCTGCAGGGAAACTTAAACCTGCCCTCAAATGTCCACACACAATCATCTCCAGACTGTCCCTGGCTGCCTATTTGTATTCGAGCAACCATTTAATAAAAAAGAAAGAATTTATCAAGATAATTGCGCACAAGCTTAATACGCGCATCTATTTATTTATTTAATTAATTAATTAATTAATAAAAAAAAATTTTGGCCTTAAACTTCTTACTAGGTATTGTCCCGTTATTGACCCGTTTACATTTTGTGTTTTGCTAAATTGTTTTGCATGAAAACTGGTGTTGAAATTAAATTTCATTTTTGAGATTTAACTGTTTAATTTGAACAAAGCGACGCGGTGTTCCAAAATTTACGCACATTTATACAAAGGTTATCAAATTTAAAAGACTATTATCTGGCTATTTCTGGCTTAGCTATTATTCTCATCTTTCATGGGGGTTAAACCTTGTGACAGTTCAGCTTTCTGTTTTAAAAGGTCAAAATGTGTTATTATTATTATTATTATTATTATTATTATTATTATTATTATTATTATTATTATTATTATGTCGATCTAACTCTGTTGTAAAGTTGGCTCGGTAGTCATGTAATGGTGAATGGGTATTAGGTTTACATCCTCGTACCCGAGCCTGAGATTTGAATAATTAGCCACAGCAGTAATGAGATCACTCTCCTTTGCAGGACTTCTTGGCAAGAACGCACACATCGTCTTTACTAATTGAGTCGAGGGAACGCTGGTGGTGTTCTTGTAATGAGCGCACGCGCTCCTTTTCTCAGAGACGGAGGCGCGTGGAGCACGTGGTTCGTCCTAAGTAGGAGTGGGGTGTCAGATGTATAAACATCCCTCGCCATCTCCCTTCTCTTTAAACTTCGCCATCACCGCGGGGGGAAACTCCTCCTATTCTTGCGTCCAATTAATTATTAGGGTCTGGCCCTTTAAGACGGAGCAGAGGGTCAGCAAGTGGCGTAGAGTTTCTCTAATTGAACTTCGCCCAATCAACAACAACTCGTTAGCGGTCGCTTGATCTCTCCTGTTTTCTGCGCTTTGGCTTATTTTTTGCGTGTAGCGACTCGGCCCCTGTGGCCAGTGTCATTTTCACTTCCCAGACAAATTCATGGGGCTCCTCGGGAACAGTGGGATTGCTGCTAGCGGACTGGGGCTCGGGTGCGTGTGAGAGCGCAGCGCACTCCTGAAGCAATGGTGTTTTCCGACGAATACCTCAGACCGAAGAGTGAAAGCGGTTCCGATTAAAAGCCAGCGATACGAACCTGGGAGGAAGGGGTTTTTATGCAGAAGGAAGCGATCGCAGCTGTTGCTCGAAACAGAAAACTTTTTTTAAACACTTTCTCACAGGACTGTCATGACCTCCAGTAAAGACATGAAGGCAGGCTCGGTGTTGCAATCGGGCAGCGAGGAGAGGAGACGGGGTGCTTTAGATCAGCTGCCACCCCCCGCTAACTCCAACAAGCCTCTAACTCCGTTCAGCATTGAGGATATCTTAAACAAGCCTTCCGTGAAGAAGTCGGTGAGCAGTCTGTGTCCGCCGCGCGTGCTCGAGAAGGTAGCGGGAGCGAACGCAGCGCGGAACGGCCTCAGCACTCCCTCTTCCCCCTTATGCGCTCTGGAGGAGCTAGCAAGCAAAACTTTTAAAGGACTTGAAGTCAGCGTTATACAAGCGGCAGAAGGTAAAAAAAAATACTTCTAACATATTTTGTATCCGTTTACTATTATATAACTACCGATAGGCCCTTTTCAGGTGTCAGGAACATGACCGGGTGCATTTTAAACGCTTTAAAAGTCTCCTGCTCGCTCTAAGGACACTACATTTACCGCGAATGTGACATTTGGTTGAACGCTGCAGACTAAAATATGCCAGGACATGCAGGCTCAGACTACCACTGTGTATGCATTCTGTCATTATTATTGATCACTAATCCCGCTGTGAATAATAACTCCTAATTCCATATTTTTAATGGAAAATATTTACTTTCCCACTTGGTCATAATTTAAAATGTATATTTTTCTTGAATATAATATCTAATAACATGTATATAGGTATTTAATTTATTAGGCTATCTATTTCGTAAGCCTATTTTACGATTAGCGGTGTGTGTGTGTGTATTAATTGTGCACGGGATCCTTACTGCCTAAACTGCACACTGTGCTTGCTACAGTTGGAGAGATGGCAGATGTGTGGTTGGTGTTCAAGGTGGTTTGTTATAGACTGTTGCTTAATATTTAATTGACTTGTGAAATATTTTGGAAAATGCTTCGCAATTAATAGCCGAGCTGTTTTGGAAAGCATCCTATTTTTGTCCAAGAGCAGATGTTTTGCAGCTGGACTGAGCAATTGCGGCCTAACGCGCGCATGAGCACGCAAGTCCTAGCCGCCTATGTCAGCACAGTTATTAAAGCATTTTTAAGCTGAGAGTAAACATGACTCTTTTTTTTTTCTGTCCGTGTTTATTTGGCAGGTCGTGAACACCTGAACGCGTTTGGCCAGCGGCAGGTGTCGAAAAAGCGGCGGAAATCGCGCACGGCCTTCACCAACCACCAGATCTACGAGTTAGAGAAGCGCTTCCTGTACCAGAAGTACCTCTCACCGGCTGACCGCGATCAGATCGCGCAGCAGCTTGGCCTCACCAACGCACAGGTCATCACCTGGTTTCAGAACCGACGAGCTAAGCTCAAGAGAGACCTGGAGGAGATGAAGGCGGATGTGGAGTCGCTGAAGAAGATCCCCCCGCAGGCGCTGCAGAAACTCGTGGCTATGGAGGACATGGACGATGCGCACGAAGGCTCGGCTCCGATCTCCCCGAGCGCGTCGCCGACAGCACACGGCCTCAGAGCGTTCCCTCAGTCACCGCCTTCATCCCGAGGCCAAACCACAGACGAGTTCTCCGAAGAGGACGAAGAGATCGAGGTGGACGATTGAGACCTGGCCCAGTAATTTTGCGTACCGGACGTCTCTTTTCTGTGCTGATGAATCTGCAATGTCCTCACTGCTCTGTGCAGCAGAAGAACAGCCGTTTTTATCCACACAACTTTTGCACGAATGTTGAACTCTGCGGAAGAACTTAAAATTGAAAGGATGTTTTTTTCCCCCCCTTTCTCTCTCTCTCTCTCTCTCTCTCTCTCTCTCTCTCTCTCTCTCTCATGTTTTAATTTATTGCAAGGATTGTAAAAGCCTCCACGACTGACGACCAGCTGAAAAGGAGTACATTTTCATTCAGTAGGATATGAGAATTGATTAGTGATTGTGGTACAAGATCACGAATGCAACATGTGTATGGACTTTGAAAGGTTTATTTTATGCCACATAATATGAGGGGAAACTTGTGCAATTGTTTCGTTACGCAGTTCGTCAGTAGCATCACACCAACTCCATTACTGTTATAGCTGCTAATGATACGCATCTGCCAAATGTGATTTTTTTCAACGAATTGCTCAAATATATAGTCATATTTATATTTATACAATATCAAGAAAGATGTCAGTTGGGTCATCCGATTAGTATTTGCCATTTCGCTGAAAATTAATTATTCCCAGTTACAATTGCTGAAACATTTTCTCCCGTATTAGTGAGATATTTGTAATTCTGGTCCTGGATGAAAAACCACTCTTATGAAAACTTTTGGGGGAAAGAATTTGCCAAATTATCCAAATAACAGGGGGGTAAGGTTGTGTGTATAAATCAACTTATGATGCATTTACGCGATAAAGTTATTGTAACATTCTATTTAATCACCATTTATGTAAATAAAGGTTATATGATATTTCAGATTGTTTCTTGAAGTCTGAAGTGATAATATGAGCCTCGGAGTGCAACCTTGCATCATGCTGAACAAAATACTTTGCCATATTTTTGTGTATTTTTTAAAAACGATCCTACAAATAGGATAATAATCTAGTTATGTCGCCGAAAATGTAGGATTAAAATTAACACACCACAGGATCTTTCACCAAGCAGTCTA
>CM040981.1:18054158-18130921 GCA_022985145.1 Pangasius djambal
TTTGCAGTGTAAACACACAATTTTACAATGGGAGAATATATTTGATTGCTTTATTATTAGAACAAGATTATTTTAAGTCCATTTTTCACAAGATGTGGTGCGTCCACTGTGAACATGCCACTTCTAATACGCTCCCATGTTCATCAACATGAACACAAAGCATTATTTTCTTGCTAAAGGCACTTTAAAATACGATATTTATTGTGTACTGTGCCGTGAATCTAAACAGTACGTGGCTATGTTTCAGCTTGTATTGCAGCTTTGTGAAGGTTCTAACTGCCACTCACACTGCGGTGAATAAATAAATGTTAATTCATTGAAATAATCACATACAGTTGCGGAACATGTTCATAATAATCTGACGGTCAGTACAGTCTTTCTATATTATACTCATTAATTAAGTTCAAGAAGACGATAGAGAAAAGAAATCTCTGTTCCACACGCTGAATTGATGTAAATAATTCACCTTTGGTGTGTATCAGAAAGTGTCACAGAATGGTGTTGCCTCATCACTTTTGGTGTAAGATAGCCTTAAAAGGTTGTGGGCCAGTTTCCCAAAAGCATAGTACTTTTAGAGAAACATACATACTAGTGTTCAATGTGGTACATGCCTTACTGTTTAATTCAAATCTTTGTACTACACTGGTTTTGGGAAACTCAGTCCACACTGATTATGGGACTGTTTTGGAAGCAGAACTACTACGTCTATGAACAGTGTATAAGGAGGTATAACAGAGGCTCTTATAAACCTGGGAAACATGTCAAAACTCTTGTCCGTTGTAATAAACTACTACAGATTTTAAGAAACCATATAAATTAAAATTGAAGACAAGTTAATACTTAAGTAAGTTAAATAGGACAATTGGTAAGACGTAATTTTCAGACAAAAGAACTGTTTAAGTACCTATGGACACCACGAAATCAGTAAGACGAAGGCTGGAAGGGATTTGTATTTTTTTAAGTTTATTCTGAATTCTCATTTCAGTTGGTTCACACAATTACCCATGCATCAGCCATGTCCCATCCACAGCCCTAGACTTCCGTCAGTAATTCGAGCTAACAAAACAAATATCCTTAAAGCTATACTTTCCTGTGTTAACACAAGTAATGAATGAATTAATTAAGCAATTGTCATTTGGCAGGTGCTCTTATCCTGACTGCTGGGCAAATATATACAATATATTGAAACTGCCACACTGATGCTAAGCTTGTGCAGCCAATGAGCACATTTATTTATGCCAGTACACTAGAATTACCGCTTCTATAAAACGGTTTACTCCTCTCGCAATCCCATGCAGCTGTACAGTACATGCACTATCTAGCATGTGACTTTGCAAATGACGCGTCACAGAATGTTCAGAGCAAGTCAACACAACAACGAGTTAATTGTGAATTCACACAAATTCTCTTCATGTATTTTTTTTTTCCTTAGCGAGACTAAAACTGTGACTTACCTTTGTCTCTCGAGACATAGCGAGACTTGTTCATCATATCTGTAGAAATGGGCTTTAGAGTGATCGAAGCTGGTGTACGGTAATCCTGTATTATCTGGCAATGAGTCTATGAGGAACAAACACAGCAAAAATTAGCTATCATTGAAAGGTCACTATTTGAGAAGTTGTATATCACTTGTTTTTTTTTTCCTTTATATAGAATTTAAAAGATAGCGTTTAAAATTGAATCTTGTGCTGCCTTGGCATTGCAAAATAATTTCTGTGGCTGTTGAAAGTTCCATTTAAAGGTGCAATAGTCAATTTGTTTTATTCCGTACTTGTACAAATAACCTGGAATATATGCAGAACATGCTTTAAAAAACAAACCAAAACAAAAAAAACCCATTAGGTTAAGCTGTGGCCTTAGCAAAAGTGTATTAAGCCGCTGAGAAAACCTGTTTGGAAAACTGACTTCCGGACCCAAACGCTTGTTTGTGCTTGGATTGCGCCTCCTGTCAGTCATTTTATACACACTATATGAGCGACATAAGATCCTGGTGGCAGAGCTTTGTGAACATGGGTGGGAATCATTCAAATGTTGAACCTATCTAACTGTTACAGACCTAATCTTGAAGAGAAGAAAAGAAAAGAAAAGAAAAAAAAAAAAAGGACTAATCTTACCTAATGCGCCTTTTTGTGAATTTTGAAGTTTACTGCAATACTAGGAACATTCTGATATCATTAGCAATCATTCAAGCTATCAAACAGGAGAATTGTATTTCTTTTGCACCAAAGCACATGTACATATTTTTTTTTTTTATTTAAAAAGGTTTCCCAAATTCCATCCAATTACTTCCTGGATTTACAAACTATTGATTTTCCAGCGTACACATACTGTAAGCGGTTTTCTTTGCCTCATGCAATAGTTCATAAAAATTAATAACGTGAAATACAGTGATGCGTTGTTAGTGAATCAGGTCATCATTATGCCTAATTCAGGTTCATAATAATGTAAGAGCTAAAAGTGAAAGGGCGTACTTCAGGTAAAGGCAAAGAAGACAAAACAGCCATAAAATAGTTATTTTAAAAAAAAAAGGCAAAACCTGTTTTGTTTTACAATAAGCTTTATGAAAGTCTTCAACAAGCTTACCATCCCCTAAAGGTTGTATGATGCGTTCAAGACCTCTTGACTGATAAAATTCCCTGATTCTCTTGTCTTCACCTAAGAAACAGGGAGAGAGAGAAAAACACACACATTAGGCATTCATTATTGCAAAGCTAATGCTGTAGTGCTAATGCAGACCGGCGGATACTTACTCTCCTGTAGACCTGGAACAAGTTTGTAAACTATGTCTTGCATTACTCTGTCCAGCTTAAGATTTAGCAAGGGCTGTGTTTCATGAATTTTGATGTTACACATTGGACAATATTTGCTGGTCTGGAGGTATTTCACAATGCAACTCTTGCAGACTAGAGAGGAAAGAAAAGAATAATAATAAAAAAAAAACGTACAATTAGCAGAACAATAAGGCGTCTTAGAAAACAGTGCCATAAATCACATTTATACCACAAAGCTGTTGAATTCTCAAATCTGATTGGTCAGATGGCGGTGATACATTTTTTTATGAACAACACAACTCTTACTGTAGTGCTGACTGAAATTCAAAATCACAGGTTTATATTATTGTGCTCGTTGGGAGTGTTGTATAGTGGATACTCCCAAACCTTACAACAAACTGATTAAACATGCATTACTCAACAAGGAAAACTATATAACTGTGGAGTTTTCTGTCTTTTTATTTAACTCGGAGTCTCCAGTGTCAGTAAGGCAGTCAGTAGGTTCTCCAGCACAGGAGAGTCTTCAGGACAGCGCTACTCTAAATGTGCTGAAAAGTATGATGCGTCATGTTAATAATTTACTACATTAAAAATTGCAATTGTTGACAAATCGCAGTGGTATAAGAGGAACAAAACAACTCTGGACATGCTGTTATTAGAAAAGAATCAACTTCAGGGTGGTAATGCATCACACCACTCTACTGTTCATTATTTTCCTAGAACAGCACACCCCATCATGTTTTTTTATTCTGATGGAAAAAAAGAACCACCACATGCCCTGTAAAATATACAGATACGGGTTATTTAACATTTTCTTTTTAGGTTATTTACGGTTTATGCTTAAGTCACATACAGTCAAGGAAAATAAGTATTCGGGCAGTTTTCTTTTTGTTATTTAATATACTTCTAGTGCATATATCCACTTCAAATTTACACACAATGCCTTTTGACTTTGTACTTACAAATATGAAAAAAAAGTATGTATTCATAAGCATGAACTAAGATATGTTTTAAAAAATAAATAAATAAATTAAGAGGGGAAAAAAAAGTACAACGAATTACAAAACATTAGTACGTTGTTGCAAAGCTGTTGTTCGTAATTACAGCTTCAAAATTTCCAAAGTAAGAAGTACTTAGCTTTTTGCAGCATTGTGGCTCAATTTTGGCTGATTCCTCTTAGCAAATCATCTCCCCCAAAGTTACGAGTGTCCCCACTGATGGACTCGCAATTTCAGATTTCAATGGGATCCAAGCGAGGAGATTGGCGAGGCCACGCATGGCCATTTTGGAGTTCTATTTTTTGTTTCATCTGAGCAGACTATCTTGTACCAAAAAAGTTCTGCTTTGTTTAAACGCTTTTCAGACGTACGTCTCTGCGCTCCATTTTTAGCAGAGGAGTTTGGCGTGGGGTGTGGGGAGTGGGGAAAGGGGATGATTGCGGTGCCGTTTATTGCTTACTGTCCTGCTGGCTTCTCTCTTACGTTCCTTACTGTTAGTCTGAGAGTGCGTTGTGAATCTTGCATGGCGCACCTATCCGGGGATGATTAGCTGTGGTTCCGAGAATTATACAACTAACTGTAGTAACAGGGATGTTTAAGGTTTTTTTTGCAATGGCTTTCCATCACCTTCACCACGATTGCTAATTGCTGTGTTAAATCTTCCAAACAAATGGCCATGCCTTTTATAATGACAGTAGGTGCAATTTGCCTAGAATTTGACTTATTTTTTATGTAACCGTTACAAATATATTTTTAACATTGTGTCTGCCAATTTCTTCCCTATCAAATTTGTTTTTAAACATACCTTTTTTATGCTTATAAATACATACTTTTTGATTTGTATTTATAAGTACAAAGTCAAATTACATTATATGTGTAAATTTAATGTGGACATATGTACAGGAAGTATATTAAATAACAAAAATAAAAGTGCCTGGATATATATTTTTTCCCCCTCACTGTATGTTCTCTGCCACCGTGAAAGAAAATAAATCACCATGCCAGGAGCAGGAAATAGTCTGGAATGTGTGGAAGAAAATCTGTAGGGTGGTAGATGTTAGAGTGATGTTTTCTTATAATGCTTATGTCAGTTTCTTATCTCCTTCTCTGATTTGCTAGACTGAACAGCAAACAATGCAGGCCACACTGCAAATACTATAACCAATGAGTCTGATTGACAGGACAGATAAGCTGCAAGATCTGGCCTTCTTCTGCCAACCTTTATCCCCACAGAGAACATGTGGGATGCACTGTATGATTAACAAGACACAGGTTCCCAACAGTCATCCTGGAGTCCCCCCAGCCTGCACATTTTAGTGCTTTCCCTGCTCCCAAGACACCAGATTCAACTAATCAGCTAATTAACAGCCATTAATTGAATGAACTGAAACGGGTGTGTTAGAGTAAGGAAACCAGGGTTGGGAACCTGTGAAATAAGATGATGTGGCTGTAGGAATAGGGGTATATCCAGAGTGATCTGATTGCAACATGTCCCCTAGCAAGGTTCTAAACAACTGCTGTGACACATCGAACAAGTTCTAAATCAATCACTTTTTCTGATATTTCTAGATTTGTTCATCTTCATTTTAAGTTTAGAGGTTCAAGTGTTGTCCCCCCAGGGGGTATGGAACTTACAGGTGTGAAGACACTCGGTAATAGTCGTGGCATCGATGAAATATCCTGCACACAGGTAGCACACAATGTGTTCGTTCAGGTCCTTGATTTTTATCTTCACTTCTTCCTGTTAAATCAAATGAGATAACAAGGGAACAGCGCTCACAAAAGGAACATACTGTGTGGGAGAAGGACTTGACTGCAAAAGACAAAAGTGCAAACAGTGTTGCCAATTTTGCATTTTTCTCGCTCGTTTTTAGACCCGTTAACAACTTTACTTTTTTAAAAAAGGGCCTAGCAACAAATCTAGTGATTTACTGAGCAGACATTAACTACTGTTCTGCACTCCATATGGCTCTCCGGCTCACATCACAGCTGCTGGTTATACGAGTTAAGACAGCAGGCTCTGTCGACTCACCACCAGTGTGTAAAGCCTGACTGAGCTGCACTTGCGTGAGCCGATATTCCCAACAACTGATCAGATCATCACTGTTCCCAATGACCAATCACCCATCACCACTGCCTGTCCCACTCACACACTTCTCTGATCTTCCTCTTTTTTGAAGTCTATTCTTGGCTATATTTACAAGCATTTAAACGGAATTATACAAAAATTTGTTACACTAATTTGATTGGACGAGCGGCATTTCAAGAGTGCTTATATTCAGTATAACAGCACTGGGACGTTTTACTGTTCATCACTCCACTTGTCTGTGTTCATTACATTGAAACCGTTACTACACTTACTATGGGATGTCAGTCTGTGCGTTGCTTAGCAACACCACTGTCTGTTTCCTGACTATTCACTACCACCACTTCTGCATCTTCGCTTCGTTATAGAAATGACGTAAATATATCTTTTGGTGCCATGACCAAAGATGTTCTATAAGAAAAATGATCATCTATTATTTTCCATTGTATTTCAAGTGTCCTCTGAAAATCTTGTTCTTAATGGAACACATTTTGATGCAAACAGCGATACAATCAATATGCTAATTAGGCTATTGCGTCATCTAGTGATTTCTAATGACTTTCTGAGCACAGGTTTTGGACTTTCCCCCTGAAGAGTTGGCAACACTAGGTGCAAAAACCTCATGGACTTAAAGCAAAGAAAACAAATTTCCACGTGGAGCGCGGGCCATCTGAGGACTGCAGAGGAAAAAAAAAAAGTATGCCTAAACCCCAAGCTCAGGCACAATTTCGGCATCAAAAGGTAATTCTGCGCCAGTATTTAGCCTAGCACGGGTTATAAAGGAGTCATGAAATTGTGTACAATTGAACGAAACGCTATAATCGCGGGGTGGTACTGAAGGCTTGTGGTATTAAACACCGCGCAGCCTCTGCGGTGTGTCTCGTGCAGCCGCGGAGTCAAAGCGTCTTCAGTGAAGCTACAGCATGAACGAGCTCCGAGGCCAGAGTAAGAGCGACAGAAATGTTTTTTTTAGATATTTATTTTATCAGGCGAGTGATATACTGTGTCAAAATGTACTACTCAGTCCGAATATAGTTATAAAAGCAGTACACGAGGAGGAGGCGGCGGCTTTGACGCCCATGGATGCACTTGTTCAGTCGTGCTAACCAGCTAACAGAACAATCTTTGCCCGTCGCGAGGATGGACACGTTCTCTCGACCTCTCACACTGAAATGTACATGTCATAAGGACAAATTTTCCTACTTAATCCCAATTTACAAATCTCAAAGCGGTAAACAATACCCGGACCCCATAGAAAACAAAGAGGAAAAAAAAAAGCCTCGCGATAATAGTGAACAACAGCACACTCGATTCATCCACACTCACGCCTGCGCAAAGCCACTGCATGCTCGCGCAGTCCGTGTCGCTTCCCCGCAGTCCGGGCGAGTGCGCGGCTGCACGAGCCCTATTTATATCGTATCACGAGCACTCGCTAAATTCCCTGCACGAGCAGCTACGCCGGCTCTCGAGAAGCTCTCTTTACTCACCTCATTTCTTAAAGGATCAAGTTTATAAACGTTCTGTAGTTGATTTCTTAGCCGCATAGCTATCGCCATTGGACCTTGCTCCGCCATCTTTGGGAATTCTGCTTACTTCCGGGTAACGGGAGTGGGCATGTTCGGTGGTGGCGCGCAGTGTGAGAGAACCGCTCCTCGGCATAAAGCTGTAATCTGACTTCAGCTTCTAATTACAAGGCAGGCAGCACGTGGAAAAGCACGGCGTTGTTATGATGTGTGTCAGACTTGGTGAGACATTCACGTGGCTCAGAGCAAATGTGGCGCCCGAAGTTACACAGATGAACCTTAAAATGCATTCGAGGAAAACTTTGCAGTGAGTGTTTTCGGTTCAAGGGCTCAGTGTTTGCTGCCAATTATCAAGGGAATTAAATATGTAGCGGTTTAAACAGTAAGGAAATAAATTGTGTTGTAGCAAAATCCTTCACCTCAAACAGTCTCTGGTTGTAGGGGCATTAGGGTGACTGTATGATTGGAGTGCAATTTGTGTCCCACTGATATTACATTTACAAAAAAAAAAAAAAAAAGCATGTAAATTGAATGTAAAGGACATTTAAACATTGGTGAGATGTCCTTCATATAACAACCCATATATACACCGATCAGCCATAACATTAAAACCACTGACAGGTGAAGTGAATAACATTGATTATCTTGTTACAGTGGCACCTCTCAAGGGGTGGGATATATTAGGCAGCAAGTGAACAGTCAGATCTCGAAGTGGATCTAAGAATCTGAGCGACTTTGTCAAGGGCCAAATTGTGGTGGCTTGACGACTGGGTCAGTACATGTCCAAAACATCAGGTCTTGTTGGGTGTTCCTGGTATGCAGAGAATACCAAAAGTGGTCCAAGGAAGGACAACTGGTGAACCGGCAACGGGGTCATGGGCGCCCAAGGCTCAGTGATGCATGTGTGGAGTCTGGTCTGATCCCACAGAAGAGCTACTGTAGCACAGATTGCTGAAAAGGTTAATGCTGGCTATGATAGAAAGGTGTCAGAACACACAGTGCATTGCAGCTTGCTGCGTATGGGGCTTCATAGCCGCAGACCGGTCAGAGTGCCCATGCTGACCCCTGTCCACCACCGAAAGTGCCTACAATGGGCATGTGAGCATCAGAACTGGACCATGGATCAATGGAAGAAGGTGGCCTGGTCCAATGAATAACGTTTTCTTTTACGACATGTGGATGGCTGGGTGCATGTGCGTCACTTACCTGAGGAAGAAAATGGCACCAGGATGCACTATGGGAAGAAGGCAAGGCAGTGTGATGCTCTGGGCAATGTTCTGCTGGAAAACCTTGGGTCCTGGCTCATGTAGATGTTACTTTGACTTAAATATTGTTGCAGACCAAATAACCCCCTTCATGGTAATGGTATTCCCTAATGGCAGTGGCCTCTTTCAGCAGGATAATGCACCCAGCCACACTGCAAAATTTTTCAGGAATGATTTGAGGAACCTGACAAAGAGTTCAGGGTGTTGGCTTGGCCTCCAAATTCCCCAGATCTCAAGCCAATCAAGTATCTGAGGGATATGCTGGACAAACAAGTCTGATCCATGGAGGCCCCATCTCACAATTTACAGGACTTAAAGGATCTGCTGCTAACGTCTTGTGCCAGATACCACAGCACACCTTCAGAGGTCTTGTGGAGTCCATGCCTCGATGGGTCAGGGCTGTTTGGTGGCATAAGGGGGATTTACATAATATTAGTCAGGTCGTTTTAATGTTATGGCTGATTGGTGTATATCAATCTTTTTTATTTATTTATTTATTTTTTTTGCATTATGTTGACTCCATTTAATATCCTATGCTTGAAACATCCTTTTCTATGGATCATTCATTATAGGTTGTGAAAAATGTATGAAAAATGTACGAGTCATTTAACTCTGTTACCTCAACACGTTGTTCACCTCTATGAAATATGTGGAATACTCCACAAATACGTTCAGCAGGAAGTTGCATCATCTGAATTTCCTGAAGGTAATGGGAACTAGAAATTTATGTTCTCTTATTCATGTCTTCTATTTTTAAAACCATGTCATTATATTGACTGACATGGTCACTTTGAAAGTGCAGTTCTGTTATCCAAATTATATATTGAAAGTGATGTATTAATTTTTTTTAAATTAATACATTACTTTCAATATATAATTTGTATAACAGAAGTAAATCATTATAAAGTCCTTAATGTCCTTGTGGAATAAGCATGAATGCTAGTTAACCACATTTTGAGTACTTGCTAATTCTGTGCTAAAACTCTCAACCCTGTTACCGTGTCAGCGAAGAAACCTTGGGGGAAAAAATTATAATGTTGCCTGAGATGGGTTCACATGTTTTGAGTAGTTAAATTTGTTTGCTCTTAGATTCAGTGTTGAAAAATGATCTTAAAAGGCATTACAAGGCCTAAATGGCATACCAACTGTGGAATCACCCATTACACACTGAACATAGAATACTACATGAGAAACCATGAGAATGTTTGTGATATATATCACACTGCAATTTCAATATTTTAAAGAAATGGAAGAATTTTTAAATGTCAAAAAAAAAAAAACCAACACACACAACTGTTCCCATTCCAAGTAGTTAAAAACATTCCAGTCCCTAGTCATAGGGAATGTAGATGTAAACACATCTAAGGAACTATGTGATATTTAAAAAAAAAAATTTTTTTTAATAAGTTTGGATTTCCTAAGAAATTTGTTGATGATGCCGTGGCCTGTATTACCACTGTTGAGAGAACAGAACATATACCTATAAACTGACCTATAAACAACCCGCTGTCAAGACAGAGGCCTGCTGATAAAATAGTGGCTGAAATTATATTTTGACTTCACAATCCTCCAGGATAATCTCCAGTCTAAGGAACCTCCACTTATTTACGTGAAAAAAGTGAATGAAGTCATGTGTGGCAACCCATACTCGGAATTTGTACTCTGCATTTAACCCATCCAAGTGCACGCACACAGTAGTGAACACACACCCGGAGCAGTGGGCAGCCTTTTTCCATTGCGGTGCCCAGGGAGCAGTTGGGGGTTCAGCGCCTTGCTCAAGGGTCTCACCTCAGTCATGGTATTGAGGGTGGAAGAGAGCACTGGTCGTTCACTCCCCCCACCTACAATCCCTGCCGGCCTGAGACTCGAACCCGCGACCTTCAGGTTCACCTTCAGGTTACAAGACTCTCTGACCATTAGGCCACGACTCTCTGACCATTAGGCCACGACTGCCCCATTTTTACATTTACAGCATTTGGCAGACGCCCTTATCCAGAGCAACTTACTTTTATCTCGTTTTTTTTATACAACTGAGTAGTTGAGGGTTAAGGGCCTTGCTCAAGTGCCCAGTGGTGGCAGCTGAGCTCATGACCAGAAGTATAATGTCTTATTCCCCACCCCCCACCCCTCTCAATCCTACAGTTGGGACAAAAATATCAAAGACTTTTGTTACACAATCTATCTAACAGAAACTACAGCACTGCACTGCTCCACATGTCCAACATGCAAATGTATTAATACAGCTATTAAACTTATGGTTGCTAAAGTAGCAGTCACTGCTTTGTCTTTGTGCATGACTGCAGGAATTGTTTATTCCTGCAAGACTTTCAATCAGCTGTACATCCGCTGTTTATCTATGTACTGTTACTACTGAGCCAGTAGATGGCCCCATGTACATTCAGTTGCTCGTATCAGTAATGGTAGTGCTGAAATTGAAAAGCTGTGATTAATGTGTGGTGGTCAGGTGGGAAGGAAACCAGTGATTAGAACCAAATGCTAAAACCCATGTATTGCAGAGGGAGTCTGGTAAGGGCCTACAGATGTGTAAACCTCTCCTCTGTGCTGTCATAGTTCTTTGAACAACATACCTGTTTTATTTTGTAATGGAAGATGACATGAATGTTACTGTTTTAATATACATTCCTGATTGAGTCTTTGATAGGCTTTGGTATGAAGAAACAGCTTGTTACAAAGACCCTTACAGTGGAGATGAAAAGCCTAAAAGGTAGCCTAAACAAAATATTTTATTAAGAGCAAAATTGGTACACATTGGTAATGTGTAATCTTTTACATGTATAAGTTGAGGCCAAAAGTTTATATACACCTATGCTAAAGATGTTCAATCTCAGTTTTTCACAACATGCATTTCTATTGGCAAGTCAGGTAGGGCATCTACTTTGCTCACCCCAGAGGAAATTTTAAACCAATTGAATTAGAAACAGTTTTATTTCAGTTTTAATTCACTGTTTACATGCACCAAGTTGCCTGTCTCTTTCAACAGTCTGGAAGATTCCAGAAATGGATGTAATGACTTAGAAGCTTACAAGCCTTTGGTTGGCCATTTGTCATAACTGGGAATTGACCTGTGGCTGTATTTAAGAGCAGGTGCCTTTCTTCCTTTTATTGATGACTTCCGGGTCCAGTTGATCGAACACTGGCGTGTTTTTTAAGTTTGATGTTTATCAGAAAATTGGGTGTGAAACTGAGAAGTTTCCTGGAATTAATTAATTATTTATTTTTTATTTATTTAGGGATCCAGGGTACCGCTTTAAAGTGGTTTGGCCTCCTACTGTAATAACAGGACTTTCTTTGTTAGGATTGGAAACTTCTTCAGATACTTTTACCTATGGAGTACCCCAGGGCTCTATTGTGGCCCCTACTTTGTTTTATTTGTACATCTTTCAGAAATATAACATTTATTATCACTACTAGGCAGATGATACACAGTTGTATCTTCCATTGAAACTAAGTGGTTCAAAGTTCTCTCCTTCTTATTTTTGACTGTCTCAGGGACATTAAATGTTGGATGTCAAACAACATTCTGCTGTTGAACCATGATAAGACTGAAGTTTTTAATTATATTTGGTCATTCACTACACAGCTGTAGCAGGCAATCTGCGGCTGTTATCAGCTAATATATGTAGCTGTGTATTTAAAAAAAAAAAAAAAAAAAAAACCTGTGTCTCATCTTTGATTCTGCCCTAAAATTTGATGAGCAAATAAACTCAGTTGCGAGGGGTAGACTTTAAATGTGCTATAGAAATAAAGCTGACTTGACTTAACAGCTGTGATGCAAGAAGAAGCCCCTACTCCAAGACTGGCATAAAAAAGCCAGGTGAAGTTTCTCCCAACTTTAGTTTTTTTTTTAGGCAGACTGAAGCAGGTTCTCTTGTAATATTCCCCTGTATAATGCTTCATCCATTATCCCTTCAATTTTGACAAGAAGCCCAGGTTTTGAGGATAAAAAGCATTCCCAGAACACGATGCTGCCAACACCATATTTTACTGTATGGATAGTGTAATTGAGGTATGGCATGCTTTAGGTGTGCACCACACACAGTGCTTTGAAACTTGCTCAAATACATATCTCGATCTTAGTCTCATCAGACCAAATGTATAGCTTTTTTGGAACAATGGTTTCTTTCTAACCACCTTCCCATACAGTCCTCAGTTATGCAGAGCTCTTGAAATGATTGGATGTCTTGTGCACCTTCACTACACTCTCAGCCACTGTGCTCTGTAACTCCTTCAGAGTGCTTGTTGGCCTCTCTGGAGCTTCCCTCACCAGCCTCTGTCTTGTTTTGTGCTGAGTTTTGAGGGACAGTCTTATCTAGGTAGTGGTTGGGTGGCAGCTTCCACTTCCTCACTATGGATCCAATTGTACTTATTGCAATGCCCAGCCTCTTAGATATATAATTTTACACCCTAATCCTAAATAATCCTAATCTGTTGCCTTATCTTTAACTTCCTTAGAATGCTCCTTAGTCTTCACTTTCACTCTTTTCCTTCAGACTGACAGTCTGGTTGGTGACAGTTGAGGTGGTTTTTGTTCAGAAAATGGGAGCTGTTTTAATATTTCACAGGTGAAGGCCAATTATAAGTCAGCTGTGTCTTTCAGTACTTATGCAAGCTGGTTTTTAAGTTTTTGATTTTTGTTTTTGAAACACTTGCTGACCAATAATTAATTTAGACTTTCTGTAATATATATACACCAATCAGCCATAACATTAAAACCACCTGCCTAATATTGTGTAGGTGCCACCAAAATAGTGTGGGGCGGAGTTTCCAGACATGCGATGGTGATAGAGACATATACCAGAAGATTTGCAGCTGTGACTGCAGCCAAAGTATTGAATATTAGTTGAGTACTAATGCAAGCAATAAATATTTAATGGGGTTTTTTTTGTTTGTTTGTTTTTGTTTAATTAAACTTGGCTTAACGTCACAATAAAAATATTTTGAATCTTCAAATATTAGACATATTGTGTAAATCACATGGTAAAAGTCTCAATTAAGTCAATTTATACAACAGTTAGTTCTGGTCCACTAATACAATTGGTCGAGCGGTGTTCCAAGAGTGTTTGTATTTAGTATAACCGCACTTGGAAGTTCCACTATTTGTATCACTCCGCTCATCTGTTTGCCACATGAAATTCCACTTCCTAGTTTGAAAGTTGCTACAGTAGTGTTAATGACATCATCAGTGGACATGGCAAATGATTTTTCATGAATATAACTTTTGACTTAAAATATCAAAGCTCGTCAGTTGACGATGAAAAAGAAGAAGGGAAACCAATTTTACCGGGTGCACTTTTAACAGGAATGTACAAATCAATGTGTGCTAGCTAGCCAGCTAGCCAACGGACTTCAGGATCTGTTTTCACTAGCGAGCACAGATAAACAAAACATTTGGCCATATTGTGTCCGAAATGTTACTCAATATTAGAACCGTATCAAACCGATATTGCACTCACAATCATGTGCTTATACTGAATATCCTATAGCCACACTCTTGCTCACTGCTTAATTGTATGAGATTGTAAGAATACAAAATGTGGAAAAAGCATGGGGGTGAATACTTATGCAAAGCACTGTAGATAATGTTGTGCCTCAAATTGCTCTCACATTCTTCTTACATTTTGAGGCATATCCCAGTTATAATCAGGTCCAGATCCAAGACTGATCTTCAACTTTATAACCTATATTCTTACCATTTTGCTATCATAAGTAAGAGTAATATTTTAAAGAAAATGATCTACTACTCTTAACTGACATTCGAGCCATAAATGAGACCCTAAACCTAAAAGAATGAGGCCCTTACCTGACAATAAACTCAACCCAAACTGAACTTAGAAACACGATCGTAAACCTCACCGAAGTGCAGATGGACCTCCAGTACTGTAAGTCTGTGACATAGTTGTCACACTGAGGCCTGCTGCAGGTCAGTGCACATCTGACTGACACGGCTCTGAATCCACACTATTTACAAAACAAGGGCAGGACATGCTATAGCATTGCCTAAGACAAAACATGTCAAAGAGGCTGAATAGAGAGAGATCAAACTTAAGACACTGTACAGCTTTAGTCAGTTTATGTGATCTCACAATGAATTTTTATTTTTTCCAGTTTTCTGGCCAGACACCTAATACGCTTTGGCCTCCCTGTCCTCAAATTGAAATAATGGAGCTGTCTGATCATACTGTCTAGCAGCCAAAAGCTAGCAACGTGGGGGAGAGACAAGGTAAACGATCATCTGATAAATTGACTGTCCTTCATTGGCAAGAGTTCAACAGAGAGGGAGAAAGGAAGAAAGCTTGAAAATGAAAACACGTCAAACCATATGGCAATACAGTGTGTTTCTTGTTGAGATTCATTCATGTGAAGGGAAACCAGAATATGTTTTATCAACACAATAGTAGATGCAGACTGTGTTCACTATGCTTTGAATCAAAGCCAGGTTGTCATAAGTGGAAACAGTCGATCTCATTGATTCATTAAAAATGTGGGGGAGCTCATTATTTGGAAAACACACATTTTTGTAAGAACTGAAGACAGTATTTGAAATTAAAAACTTTATTACATAATTTCATTTGTTGTAAGCACTGATGTTCTCTTGATAACACTTTTATTCACTTTTATTCAGCACCCCTGGTTTGGACCTGCTCACCCTGAGCTCTGAAAACAGCCAAACAACCATACCAAGCACGTGGGAGGGCCTCTCTCTATGAGCTTTGCCAGGGGGAGGCCCTTTATTCTAGGCACACAGACTTTTGCCTCTCCTCTTGTCACAGAACAATCAGAGCATGCAAGGACAGACACCATGCTTTTTATTCCCCCTGGCAAATAGCTTTTGAGTGCCAAGCTAATGAAGAGAGCACCCACTCTCTGCTCTGCGCCCCATCCAGTGAGAAGTAAAGCCTGGGCAAGAGTCTATTACCGTAAGGGAGTTAGTGTGTTACAGGATTTATATTGTTATTTTTGATACTTAAAAAAAACCGTTACCTGTCTGTAGGCCATTGCATGATGTTGTCTACCACCTAGTCAACCAGACTCGCTTATGCAAGGGAGCCCCCTGTGTCCTCTGTGACATACGAACTGTTATTCTGAAGATCAGATAGCTGCCATCCAATCCCAGTACTATAGTACTGCCTTCATCAGACACAAGTCATTTGATTTACAAGATTGGATGATATGACCTTTGGCAGAAATCCTGAGTTCAACCACAAGGTTATCCCAGTCATCTGGCCACCAACGCATGGAAGGCAAGCTTGTCGCCAGAGCTTGCAGTTCTCCCATACTTATTTCTGAAGTAGTCACTATATATCAGAGACATCTATTTCAGAAAGGCATCTTGCATAGGCTTGTAAGGAGGGGCCTTACGGTAGTCCAGCACAAGGGGGAGATCCCAAGCTGAGTCAAAAGAGGCAACATGCCTCTTCCAGAAAGATCAGACAAAATGCCTTCCTCGGTGCTGTAGTGCTTTTAGATGGCAGCCACATACAGTACATGTTTAATGTATCTGGGGACTAGTTGCTGTGTAGCGGTTTCTGGAGAAATGCTAGTATTTTTGGAATTGGGCAGTGCACCGGATCCACAGGACAGCTTACACCATAATGCAAGTGCATACATGACCTGTGTACTATGGGTTCTTTGCATTCAGGGAGTGTTTCCTGGACTGCTAGATCGCAGGCCTCAGGAGCCAAATCCACAGGCATGGGTGACCTGGCTGAGGGTGCCAAATCTCGTCATCCATCTGGGACAGCAGACCTGCTCAGGGATGCATACTAGCTTCTCAAAAAACACCTGTGGTGTCAAGGAATGTCTGTCCTTGGATGACAGCATCTGTGTTCTGGAATCAGTGGGACATGAAAATAGGCATCTTGCAGGTCCACCAACATGAACCAGTTATGTGGGTTCATGGCATGGTCTTTAGTCAAGTGGTATATAGCCACAGGCTTGCTAGTCAGTCAGACAGTGGGAGATATGGAATACTCTGAGCAGGTAGAGGAATAACCATCCTAGCAGCAGTAAGCCACAGGCCCATCAGTTAGATGACTAGAAGAGTCAACTATAAAATGTACATGTTATGGTAAAGGAAAACCAGTCAACCACACTAGCAGCGCTTCACTACAGGCTTGCTAGTCAGCTACCAGTCAGGTGTGTGGAACCAGCCAACTCAACAATGAACAATTTGTGGTATGGTAAGGGAAAACCACTAAACCTCAAGAGCAACATGTAGCCACAGGCTCGATGGTTGCTTAGATGGTGGGGATGTGGAATACTTTGAGCGGATAACACTGAGAGACACCCTAACCTGGTGGGGTGAATTGGGGTAAATAGAGTGAAACCTGATTCCAGCCTAGGTATTTAACTTGTCGGAATTCAGCTAACATAGCCGTCTCAGTAATGAAAGTGGGTGTTATGCCGAGGGAAAAACCACTCAACTGTGTTAGTGGCATGCTTGCAGGAAATGGTGTTGCAACAGAGAGGTAAGTGGCGTTACAAGAGCAACAGCACAGAACAAGTTAACTAGCAAACAGTGCAGTTAGTTATGTTAATAACTTATGTGGAGAATATAGCTCTGCTAAGGTACACGAGCTGCTCAGCAGATTGCTCCATAGGGTCTACATGACGTCTGACATGTACGAGGTGAGAAGAAACAAAAGATGGCCGCATGACAGGAATATTTATTGCAAAAACTGGAGGTTAGGAGCAGTGAAATAGAACTCATTTTAGGGTTCTGTACACAAAAAACTTCAACTCCAATAATATACTGAGTTAATAAGCACTTAGCTATGAATGGTACATGTTAAGATACGCTGTTCTGTTACCTGGATAAATCAGCAAATGTGCAGAGACCCATATAACAGAATGCTCTAAATTTTATCTTTTATCTTTATTATTTGTTTCTTTGCAATCTGTCTCAGTTTCTGTGGAGATGATCAGATATATAGTGAATTATAACAGGGGTTATTAAGGATGAAAAATTGTACAAATGAAATGCCCTGACTACTGTATTATTGAACAGTGTGATGTTTTAGATCTAGCCAGCAGGTGGTGCTAGGTAATATGTAAAGAGCAGGGCAAGGGAAATGGGCCAGCTCAAGGCTGTTGCCGCCACTGGCAGAGCTGTTTGGGACACTGTTCTGTCTCTCTCCTCGATTAAAACCTTGTACAGGCGTTTGGGTGTGTCTCCAAACCGATATTAACTATAAAGTGGGAGGGGCAGGGGTGTATGTGTGCCTGAAAAAAAAAATTAAATTAAATTAAATAAATAAATATATATACACACGTGTGTGTGTGTGTGTGTGTGTGTGTGTGTGTGTGTGTGTGTGTGTGTGTGTGTTGCTGTTTTTGTTTGATTCTTGATTTTAACTGTTTTTGCAACAGTCAAAACCCACTACCATCAAAATGTCTCAGAGAAACATTAGCCCATAGTTGTAATTCCTCCTTATCTTAACTCTGATGTGATATGATCTAATTTTGGCACCCAACCACGGTTACTTGTAAATATTGTTGCTCACATGGGCAATTAATAAAAATGCAATATACATCTTTTTGATGCTGTTAATTTATCTTGGACATTCCACGGTTGAATAAACTGACATTGGAGGGTAATAAAAATATCCCTGAAGTTCATTCCATCTAAAGTAATTCATTTAGCCTAACAGGACCGATGTGTGTGTGTGTGTGCATGTTCTGCATTCAGAGTGATGTCTTTAAGCCGTGTAAACAGTGTAATCACCCCAAAGGCCCTGTGTGAATTTAGCCTCAATTATTTATTTATTCAATTGTTATCACAGGTTTCTGAATCCAGCACTGTAATAAGAATTGGTCAATGTTCCTATACCAAGTGTGTACACCAGAGAAGGATTTAAACACTGGTGTTCAGACATGTTCAATAAAATTATTATTGTGTGTTGATTAATCTCTGTTTACACTTACAGTGGGTTTACAGTGCTGAGAATGCACACATTATAAAAGTGGAGTGTCAGATGACTCTTTACAAGCCTATTTGATAGTCCAAAATTTAATAAGACAAAGTGCATAAATGCACAATAAATAAAAAATATAGTATAATAAATAAGTATAATGAATAAATAAATGTACACTGTACCTTTAACAGGCATCTAAATCTACAGGGTGCATGCTCCCAATGAATCCTTTTTAGTGGGTAAATCCACTGAATCTTCATATGAGCTATTAAAAATTCACCATAACAGTTCCCCATAAATCACTGACATATAAAGGCCTATAACACAACATTTGGATTCTAGTCTTTGAAAAACTAAGTTTTCTGTCTCAGTTGAACTGGCATGGCATTTGCACCCTAAACTCCTATTTACTTAGAGGAATAGCGGAGGTGCTCTTTTGGCATCCCCCCTGCATTCCTGCAGCACTGGCTCATGTTGGACCTAGCCCAATATAAAGTATACTTTAACACCAAGTACCTTAAACAGGTATTAAGGGCGGTACTGTGGCCAGTGCAGCAGCAGAATAGCTGTGAATCCACCAAAACATAAACACTTCACAGATTCAACAACAAGAGGCCACTCGGTTCATTGTGTATTGTGTTTTTTTATGATTGATGCACAAAAAGTAAAAATTTACAGAAGCTGTATACTGCAGATGTATAAATAAATTTGAAACATTAGTGCCCTGATTCAAGATGTCTTAAACACAGGTCCAGGATGTGGTCTCTACCACAGTGGTATACACACCGATCAGCCATAACATCAAAACCACCTGCCTAATATTGTGTAGGTTCCCCTTGTGCCACCAAAACAGCTCTGACCCGTCAAGGCATGGACTCCACAATACCTCTGAAAGTGTGCTGTGGTATCTGGCACCAAGACGTTAGCAGCAGATCCTTTAAGTCTTGTAAGTTGCGAGGCGGGGCCTTCATGGATCGGAATTTGCCCAGCACATTGCACAGATGCTCATTCAGATTGAGATCTGGGGAATTTGGAAGCCATGTCCACCCCTTGAACTCTTTGTCATGTTCCTCAAACCATTCCTGAACAATTTTTGCAATGTGGCAGGGCGCATTATCCTGCTGAAAGAGGCCACTGCCATTAGGGAATACCGTTGCCATGAAAGGTGGTACTTGGTCTGCAAGTTTAGGTAGGTGATACGTGTCAAAGTAACATCCACATGAATGCCAGGATGCAAGGTTTCCCAGCAAAACATTGCCCAGAGCATCATACTACCTCCGCCAGCTTGCCTTCTTCCCTTAGTGCATCCTGCTGCCATCTCTTCCCCAGGTAAGTGACGCACATGCATCCGGCCGTCCACATGATGTAAAAGAAAACATGATTCATCGGACCAGGCCACCTTCTTCCATTGCTCCATGCTCCAGTTCTGATGCACACCATCGGCGGTGGACAGGGGTCAGCATGGGCACTCTGACTGGTCTGCAGCTATGCAGCTTCACACACAGCAAGCTGCGATGCACAGTGTGTTCTGACACCTCTCTACCATAGCCAGCATGAACTTTTTTAAGCAATCAGTAGCTCTTCTGTGGGATCAGACCAGACTCCCCACACGCATCAGTGAGCCTCGGGCACCCATGACCCTGTCCCCAGTTCACTGGTTGTCCTTCCTTGGACCACTTTTGGTAGGTACTAATCACTGCATACCAGGAACACCCCACAAGACCTGCTGTTTTGGAGATGTTCTGACCAAGTTGTCTAGCCATCACAGTTTGGCCCTTGTCAAAATCGCTCCAATCCTCATACTTGCCCATTTGTCCTGCTTCCACCACATCCACTTTGAGAACTGACTGTTCACTTGCTGCCTAATATATCCCACCCCTTGACAGGTGCCACTGTAATGCGATAATCAGTTTTATTCATGTCACCTGTCAGTGGTTTTAATGTTATGGCTAATCAGTATATGTCTACTCATGTCTGTTATGGTCCAGTTATTTACAGCAAATAGCTGAGAATTAACTTTTTTTTAATACTTTAACCAGCCAGTATTTTATCACTGATCTTCAGCATGTAACCCAGAATGGTGCAGAATATCATCTTCCTCTCTAGAGATGCCATTCTCATTTACTACATGCCTGTCTTATCTTGTCACGGCTTTTTGGGTGCATATGGGCCAAACTAAAACACGGACCGGGCCGAACTAAGCCCAAACTATAAAACCATCATCTGGCCACACTTGAATTAAGAAAGCTCTACAGCAAATCATGACAACAAGGCCTCAACTACACAATCGACACATCCTGAAACAGGTTGCAAGCTATGTACTAGCAGATAATGATCATCTTTGATGCTTCAGCTACATTAGCATTGTGCTTGTCCTTTCACCTTGCCTGAAGAGCTTTGATGGCGCTTAAAAAACAGAAGGGGAACCCTTATAGCCCGCGCTAAGTTAGGGATGGGATTGCTTTGGAGATTATATTCTGCTGTCTCCCTCGACCTACATGCAGGCACACTTTCATCTTGCATCTTTCATCTCTTTCTTTGTAGCATGCAACCTGAGGTCTATGCAGACTTGGACAATGAGAAAGGGAAGGAAAGAGATTTCCTGTCTGTTTCACAATGTATTTCATTTTAAATGAGGGATCTTGATTGTTTTTTTTTTCTTCAGCATAGTGGATTACTTAAGATACAACAAAAGCTCTGATGACTTTAACTATTATGTTTTAAATCTCAATGTTCGTGCCATATACTCAAACTACTGTATATTCTCTGTGGTGCTCAATCAATTCATTCATTCATTATTTTATCCTGGTCAGGGTTGCGTTCAATCTGGAGCCTATCCAGGGAACACTGGGCACAAGGCAGGAATATACCCTAAGTGGGACATCAATCCATTGCACGGGACCATGCACACACACACCCACACCAAGGGCAATATTTCTGGGAAACCAGGGAACCCAGAAGAAACTCATGCAGATGAGGGGTGAACTTGTATAACCCCACACAGAAAGCAAACCATGCTCAGCATGGGTGCTCAGGGGTCTGGTTCTGTGTGACAGCTATGCTTCTCATTGCACCACTGTGCCAACCTCAATCAGTTCAACTGCACTATACAAAGGACTAAGTTACTGGTACTAAGTAAGCCTTTAACTAAAGGCGAGCTCATAGTGCGTTGTGTTGACCTGTTATGTTATTTAGAGCAATTTATGAACTTTTTCGCTTGAAGGAGTATGCAGGTGATACTGCTTTAATAAGGGAGGAGACATATTTGTTACATAAATTATTGCTGTGGAAAAAAAAGAAAAAAAAATAGTTACAAGCATATATCTTCACCTCTCCACTGTGTATAGCAGACTTATCACACATTGAAATACACATACTCGTGTACACACACTCAGACACTCTCATGCAAGATAAGGCTGTCTTACAGTGCAAAATTAAGAAATCATTAGAGCCATACATCATTCACTTTGTGGAGAAAAAATGTTCCTTTGAATAATTACTTGAAATTCAAAGCTACGAGTAAAGAGATCAAAGTCAGGCATTCTTGGATAATCCTCCTGTGTTGCAAATCTTCAGTAATCTGCACTGTCTGGTCACCACTGTTTGACATGCATCTACAGTATAAAAGGAAAGTGTACTATTAGGTATGATTAAGCTGTGCCATTGTTTACTTTTGCCAGGTCTGGGTGCCAGGAATTGATTTGTGAGATATAGCAAACCTTAGCTCTGTGTGTATGTGCCCCTTAGCTTGTGGGGTCTCCCCAGCAAGGGAGTACAGGTGAGATTAATAGTAGGCTTTGTGAGAACCACTTGTTTACTGTGTGTCGAAATGTGTGAGGAAAAGAAGTTGTTGTGCAACACTGCTTGTATCCTTCTCTCAATTCAGACCCTTCTAACCCTCACCCCTTTACCCAACAACACACATGCACACACAAATAAGCTGCATACCTTCAAAAACATTCAGCAGTGCAAGTGCAAAGTCAAAATCAAGGAAGGACAGTCATAAGCGATCTATAATTCTGAGCTGAAATCCTATTGTTTAATGTGGAACCTGACTCTAAGTTGTTAAGGCTGCAGATATTGTTGCTATTCATAAACGATAAGGATGGCAAAGTGGCAAAAGTGGCTGCACTGGACACTTTCTATTTATGAGACACTTTCTTTGCTGCTAACATGGCTGCTACATTGCTGTCACTGCACTGTGTAGCTTTTGTCCTATGTATTCACTATTCTGTGTATTTATTTTTCTGTGTCTGTCTACTTATTGTCTCACACTGTTGTGTATTTTACACTTTTTGTAGTCTTGTGTACTGTAGTAGTGTACTGTAGTACTGTACTGTTATGTGTTGCACCACGGTCCTGGAGAAATGACATTTCATTCCGATGTATACAATATATATAGTGGAATGACAATAAAAACCCACTTGAGTAGAAAAGCTCCTCTGGTTTAGCTTGAGTTGATAATACTGTGGGGCCTACTAACATGACTGGACAGTGCAAACCTTGGTGATGTGCCCACCTGCAGAACATTGTGAGTGGAAGGTCTTTAATTTTCCTGCAGGTCCTGATCAGAGGTCTGATCAAAGTTCTATTGAGATTAAAGGGCTAAAGCCTGAGAAAGAGAGAGCTCTGTACAATATGTGGAGTACAATACATGCACAATTTCAGCCAGCAATCAGCAACGGTAATTACTGTTACCATTATTAGGTCAGGAACTCCTGCCTGATAAGTGGAAAGGAAAAACGCAATCAAGAGATTGTGGATACCAGTCTCACATTTTGGGATGTTTAGTTCTTGACAGTGGTTTTTTTTACCATGCATAAAAAGACAGGATTGATTCTAAGGTCTTCCCTTGAGCTAAAGATGGCATTCACCCTGACTCATTAACCACACCGCTAAAAAGATTAATAGGAGAAATCTAAAGAGACCATGGTGAATTCCAGGGTGAATGACTGACCCCACTTTTAAATGTCAGTCTCCAGGTGGTTTTGTGTTTACCACCCACATGAAAAGAGCGGGATATGGTGAACAAGGAAGCAGCACGGATGCCCAAGGGCAAGAGCAGACAGTCCCAACCGCTGTGTGGTCAGCTTTTAACGGAACCTCATTTTCCTCCACATCATCCCAGCAGATGACTGCGGCTTTTCCTGCAGCAATTAAGCCTGATTTGCTCATCAGTCGAGCCGAATAATGACCAGGGGGCAAATATACAAAATGGAGCTCCTCTTGACATCACCTTTTGCTTTGATTGCAAAATATGCTGCACTGGCCTCGCTCCAGGTGGCTGAGACCTGCTTTGATTGAGTCAGTAGAGGCACTCAGCAGCAGCGTGTGGCCAACCACTATCAGTGGCAGTGCTGTTATTTCAGCATATCTTCTATTCATCTTCCATATGCTGTTTTGTGACTTGAGAGTTTAAATACATTGTGAACATTGTGAACCCCCTCCATCAAATCCCATAAATGCTTTAACGACTTTACTGCTTTTATTGATACAATGATTAATGGTCGCTTGGTATTGCTTTGTAGAAGCTTCACAAATACAGATAATACAAATTTATAATAAAACAAGTGATGTTACCAGAATGTATCAAGCTGCTGGTTTAGTGGAAGACAGCCTTGTGGATGTAAGAGGAAATGTGTTAGTCATTATCTTGTGATAATAGTTCAAAGTCTGTCTGGAATTTACATACATAATTAGGAAATGTTACTTATATAAACTACCACATTTTGGGATTGCTTTAAACAAATCAGATTTTGTGACATGTATCTTTTCTGTGATTTGTATCCCCAGGTTTTTATTTTAAAAAATAATTAATGTTTCATTGATTTCTTCTAATGTCAGATCCTGGATGTCAGAGGTCCCACTATTTTGACATACAGTTTAAAACTATCTTCCTCTTCTAGTTTCGCTGCCTTGATGTAGATTATGAGAGACGATGGGCATTTTGAATGCACCAAACAAAAGCACACTACATTAATTCCAAAGCTATCGTGAGTTCATAGTCTTGTAATCACATGTAAATCTCACTGTGAGAACCATGGACCAATGCCATATTCAAATAGGCTCTATGTTTAGTTAAATCTTACAGAGGGAGGTGATTAAGTGTGTAAGATGGCGTCGATGGGAGAGACAGGGTTTGATAAGGTGGGGGCTGCAGTCGACAAGCCGCCCTGAGTAGAAATTGATTTCCCATTTGGCTGGTCTGTGTGGTTCAATCAGTTACAGGCATGTGTGAAAAGGTGAGACAGAGAGAGATATACGCCTTAGTTCAAACGCTTGCCGAGAAGCTTTAAACTAGATTTTTAGGGAGTTTATCGCACCAAACCCATTCCGTTACGAAGTAAATGTTTGGACTGCCCAGAAATTAAGATCAATATTTCTCTAGGCTTTGTGTGACCTAGGACCTCATGGACAGAGAGTTCTCTCTTCTCTGTTTTAACATCTTGATTCCTTGTTTTTTTCCCCCTCTTGTCGCTCTGTTTTTTTTTTTTTTTTATGTAGTGAATTCAGAGTAAGCTAAAGTAGACCCTGTTGGACAGATCATTGTCTAAGCAGCAATTAAATTTTGAGTTACACAGTTGGGGGCAGCCAAACCGTCTGGGATAAAAATGTTTTCGCTTGCCAATGTTGCTGGATGTGCTTCAGTTTTGATAACACCTAATCTATGTGTCAGTATTTCACATCTACTGTTACTCTGAGTGTTTTCAAAGACATTAAGTGGTGTAATTCAGAAAGTTCCAGAAAAAGTGGGAAAACCCCAAATCTGGGGCTATACTGCAAACAATTAAGTATCTCGGGATATCTTAGTTTACTGTCAGCTTGTGGTGCATGAAGCTGAATGTAAAGTTAAATTCAAACTGAGTTAAATGCATGTTTGCTAAGAAGTCAGTGTGTACAACATTAGAGGTGCTGCGGAACAGACACATTTAGTGTCCTTGTTAGGCTGAGCAGGAGGCATCTGATAATGTTTCTCTCTGAGCCATAATAGAGGCAAACAACTAGGGGTCAGTAATTAGGTCCATCTTATGTACCTTCTCTCTCTTTCTCTGCTCCAAGGTAAGAGTCAGCAAGTGAAGGTCTATCATGAGTGAAAATACTACAATATAAGACAGAATCAAGGGTGGAGACCTGCAGCTGCTTATGATGTAGGGCATCTGGTGTGTGTGTGTGTGTGTGTGAGAGAGAGAGAGAGATCAGTTGTCTGTATCTGTCCTGCATAGTATAGAACTGGGATTGGCTAGCAGAAGGTTTAAGCATAATTTACCCCCTCAGTAAGCCTTACAACATGGAAAATAACATATTAATTGCCCATATTGTTATCACTGGCAGTTTTACAACAACTTAGAGTGTCTTTGCTGAGTACCATGCACATTCCCGAAGTCCTTAAGGTATTGTCTGAAAAATTATGGTGAATGAATTCCTGTACAGTCATTCATTTGAAGAGATTCAAAACCAAGCAAACATCTGTGATTATCAGCCCCAGAGGGGTAGATCGGCCTAAAGCCAAGGGAATATCTGCCGTGTGTGTGTGTTCTCTGAATAACCAGAGCAGGTTATCTTGAATAACACCACTATAGGTACAGAGACCATAGACAAACCACACTCTACATGGTTTGTGAGATGCCATGTTGAATATTTATGGGCGATTGGGGAGATATGCTAAATCTCTTAGATTACCCACATGAGCATGGGGTAGGTACACACACGCTATGGCACACATGAGAGTGTATAAACACATACACACACACACACAACCACCATGCTCAGACTTTTTCTATCTGATCCGACATTGTTTCTCCCTTCCTCTTTCGCTCAAATCCTCTCTCACACACATATAGCACTGTAATGACATATTCTACTCTGATTTTTCATTCACAGTCCCTTAATATTCATTCTTGGCATATGAGGTGACATACATGCACCCTGTCTTGCTTAGTTCTTACCGCAAGTGTGCGTGTGTGTGTGTGTGTTTGGAAGAATTCCGCATTTTCCACAAATTCCTGCTGCAAGGCCAGAAGAGTCCATATGAGATTTGTCCTCAGACCTAATAACTGGTGGAATGGGTATTGGATCCAGTAGTGCACTAGAGGAACATCTGGCTGAAGAGGCCTCCCACAGGCATGACTTGGGAAAGCAGAAGCCACTGGGGTGTGTTGGTACTGAAGCTGATGCCGCATCCCGTTACACAGGCCGCTGTGGGAGCCAGAGCCAGCATAAGTTAGCCATATCAAGCAAGATCTCAAACCCAGTGTCTCATGATAAAGATCTGGAGAGGAAATGTCTGAACTTTACACAAATCTATGACTTTCTCTGTATGACTTTTCTGGCTTATGTCGTTCTTATACAATTAAATATAAAATAAGAAGAGTAATTTAATACTTCTGTGAGTATAAGGCTAGTTTTCTGGTTAACAAGGAAAAACAAGTCAGCCTCTGGATGAAAATTTTGTTCAGGCTGATGTAATGAGTTTTGTTCACACCATCGCTGATGAGATTATACTAAGGTTGCGACAAAACATGACTGCGACCCCTAGACAGTTTATCTCATAGTTCACTCCAGAATTTGTGTCCAAAATCTGACAGAACACACTATCAGCCTTTAGTACAGCCACTAAGTTCTGATTACGATGATGAGACAGCAACGATAACACCAAAAGATAAAAATGAAGTATTGCTATTGCATCTAATTACTTTTGTCTCCTGTTAAAAGACTTCAGCAATGTGAAATGAAACTCCCACTTGTTCTCACTGTGTCTGTACCTAGATGGCATGCTTCAAAGCCAAAGAGGTGGGTGGGAATTCAATAAATATTTGAGATTTTGAAATGATAATAGTAACATATTTGTCTGATGACCTACAGTTAACAGCATTTCGAAGACTCGCCCATTTTCTCCCTCTCTGTTATGCTCTCCTCTTACTGTTATTCATTCCTGCTTGTACATGATGAAATTATTAGTCTGAACATTGAAAAACATGAACTCAGTGGCATCACTATGAAATGTATCTCTTTTGCGTGCCAACATTTGTGCTGATTCATTTACACAACAACCTCCCGGGGTGACTTCTTACTTTCAGGAGGATGTCACAATTATAAAATGAATAGTGCTAGAGCTAAAGTCCTCCAGCTCTATTATTGTTGCGAAGTTGTTTAGGGGACTGAAAGCAAAGAGTTCATTTAATCTTTTTTTTTAAATCTATTTTTAAATTTTATTCCACAACAACCTTGTGATGTTCACCATTATGGTGTTTAGAATTAATAAATGCAGTATTATTAATATATCACAAGGGTAGACAGAATCAAAATGCAATATTTTTCCCATGACATACATCAAACCGAGTAGCATCTACACCCCTTGGTTTGTGAGAGACAGATGTTACTGTTCTTGATAATGCCATTATCTCCATGACTATAATTATGCAGTCTGAGCCCCACATTGACATGCTCTCTGCATGCTCCAAAACATTCCTCTCTCTATGGCTCACAAATACCTGCTGCTTTTTTCCCTAATTTTGCAAACAGCTGTCTTCTTCCTCCTCCCTAGATTTCCTAAAACATAGGCTTTGCTCTCCAAATGTCACATCCAGCATCTGCCTTGCTTCTTGTCTGAGTAGCTTGGCTCAACCTGGCCATAAAGTGGCGCTGTGTCGTTAAGGAAGCAGCATTGTTAGAGGCGTAATTAGCAGCTTGGTGCCAAATGACGAGCATCCTGATGATGGACTTGCACTCCCAAACCAGCCATCTGTGATTGAAGTATGTGACTGTGTTGTGACTTTGTTATTAAAGGCTGAAGTTTTAAAGGCTAACACATTCCATAGAGAACCTCAGTGGTAAGGACTGCCCAGCCTCCAAAAATGTGGTATACCTCTGGCACTTTACAAAGACAAAAATTTGTGTGAATGTGAGCCAGTTCAAATTCTGGAAACATTGATCTGGCTATTTGCCAGTGTAACAGACCTACTTAAATTTCTAAAAATGTTCCAGGTAGACTTAAATGTGAACAAAACCCAAAATATTGTCAAGTAAAATGATGATGACATTTTTCTGGACAGAATTAATATCTATCTAAACAGAAGCAGAAATGACATTTGACAATAAATTGAGTATAAGTATCATTTGTATGACAGTTACCAAGAAACTTAAAGACCACAATATTCAGAAATATGAGTCTAAAAACACTTGCAGTTGCAGACGCTCCAGAACTAGAGTACATAGAATTTACACCCAAACATCATGTCATGACTTTAATAAATGGCTAAGTATCACAGGACTAAGAAGGGACAAACAGCTGAGAGTGACACAAAACCAGTTATGGCTGGAAAATGCAAATTTCCAGGGCAAGCACCTGAAAAAAAAAAAACAAGGTATGAGGGTTGCGTTGGATGTGACTGAGGGCCTATGTGGTCATCAAGTTACAATTGATAATTTGTTCACATCCTACAACCAAGGGGAAGAGCTCCTCATATACAAACTAACAATGCTGGGAACAATAAGGAAAAACAAACCAGAGCTTCCTAAAAAGTTCCTTGCAATGAAGACAAGGAACATCCTCTATGTTTGCATTCACCGACACAACTGCAATTTTGTCTTATTGCCCTAAGAAAACTGAAAATGTCCTTCAGATAGTACAGAAAGCCTGAAATGGTCTTACAATACAATGAGACCAAAGGTGGGGTCGACAGCTTTGGAAAGCAAAAGCCTACCCACTGGCTCCTGATAGTTATGTTTCGTATCATTGATTGCAGCACTTACATGCTTTTGTTATTTGGACTGCAATAAATCATGGATGGAACATTGGCAAGATGAATCGGAGGAGAATCTTCCTCGAGGAACTGGGTTATGCCCTGGTGAAGCGTGATGTAGGGAGAAGGCAGTGTCTTCCCAGAGCTAAGACACCTGCATCACTGGTGAGGGAGATTCAAAATCTATCTTGTCCCGAGTCAGCATAATCTCCAGCAGGGGGAAAACATGCCAGGTGCCAATTGTGGGAGCACAGAAATTATTCGGAGCATCCCATGTGGAATGTGCCACAAATGTATTTGCTTGGCATACACAATTCATCTGTACATCATGTGCAAATTAGGGAAAAACGTGTGCTGTGGCCTCCACCTCAGCCTCACTATCTTGCAGGGCTATAGACCCATTGGTAGCAATTTGCACCATGGTTTAGGGGAACAGGGGTCCAATGTGTGTGCATCGACATTGTGGCAAAGGCAGATGTGTTAAAACCATATTGGATCTACTGAATATAAATTATATTTACTGACTGTATATTTGAAAGAAAATACCCAAAGATTCCACATCATTATCAGTTTCAGCACCTCCAAAATGACTGGGGTCTCTGAGACCCCAAGGGTAAAGGAAGTGAAGTTGATATGAGGATGGTAAAGGAGGAGGGTAAAAGAGGTTTATAAATGCATTTCCACTACAGGAACCTTTTCAGGAACTCAGAAACTTTAGGTGCATTTCCAACAAAGTCCAGAAAGTTTTTTTTTTTTTTTTTTAATTCCTGCTGCAAAGATGGTACTCTTCTGCAGACCACTGCTGTTTCATCAAATGCAAGCTTCACTGAAGGGCCTTCTTATCTAGGCCCATGCATAGACAGCTTGGTGGGCAGAGGCTTAAAAAAATTGCACCATCCCACAACCTTCGCCCTGCTCACACACGCACCATCTACTACTACTACTACTACTCCTCATACCCTGAGTTCACCACTAATAAACATTATTAATTATGTATTCCAGGGCCAGATTTAGCCTGTCTGGATTGGGGGTGCAGTCAAAATGTCAGGTGGGCATCTTTTACAATCAAGCATACTTAATGAAAATATATGTATCCTAATGAAGAACTGCAGTTTTGTTTAAATTTGATTTCACTTTTCACTTCTGCACAGCCATCCATGAGAATAGATATCCATGATTGTGATAGTGTGTCTGTTGCTCAATACTGTCCTGTATACCTGTAAATGTTGTTTGTTTGTTTGTTTGTTTTTGGCCATATACGGCTAAGTCAGGGGTGTCAAACTCAAATTGTGTCTGGCCACATTAGCATTTTTGTGAGTCCCCAAATCACCATAATCTATGGATATTCATATTTGTAATTTATTTCAAATATTCTACGGATTAGCACCAATAATCTAGTCTCTGAAATTAAACTAGGATGAGCTAACATAGATTAGATAAATATATGTGCTATTAGATGATAGCAGTTATTATACTATTATTATTAATGTGTTTTACAATGTAGGCATGCCTTTGTTTAATCACATTTTCTTGGCTGCCAGCTGCTATGGTGAGAAACAGGATTAACCATTTGGGATCATTTTCCCATTTCTGTTTGAAAGCTACTCACTAAGATAGCTATACTATAAGTAAAGAGATCTCGAGGTGAGAATAAATGAAGTAGTCTGCTGAAGGTTGACTGCAGTAAGAGTCAAAAAAAAAGGTTGTTCAGGATTTATGACATAAGGTGTAATTTTCCCCTATTATTACCATGTTTTAATCATTTTAGTGGAACTGCCATAAAGGTATTTTATGGCAACATTATTTATATGGCAAGACTATTTGATGTTAGATTGTGCCTTAGAAAACGATCATGAAAACAGTCATGATTTTATTTTGTATATGTCCTTGTTCCAGCAAAAGTCATTCATGTTTACACTGCTGCTCACATCTGACGTGTTTCTGGATTGGTCTTAGATGTGAGTGTGACATTAAACACAGCACACAGGCGTTGATTTTAAGCAGTGTTCCAGCACTGAGATGTGAGCTACACTACAATGTGAATTCTAGATAGTGTGAAAATGTTAAGTAGTAGGTACTTTAGATTGTTGCACCTTTTTTTCCCCCCAAGTTCACATGGGCTGAATGAAACGAGGCAGCTTGATACGTGTGATGTAAATAATGTACTTGATAATTAGAAGAAAGTCTTTAAAAAGTCTTGAGGTGAGCATTAGGGATGTAGCCCAACCCCGCACCCACCTCAATCCTAGATAAGCACTTATAAACTAAAATGGTTGCTATATACAGTAAGCCCCCTAAATAAGGGATTTTGTCCATTAATTTCTTGTGATGGACATATTTTATATTACAGGGCCCCCAAAGTAGGTTATTACACACAGGTGTGTTTATATACACAGTTCTTTGCATGTTGCTGAAAAGTAACCCAATAATAAGCCAGCTTGCCAGACAGTTTATTTTACCTTACTATAACCATATTTTATGTTCATATTTGCTTTGTATTTTTCAAAGCTCAGAACAGTACTACATGCTGCGTGTGGATGTGAGGTATGAGTTCTTATAACAACGTATTCTTCTGCTAACTGATCCTCAAACTGCACCATTTTGCTTTTGAGCAAGTCCTGTTTTTCATCAAGTATTAATTGTTTTGTCCAAACCCTAATTGCTCTACTTTCCGGCTGAAACAATCACCATTTGCTTGACACAAAGAAGTGTAGATTTGTATGAAGTGTAGTTTTTATGCAGGATAGTTCCAGGACTGTTTAGTTACTTCTTTATGTTGCATTCGTGCTCCCTTTCAAGTGGTAATTTGCAAGTAGTAATAATGTAATTTCCCACCCATTATTTCCCAAGTGGAAAAAAAACGTGGGCACCTCCATGAAAGTGTGCCTTTTGTTTTCTCCGTCAAAGCATGTAAAACTCATAAAAAGCTATTGTGTGTTTGTATATCAACTGATCTAAAGCCAGTACTGCAATAAGCTAATTTTAAAGTAGAGAAGGGGGACTTTACATTGTTCAAATTGTGCGCGGCCATGTTGACTTGACATCACTTTGTAAATGGGGAAGGAACTAGTAGTTGAGAAAACTACCCCAAGTTGACGAGTTGAAATTACAAGTTTAGGGGTGTTTTTGGTGTGTCCTACCAGTTGTAGGCAGGGAATTACAAGTTGCAACTTCACCTTGAACACAACTCTAATGAGGAAATCATTAGCTCCTGTCAAATTATATTTCAATAGCTTCTTACCTTTAGTTATAGCTTCTGTAGTGAATTTACATTTGACTGCACAATCATTTATTGTACACATTTAGGAATTTCTTTTTTCTGCCCTTTTCTTTTGGCCGATTAACATTTGTGAGATTATGTTTGGAGTCTCACCAAGTCCCAATCAGAATTAGCCATCTGCTCTTTGTGTCTGAGCATGTGTGAAACTGCATATAGTTAGAATTTTTAGCATTTTATATACAATCTTGGGTGGTATTGTTATTTGTTTGTGGTAATGTTGAGTAATTTTACCTCACATTTTTTTAAATATATATTTTAAAAGGAAAGGGAGTTAGCAATTGTGATCTACCTAGTACTGCACAAAGGTAAGTTGCATTTGTTGTAATTAACCCTAATTAATTTCTATGCTAAAATCTCATGATGTTATAAATGGAAAAATATGACAAAGTTAACCTGATCGTGCCAACCTTCACCAGCAAATCTGACAACCCTAAATGGATAATAAGCCATTTGCTGCAGCATGACAGTAGGCTGTTTAATGAGAGGATAGTAAAGCTAATTTTAAACCATTCTATTAAAACAGATATGACATGCATGCTGCCTCTGCAAATTGTAGTACAATAATATATATTGGTCAGTAAAGCCTTTTAACCTAGCTGGAAGAGCGAAGCTAGCAGTGGACTGCATGCAGATCGTGATAGTTTTATTTTGCCAATTTCCTTGAGCGTTGTGTTGCTAGAAATATATACAAAATATACCAACACTATGCAATGACTTCATAATGCAACTTGTATAAATTGTATTCATCCATTTTTTTTTTTTTAACACTAGCACTGTTCAGGTATTGTTTATGGTGCCAGGGAGATGCTAATGCTAATGCCAATCAGAATGCAATCTGACATGTCCACACAATTTTGATCAGGCAGTAAAGATTTTGTAGCTTTTAATTATAATTAAATTGTAGTTAGGCATTTATATTTCTTATTTAATGACAGATCTTTAGTGTCACAAAGATTTTTTAATATTTCAATGTTTCATATCAGAGGTGGCACAGCTTGACTGGCAAAGTGAAATGGTTCCACTAAATATGCAGTTAACATATTTCTACAACAAAGCAAAGCAGTTAAGAACACTTATGTATGTAACTGTGATTATATGAGATAAACACAAGGGGCAGTGTAAAACACCTGGAGACCCCCTTGTGCACATGTGCACATGCCAAGATCTTCCAGTAAGGTCATTTGATGAGTACTTCAGTCCTGTAGCAATGTTTCCCTTTCTTGCCTGTGTGCATGCCAGACTATGATATGGAGCAAATCACTTATAGCCGCTTGTGACATTTGGAGCCCCAGTGCTGAGGATAGCCTCCTCTTATTCATTTCTACCTCAGTGAGTGTTCTTTCTTCTAAATTATGATCATTGTTTGTAGAATACTAAGGGGCTATTTCTAAAGGGCTAATTAGCATCCATTGGTTTTCCCTTATTAACATCACTGCCCTGCATTTAGCTAGTCATTTTCCATTCTTGTATGTGAATGCCCTGAGTAGTTTTTATTCACCATATGGTGAGTGGCACATTAACCTAATTTCTTTTCCCACCAAGTCAGTACCCTCTTCTGTGTTTTCAATATTCCACATTCCCCACCAACTACCTTACTGGTGGAGCTTGTGGCTAGCGTTGTTGAGTGGTACTCCCTCTATATATTATTTGCCTGCTAATTTAGCTGGATTCCTGCCAATTGGCAGATCCTTGAAGTAGGTACTCCCTCCAAACAACATACATCTTTTTCTCTAGTCTTGGATTCCATTACCAAGTGGGAGGCCACAAATAACCATGCTACAAGACTTGTGCTTATGCAATATTAGAATTTCATATTCATATTCACAATAATATTTATAGCATTTGTCAGAATTAGTGCTTTTGAAAATGCTAATTGTCTTTACTTAGCATATGAGGTAGGTCTTCAGTCATTGTTTGAAGACAGCTAGTGACTCACCTGTTCGGACAGCCAGGAGAACTTAATTCCACCAAGAGTCTTGATACATGTCCTCCTTATATTATGATAGATGTGGGTGAAGTCTCAAAGGGAATGTCTTGCAAAGTGGGATTTGATAGGTGCCTTCAAGTAGATGGGGACTAGTGCATTTTTGGCTTTGTAGGTAATCTACCAGAAGTGCAGCTACAGGAAGCTAGTTAGGAGAATACAGTGAGGTAATATGGGAGAACTTGGAAGACAGAAAAAGTCCTGCAGCTCCATTCTAGATGGTTAGTCATTCTTATCAAGAAAGTGGCCATTGAGAGAGAAGAGAAAAAGGACCAAGCACTGAGCCTTGTGGGTCCAGTGAAGAGTCTGCATGGAGTAAATGTGGATTCCCTCCATGTGATGTGATATGACTCTTCAGATAAGAGGCAAATCACTGCCATACCGTGTCACTATTTCCAAGGCTTGTAAGGACAGGATAGTCTTGAGATTGACCATGTTGAAGGCTGCTGAGAGAATATAAGGCGAAGATGGGCAATAGCTGTGTGTTCACTGCCTCGAAATGGAGCATTTCACGGATGCTGTGTACGAATCAGACTTCTCCTGCACTGAATGTGCAGCAGTGCCAATATGGACACAGCGCACTCAACTGGAAGATTTGACTCTGGGTTCAGAGTCTGGCTCAAGCCCCTAGGTCTAAACAGCTTGATAGTTGCAATCACTGGTAAACACAACAACAAGCCCAGAAAACAGTCTGAATTACTCTCAATGTAATTCAATCAGTGACTTCTCAGCAGAAATGGCTGAAATCAGTGGTCCAGAACCTGAGACTGTGCAATATGGAGGACTGTACATATAGCTTGGTGGCCAGTCAAACGTCTTGCCTCTTATCAGAGAAGCATGCAAATGTGATGCCTATAATTGTGTCTGGGTGATTCTTTCAAACTGATATTGACCCACCACATGAGCTGACACTTTCTACTACAATTTTTGGAGCGGGGGTCTGGTTCTACCTCTGCCAGCTGGTAGGAGCCTACAACAGGCTCTAAGCCATGACAGCCCCTCTGAAGATGGCTATGGTCTGAGTAAGGCTGGAGTACAATGCGACTTGCATTCTTGCATCAGGGTTTGCTCTGCCACAATAAAAGAACAGATTTCAGGAGCGATATGGACAGGACCCAGCTCACCCACACCTGAGTCCAACTTCTGGCTAATATGATGAATCTCAAGCAGGTTGTTTTTGGCTATATGCTAGCCATTTATACTTGAGTTTCTCAACAGAGGAAGAATTATGCCTTCGTGCTAAGTGCACCGCCCCAGTGCTGAGTGCAGATGCACTGATGAGTCCCTGGTTACTTAGGATATTGCATTATGTGTGGCATGCATATTCTGCTGCTAACATTGGAATTGACTCTCCAATCTGCAGATGTTTAATCTGTTTTCAATCCTGGCTGAATCCAGGATTTCTGATCATGGACATATCACTTAACTTTCTGAATCAGTGTGTTGACCTAAGGGTTACTTGGTGGAGTGCTCTACAGTGTTATATAGACAGGGCAACAGACATCCAATCCTCAGAACAGCTGTTTATTTGTAATGGAGGTATGACATGGGGGCTCCCTTGTATAAGCAGAATTTTGGCCACTGTGTGGTGCATGTCATCACCTTGTCCTTAAGCCAGGGTTGACATCCAGGCCCTACTGTGACAAGTCACTTTATGAGGTGAGCCTCCTGCTCAAGGGTCATACAGGAATTTAGAGGAGTGCCACTCTAGGAAGTCTGTGCTGCTGCTACCTGGGCATCACCATGCACCATCTCCGGATTCTCTAACTTCACCCATCCCAGTGCAGCAGTCATCTCTGACAACTTTTCAGGGCTGTTCCTTTTTTCGGTATACATCATCCACGTATTTTATGCTGCCCCTGGTGGTAAGGAGGGGTAAATTAGAACAACCCAACTATAATCCTTATGTACTCCATGTCTGCTGTGTTGTACTTTTGCCCTGCTCTGAAATTGCTGCTGCAAAAAAGCATGCTGTTTGTGTCACGTCTGTTATTTTGTATGATGGTCAAAGTTCCTGAATGCACAGGAAACTCAAAACAGGAGAATTCTAGGACTCATAATTCCTCAAAAGCTCCTAAAACCCCAGTGGAAATGTGACTTTTATTCTCCCTTGTACCACTTCAATACCGCCTCCGTTTTACCCCATTGAAGTAGACTCTCCTTTTCTTTCAAGTTTACCAGACATTTCTCCTTTTTCCAGAGCTCAAGGCCTTCAAGAGGCTGGCACAGATTCAAATGCTCTTGGTGCAGACATATGCATATTTCTGTTTGACAGACATGAATAGTTAGCAAAATAAACAATGTGAAAAACAAACCTGCTATCTGTACCCAAATAGCTCATGCTGCACTTACCATACGACAAGCTTGATTTTGGAGTCTTGTCCCCATCCCTGTGTCATAGCTTTATTCGGCTTTGGTCTGCATTGAATGATTTGTCAGGCTTTTGTGAGCCTGACAGATCGATTGACTGGCATAGTGATGGCTTGCCTTGCACATGCTCAGGCTTGATCTTGATATGCACACGAAAAGAGAGCACTGCCAAGCATGAGGCTGAGAGACGACTTGAAAAATAAACATATGAAAAATAGACATAGATTTGCAATAGACAGACTATAAGATTAAGACTCATGAGAGCGAGATGCAGTAGAATTTTAACCAAGCGCTAGGGGTTGAGTAGCATCAGCTGTGATTCATCAGTGTGAAAATGAAAAAAGAAGAGGTCACACATCTAGAGAACACCTTGCAAATAACATAACCACTATGACAAATGCCAAAAAAAACAAACCCGTATGTATTCATTCATGCATAGATTTTGGTGCATTCACAAAACTTTTACAGTATACTCATTATTATAAGGATAGGTCATACACACACACACACACACACACACACAAGATCTGGGTGGGCCATACATAGTGAGTGAAAAGTCCCAGCACATGAAAATTGAGACACTGTTACGGGGAGAGACAGAGAGAGAGTGTTTGTGTGTGTGCACGTGTATGTGCGTGTGTGTGTGTGCATGCATGTGTACATGCATGTATGTCTTATCCACAGAGATTAATGACCACTAGAGGTTAGTTTTCTTTCGAGCAGTCTATATTAGCTTACACTGAGGTATAGCCTCTATATCACTGAACAAGTCTGGAGGAGGGTGGGCCTTCTATGTCCCCCACCCCACAAAAGATATAGCACATATTGCACTTAATTGTACCATGATCTCAGTCAGTGTTTGTCGTGCTGGGAAAACCACCCATGCTCCTCGCCACTTGAATCACAAATGACTCAATTCTCAGACTCAAACGTGATGGTCAACCTGGACCTCTCCGGTCACAGTGACATCACTGGTCCCACCCAAGCTTAATCAGTGGCAGATTGCTGAGAGAGAGGAGACACACAAACATATTGACTTAAAACCAAGACAGCCTTTTCAATGAAGAACCTTACAGAAGCTGGTTTGATCTGATCTGGACTCACAAATATTCACATCAATTCACTGGATGATCTTTGAGTGTTCAGTAGTCAATAAAGTCTGTTAATCGTGGATCAGATGCTAGCTTATTACACTTTTCCACCAAACAGTGCGCCAGGCATGGCTTGGTAACAAATCAAAAACAGAACTATCTGTATCCTAGGCAAGTGTGCGTGTCATTTTCCATCACAGTGTGCGTGTTATTCTCCACAACACTACCCGTGAAAGTAGAAGTTCTCTGGAGGTTATTGGGCGGTGACTAGTGATAGGCCCAAGAAATAAAAAATACTCAAAATCATACTCAAAAAAAAAAAAAAGATTTTTACATGTAACTAGGCATATGTCATTACAAAATGCATGGCACTGTCACATGTTTCCCTCACAGTGTAAACTATTAAGCTTCAGAAAGCTACTTTATTGTAATGCTAGTGAGTGCATATATATATATATATATATATATATATACAAGTACTTTAATTTTTAATGAAAATACAGAGAAGCAAATCTAAACTTCATGGCAACATACACACCCAAAGTGTGGCAGTAAATTATACTTTAGTGAAAACGGATGCAGGTTTGAGTGCAAACTTTATTAGATGACATTAAAATAAACCAGAATTGCACATTTTCCATTGTTGAATCTCAAGCCTTTGAAAATAGAAGGGAACTCTGGCAGAGAGGCACTACATTTTTCTGCCACAGACAAGCTCAAGAGACATCAGGATGATACGGTAAAGACTGCCTGACCAATCAAATGTCTGCATTATGTGTAGCTCCACCCATATGTCCTGAGTTAGCTTGCATGGTACCTGGGCAAAAAAAGGTAACCAAATTTAGTATGAGTACTTGGGTATGGCATGGCTTGCATGGTGGGAAAAACAGTGACAAAAATACTGGCTCAAATATAATTTGAAGTAGAAGTTTCAAAATTTGAGGTTAGAAAAGGCATCATTGTCTTGTTTAGATAATTTGCCAGGTGCACCTCACATTTTTATTTATTAAAGAGTGTGAGTAAAGAGACAATTCCAGCAATTAATACAATCATCATTCAGATGATTAGGAAGAGATGAGTTGACCCCAGGTCAACTCATGACTCATGTTTAATTTGGGCATGTAAAAATTAGGTTGCTAACACAACATGAACAGACAACCCCATAATGTTCAGCGTTTGTAAATGGCACCTTTATTTGTCAGAATGCTTTTGCACTCGATACCAATTACACCTGAGTTAACTTGATGCCATGCTGATTTTGATATTGGTCTGTGCAGTTGATTTTGTCTGCACCGAACCTTGAATGATGTGTTTGCACCTGCCTAAAGAAGTGAACTCATGAGGCAAACACACTCGTGTTTAAAATACTCATTCCAAACGATGTAGGCGACGTAGGTTATTTGAGACCAATTTGGTAATACTAGAACCATTTTCACAACAGATGCTCCTTCCAACAGACCCAAACGAGAGGAGATTCATGGCAGTAAGGAGTAAATCCAGTACTCATAACTAATAATAAAAGCCAAAACATCTCGCCTCACTGACAGTAATGGCTTGTGTGAGATTTAAATGCAACAAAAACCGAACCTCAAAGTTTGAGGATGAAACCAAGGGGTGAATCATTTGTTCTGGAGGTTTGATGGCAGCTTTTAGTGATGATTGAGTATACCTTGTGGGTGTTCAAATAAACAATGTCTGGTTACAACCAAATTCCATTCCTGTTGAGGGATTGGAGTACCACCTTAGTTACAGCAACATCCCGCGTGTTTGCGGTCTCACTGCAGTCCTGAGATCCATGGGAAGCATAAATATTCCATCATTACAACACATTTCTTCCACTCAAAACAGCATTTAAAGGCCACCAAAATATACTTAGAGCCATGTCAGGTGGTTCATAAAGCCTAGAGATTTATTGGCTTTTATGTAAAGTCTACATCACTTTCTGTGGTGCTTGTGGCTTGTGTAAGGTGTCTGTCTGTGCAGGTGACTACAGCCCAGCACACCACTTAACCTCTTCGCTCTAATGTTGCCCAGCGAGCCGTAACGCTTCGTCAACTTTATGAGAGAGAAAAACGGAGTGGACAGGCCTTAAAAGCTTGTTTATGAAAAGCGAGTGTTTACCTTGTGCTTCTAAATGGATTTCAGAGGGGAACAGGCAACAAAAATAGGGGAAGGGTGAACAAGGGGGTTGGAGGGAGGGAGCGAGAGACACAGTAGTAAAAAGACAGCAAGCCAGAATTTACAAAAGAGAGGGGGAAAGAACGGAGAGAGTGATCAAGTGAGATTAAAGAGTGGAATATAGAGGGAGGGATAAAAATTGAGACAGCGGAATAGGGAGAGGAAGGGTGTTTTGGTAGGTAGCACTCATTTGGAAGAGACCTGGAGGTGCTGGATTCGTGGGTCTGCTGTTCTCTAAACAATTTCTCTCCCTGCACTTTTAAACAAGAATTAATATAAAATTCAGGCGTTTTCTTGCCCTGTCTCTGACGTGCCATCTCACCGACGCACTGGAATCTCGTAGGGGTGTGTGAATAGTGCAGTAATGGCATTCCTGCCCTGCTACATGGCTGCTATTTCCCAGCCATCAATCAAGGGCCAGAGCAGAGGCGTTAGGAGGAGGGAGGAGGAGGCTGCAGTGGCGGATAGGGAGGGCAGGGCAGTAGATAGTTGCTGATATTTGTGCCAGGACACCGATAATACAGTGACCGCTCTTTAACACTTTCAGCTTGAGCAAGTGAAGGCCCTTAATTCTTAAGATTAGTGGATAGATGAAAAAGTAATTTCACTCAATGGATAGATTATCCAAACCAAATTAATCCTAAATTAGAAATATGCAAGTACTGAAATCAAAATGTTTTAAATGCCAGTGACCGGTATTAGTGTTGACCTGACAAAATTGACAGTACTCAGCAGAACCTACCTGCTTAATAAATTAGCAGTATGAATTCAAAAAAACGGGTAGACCCCTGCTTCAAGACCATCCTCAGGGTCCCAGCATTACTAAACATTCATACTTGTGGTGACTTTGTAGCCATCTTTCCCATTGTGAGTAACATAATAATTACATGTGATTTCTGCGATAAGATGTCTGTTTAATATTACGGTAAGACTTGAGCACAATGCACATACACTCAACAGCATTTACTTTTTTAAAAAGACAATGTCCTGTAGGATTATCTGAGACAGAACACTGGTCTAAGGATCTCAGTTGTACAGGGGTCTTAAAATGAACTAAAGCTTGAATCAAAACTCTGTTTTGAGATCTCTGCTAATCCATGACCAACAAGATTACAGGGTCTCCTGCCTACACTCGGGAGACACCCTGGGAATGATCCTGTGAACCATTGAAAGCAGTCCAGAGGCCAGCATCATTAATGAGAGTGTGGCACTCAAGACACATAAAATCATTTAATATCATTTGGACAGCTCTGTAAAGAACAAGACCAGGTCTCAGCCTAGGATGAGAGACAATAGGACAATTTTTCTTTACAGAAGTTACTAGAGACATTTGAGTGAACAGACCTAACACTCTATTCCAGTCTCTCATATACTGTCTCCTTTCTCTTCTTGTGTTTCTGCTGATTTCTACCTTTTTCCCTTCTCTGTCTTTGCTCTCACACCAGACCTGCTCAGTGATCCATTACAATGCACACAAAAGGTAACGTGTACCAGTGTGTCCCAAAGAGAACGGGCTACCAAAGGCCACAGTATTAGTTTATTTGATATGAAAAACACTACTACTGTATAATGGCAATCAACACCAATACTCAGAAAAAAAACAACAACTTTGACCTACAGCACCATTTCCCTGTGAGATGTCTTTTCTTCCTTTTTAAGTAACATTTTTGACCTCTTTTTAAGTGCCTTGCCTAGATCAAAGTAATACTGTAGAATCTTTGCTAATGGAGGGGTGAATGGTACATTAAGGGGTGGCCTTTTACTCAGTCCCCTGTCTCCTCATCCCTTTTTTTCTTTTTTTTTTTCTTTCTTCCTTCAATTCTCCTTCATGCCTTCAAGATTGAATGGAATAGAAATGATCCTTTCTGTTTCACCTTTATCATGCTAAAGGTCTAAAAGGGCCAGGCTTTCACTAACAATTAGGTTGGTGTAACATCAGCACATGATATAGCATATGTGATTATGGGTTTGCAAAAATAGACCTTTTACTAGTGAAGGGACCTGGAGGGGTTGATATGTGCAGAATGTCCTCAAAGCCTTTGATATGGACTGTTTTCTAATTGAACCGAACGTTCTGGAAAGTTTATGTTGCTTTTAGAGACCCATTACTCTTCTAATCTCAGACTATCATCAGACAGTGTTTACGCTAGACACACAAAACCTGCTCCGCACTTTGAAGGGTGAGGATCTTCTCATCATTCAGAGGGAATGCTTTCAAATGCATTGAGAGATTAGTCCAAAAGAGAGGTCCAAACACAACGGTAATCCTAAATTATTCCTGACCTCGACCTCAACCCAAAAATCTTTCTACCAATCACTTATATAATTCATATGCCAGGGTTTATTAATCAAGGTGGCACTGAGGGCGAAAATGACAATGTTCCTTATCCAGCTGACAGTACAGTATGTTCAGCACTATTAGAAACAAGGTAGTAATTGTTACAATTCAAGCTAAAAGCTTGTCTGGATCTTTATCTGAGACTGAATAATCCCAGCTTTGTAATGCTTAATTCCTCCTGTTTCCCTAACATCTCTGCCTCCCAAACCTTTTTCTAATTTTCTCACCATCTATATTCTTAGTCAAGAGCATATGACTGGCACATCTGCTTCGCTTGAGCATCCAGTTCTTTCCTTTATTCCACCTTTATTCCTTTACTCCACCTGCTATGTGAAAATGCAGTGGGACTCAGAGTTTATTGCAGTACAGTCTCTAAGGGCTAACAAACTTTAGTCCAATGTAAAGTGCACAGGAGGCAACAGGACGTATGGTGCTCGATGGAAGGCTGGATGGAAGATTGGACGATTTTTTAAAAAATTTTTTTTTTTAACAACTTTCTCTCAGGAAAATGATAATGCGTGTTCCATTCAGTTTCTGTTAAGGTGAGACATTTTTATGTTACATTCAACAGCCCACATGAGAGCATATTTGTAGACAAGAAGTCTTGTTGATCGAAGCCTCTCCAGGACAGAATGCTCTTTGAGCTGTCAGATCTATATGGCAAATTCCAATTTATTCCGAAACCCAGGATTTGGCACCACTGTTGTGAAAGACTCTCAGCGTGTTGTCGTAGTCAAAACCAATTCTTTCAGCAAGCTCCATAGAGGTCAGTCATCAAAAAGCCTGGGTGACACTAACAACACAAAGCTTATCTTTTTACACATCCTCACATAATGCCCAGAAGGTGGCAGATCCTCTCCACAATATGCCATTAATTTCCTCTTCTAGGGTGCCTTATCATAATATTTTCTCCAACTTCCATCAAAATATTGCAGTAACCTTGGAATCTGTCAAAACATTTGGATATTTTGAAGTTTACCTGACAGCTGCTGACGATTTCCCATCAGAAATAGCTGTCTGAAATATTCTCCACGTCACAGATTAGAGAGCTATTTGCTTTAAACAAAGGGGGGTTTGATTGTGAGCAGAGCAGGCATGCTCTCCACCTCGCAGTGTTACATAAAGCATGAGCTTTCGTCTTGGCACGGTGGAGCTGCAGACTGCTGGGTGAGAACATGACTGAGCAATGCTGGAACCTCTGACCCCCACACCCCACTTATCTTTTTTTTTTCAAGAAAGTCAGTGATAGCTTCTTATAGCACAGTCCTTGAGTAAAAATATTATAACAGTACTGCCTTAGTAACACCATTTCTCTACGTGATGCTTGCCCAACTCATTGATTTACATATATATATATATCTATATATATATATATATATATATATATATATATATATATATATATATATATATATATATATTTATATCTCAGGTTGTTAGGATTCAAAAAATGAATTGATTGACAGTATGTTATTAATATAATATTGCGTCTTTAAACATTGTTGCTGTCTTTTGAAATGGCAGATAAGAATTTGATTACCCTGTGAGGAGAATGGTTACTTTGATTTTTATCAGTCCGTATATGAATGAGGAATACGTAAATAAGAATGATGGATTTTCTACTAAATGTCACTTTTCTGTAGTAGACTCTCCTGAAATCCAGCATTTCTCCCATCATTTTTTTCGTTTTTCGTTTTACATTTGCATTTGGCTCCAGAGCAGCTGCTCCTTCTTAAACATTGGAGAGGGATTTTATTACAGTCCAGCTCTCCTGGGGAAACACCTCCTTTCAATTTAAGGCGGCCACACATCGAGCCAAAGCCACAAGCTCTCGTTTCAGCTTAGGATCTGACCAGGGAGGATTCTGCACTCTCCGCTCTTGAACCACAGCCAACGCAGCCGTTCCTTAGCTTAGGGTTTAGCACCAGTTCACATAGGCCTTGAACCCCCCCTTCCCTCAGTTGCAGAGCGATCACTGTCTGCAATGCAACTCAAGATGAGGGGATTCTTTAGGGATAGAATAACTGCAGGTGAGTTAGCAGTCTGACAGCATAGTGAAATATCCCTATATTGTATAAACATTACATCATTGCTCTTATAAGCTGCACCTGGCAATAGTCCACGTGTTATTAGTTTGAATATGGGAGGCAGCTTGTAACCTCAGCATTAGCAATGTTAGCTTTCCTCTACAACAGCAGCCAAACACAAATAAATGTGTAAATATTTCAAAATCATGAACTCAGAGAAAAGAAATGTGTTTGCAGAAGGGGTTGTTATGAAAGGTAAATCCCACATTAACCAGAAGTATGTATATACATTTGTATAGTGATGTTTGCAAGCAGTTTAAATTGTGATATCACACTCTGGATTTAAGAATACTATTAAAATATGAATGGTACTGTTAAAAGTATCAACAGTTGATCAACAGGTAATACGAGTAGCTTTAGAAAAGAAAATAAAGAGTAAAAAAAATAACACTGGTAGTACAATATGTGGACTTTAGAATGTGACAAATAGCAGTTGAGTGCTGTTCTGTTTCTGTTTTAACTGCATGATCTCTTTTTATGGCTAGTGAGGCTTGTTTGTATAGGAGTGTAAAGGAAGAGAGCTAAACAGTGGATTTTGAACAAAACACCTTGAGTTTCATGTTATGTCTTGGTTACAAATAACAAGGCTTAGCCCAGGATAGAAGACAATGGCATCATTTTAATCTTGCCTCAAGCCTACCACTCCTTAACTGAAGCAAGGCTGTATCTGCAATACACTTTGACACTGTAAAGTGTCACTTCCTTCTATGATTAGCATTTGACTGACAGCCCAAGCCAAGGAATAGCCAAAAATGGATTTCAGCTCTCCAGCTCGTCCTGCTATATTCAGTGTACCATTATAAGGCATACTACATCCTTGACTTCTGCCATCCTTAAAGTGTATCATGTAATTCTCATATTTGCATATATATATATATATATATATATATATATATATATATATATATATATATACACACACATCAACCATCAGAATGGGGAAAAATGTGATCTCTGTGACTTTAACTGTGACGTGATTGTTGGTGCCAGATAGGCTGATTTGAGTATTTCAGATACTACTGATATCCTGGGATTTTCACACACATCAGTCTCTAGAGTTTACACAGAATGCTGTAAAAAGCAAAAAACATTGAGTGAGTGACAGAGGAAAATAGCCAGATTGGTTTGAGCTGCCAGGAAGGATACATGACAGGAGTGGAACTTCAATTCAATTCAATTCAATTTTATTTGTATAGCACTTTTAGCAATGGACATTGTCACAAAGCAGCTTTACAGAAATAAATGGATTCACCAAAAATATATTGTAAATATGTGAATTTATCCCTGTGAATTTATCCCTAATGAGCAAGCCAGTGGTGACGGTGGTAAGGAAAAACTCCCTGAGATGATGAACTTGATGTGGTCTTCTGCTGTTCTAGCCCATCCACCACAAAGCTTGATGTTTCGTGCATTCTGAGATGATTTTCTGCTCTGCATAGTTGTAAAAAGTGATTATTTGAGTTACTATATCTTTCCTGGCAGCTCGAAACAATCTGGTCATTTTCCTCTGGCCTCTCGTATCAACAAAGCATTTCCACCCTCAGAACTGTTGCTCACTCAATGTTTTTTGTTTTTCCACACCATTCTGTGTAAATCTTAAAGACTGTTGTGTGTTAAAATCTCAGGATATCAGTAGAATATACATGATTTTATGCATGATTGCCACATGATTGGCTGTGTACATGTGTTCATATTAAAGTGGAGGGCGAGTGTACATTACAATGCTTTAAGAGATTTAAAAGAATGCAATAACAGATGTTTTCTCACTTAATTTCTTATTAAATATTGATATAAAATGCAAGTGAATATAATACCCAGCTGTTGCTTTTATCATGTGTACCCTCTTATACGAAACACATCTACTTCAGTTCACTCCTGAACACCAAAACCACAGCCCTCAACAAAGTAAACAAAACCCAGAAATGTGTCATCATTAATCACTTCCAACATAGCTACATGACGAAGCAACACCTACAAATTTGCTTTGGATATCTAAATCGTGAAATCAACATTTTTGTGGAGGCGGGACATTCTTTTTCCCCTGTAGGGCAAATCTGACAGGAGTCTTTCTAATGATGAGTTTAGGTTTGATAAATGAGCTAGAATGGAAAGTCCCGATTATACAGACAGCAGCAGTCTGCCTTTCAAAAACACAATGATCATCTAATTAAAGTGGAACTGAAAGGATGCCCTTAGCCACCTAGGTTTTCCCGAATTAGAGCAAATCTCTTTTTTCCCTCATTTTGTTGCATCACTTCCCTGTTTTGTGACCAGGTGTGCACTCGTAGACAGTCAGACCCACAGACACATTCATGCCCAAGTAAATCATAGAGAAATTTTTATCTTCTTAATTGTGTAATTTCTGCTGGTGTTACTTATTTTTTGTCAGTACATCACATTTCAAGCTTGTATTGCTGGGGTAAGACACTTAAATAGTTTTTCTGCTGTCTTGCAATCCATTTCCAGCACCTTTATTCATACACAACAAACAAAATACCTTAATAACTCCCCTTAATACATGCTGCTCATAAGTTTTTTTTTCTTAAAAATGATTATCCTGAATGATAGTGTGCAATTTTTCTGAGGTAAAGATTGGAAATTCTTATTTATTTTTTTTCCTCCCAATATTAATTTTTCAGGATGAAGTTCAATCATGCATACCTGTGGTCTGAACATCTGACAGCACTGGAATGATATGTACATGGAACACTCATCAGGCCTGATTTCCAAGACAGATAAATATCCTGTAGCATTTATTTTAGCTTATCATAATCTGTCCAAATCTACATCCTTCAGCCAGTAAAGGCTGTGATAGAGGCAATAACAGCTGTTTTTCTGTTATCAGAAGCGGTCCTCTTGGTGTTCTAACTGTTTCAATGCAGCAGAGAAACCCCAGGACAGCAATATACGTCAAGCTATATAGTCCATGTGTCTCTTTGGAACAAGCTGTCGGTACCTCTTCTCGGAAAATCGCTGGACTGTGACTCTGCTGATCATACATGGGGAGGGAAGAAGATGGAGGAAGAAAAATCTGGAAAGGTATAAATCATTGATTTCACTGTCATCTTAATATTATTTTCCCCTTTCTATATCTGGTGATTTTTTTTATTCTGGTGAAATAGGATTTCAGTTGAATTTCTCTGTGTTCTCTGTGATAAACTATAACCTTAAATGATTATGAGCGTTATCACTTGTTCTGAGAGAATAATATTTATTACTTAGACATATTTTCATATTTTATATTTTAAGTCTCAAAAAAGTACAAAATTAAGATATTTGTTTTTTGTAGATTTGTGAACATTTTTCCCTCACTTTGCACTTAATTTCACTAATGCACCTTATGATTGTTAACTGTATCCTTTTTCACAGTTTTTTTTGATTATCTTATCCTAATAAGAATGCGTAGCCATGAGAAATCTAAACTGTCTTCTTGGATGTTATGTCAATGATGGCACTGTATGGAAAAAAAATGCTTCTGTGCCATGTCCTGGCTCTGTATAAATTTGTCCTTTGTTCAGTGAATGCACTATTTTACGCTCTAGCTACACTGTTGTCTATCTGTACCTCGATTCTCATCCTCTCACCCTTGTTGCCCTCTCCCCATCAACCCTGTAACCTAACCCTGCATTTAAAACAAAAAGAGAGACACTCTTCAACAAGCAAAGGGCCTTTATCATCCTCCAGAGTGGTTTTGGATATCAGCTTGTTGAGATAGCATCTCCCCTCCGCTATTCAAGAGTGTCACAGCTTCTTTTCATTTGATCTTTATTTACACCGGCCATTGTATGCCAGCAGCCATTTAAGGGAACGGGCCGTGAATGGATGGAAAGCTGAGGAGAATGCCTCCATCCTGCATTCACTCTCCTTCATTAGAGAGCTGTCTGCTTGTAGTGATGAATGAGTGAAAAAAAGAGAGAGGAGAGAGGGAGAAGGAGAGGAAGGGACAGAAGGAGCTAAAGAGGAGGACCCAGAGAGGCACTAGAAGGTAAGAGGATGACACACCTCATCGAATACCATTCAAATCAAGACTTGAAGGCAAAGTCAAGCTCTGTTTCCCTCAGACAGAGACAGAGATGGCACAGATCCATGTGAAGGAATGAAGAAAGAGAGAGAGCGAGAGAGAGAGAGAGAGAGTGAGTGTGTGTGTGTGTGTGTGCACTACAAATTGCACAGAGTGTGGGAATTTCCCCACTACTGTGATCTGTCAATCAAAGTGTGTGTGTGTGTGTGTGTGTGCGTGTATGCATGCTACCTCCATCTATTCTGTCAGTCTACTAATGTTCACTGGTGTGCATGTAATTCATGGCTAAATTTGATATTCTATTGATTGAGAACACGTCTTTTGAATTTATAGCACTACAAATGTCAAGTTACTAAAATCTCCTATATATTTATCTCAGTACCTTATATATCTCTGTATCAATCAAGATGTATCCTCATTATGTCAGGTGTGTGTACTGAGGTGGGAGTCCAAAAAAAAAGGCGACGTGACAGGACTTATCTCACTTAGGAGATGAAAAGCTGATATTTGAAACTTTATGCATGATTATGATTATGATTATCTGTAGGTCTAGTAGAATCTAGTAGAATCTTCTCATTTCAGTTATATGTCTAAAAATTCTGTTCAAGAAGCAGCAGCTTGTGACCGTAGATTTTGGTGGAGCAGGACGACATTAATAACGACATAGCCTCAAAACAAAATGTACTTGAGAGGCTCTCACACTTGATTTATGATATAGCCTACTATCTAGTGAATTTTTAGAGTAACCCCATAATATGTGAGAATCGACAACATACAGTGTTGTGCATCCAGCAGGTGTGCTTCCCATATGCAAGAAAAGCTAATATTATTAACCAGGACTGACAGGTTTCAGCAAAATTCCCAGCCGAACTACATCTCATAATCCACACAAAAGACCTGAAATTAGCCCAAATAATTCAGGCACAGGAAAAGGGGAGACACATTTTCGTCTTTTTCTGAGCCTGTACATGGGAAACAAGTTCACAGTGGTGCACATACATTTCTGATTTACAGATATTATCTGCTCCATAATCTCCCTTTCCCTCTCCCAATATTTGCAGTATATGTTACAATAGAAATGGTTCTGTACACCATAGACAGTCTGCATTTTTGCCTTTGTTTATAGAAATTTTAGATTTAATTCTGATTATTTGCTATAAAACAAGATCGTGGTGCTGCTTAGGAATTAACTAGCATATAACTAGCCAAATCTGATGTAAAGTGGCAAACCTGTCATTAACTGTACTGTCCGCTGCTCCTCCTCCACTGAAAATGTTCATAGATCAAGCACGGGGCTGTATGATTCCTGCCCCAATGGGCCTCTATTAGCACTTCCCATATTAGTTCCCATTTTTGACCACTAGGTGCAATAAAAACTCTATGGAGATAAATAGGGCAGTGAGCACGATTGCACAAGGAAGTCGACCAACTCAGTGGAACACTGGCTTATATTTTTCAAATAGCAAATTTTGTTTAAAATCATTGGTCACTCAAAAGAGGTAATTAGTATTTCAGGAGAATTTAGAATGTATGGCACTGTGAATGATGACTTTATGATAATTAACATTTGTTGAATGGCTGATATATATAGTGGGACCCACCTGCCCCTATGGATGATCCGCCACTGTGCTCGAGCCAAGATGAGCCATACTCCATCTACATTCCAGGGCTAGATGAAAGGTGAATATAGGAGAAATGTTGGAGCTCTTCAGCTGTGCACATGATGAGGCCAAAGAAGTCATCTACAGTGTGGGTACATGCCCAGCAAATTGTTCAGAAAACTTTCATACTTGCAGTATAGTACTCAAACAGATATCTCTTACCTGAGAGTGAATCTGAAGCAGTTTAGTATAAGCACAAGTTCTGGTAATCTTAAGAGAATTTCAGTGGGTGGGCCTTTTTCCAATTGTGCATCCAGAAAATGTTTTAGAGCTCTCAGTTCACCTTCATTGGAATGACTGTGTACTAGTGGTACGACACAGTGCCCTTATCTTTATATGTATCTGTTTAATGCTCAAAATATGCGTATCTGTTTTCATATTCGGATTTAAACCAGAAGGGATTTTTTTTTCTTTTTCTTTTTTAATGTTAACACTACCACTATGCCCTGAAAACACTACAAAACACTGAATTTCATTCTAAGATTATAACAATATTGCTATTTTCTGCAAACAGCAATTTGCAGAACCAGATACCCTTTGGAACTTTCTGGCAGGCTTTCTATCTTCTATTTAATATGACTGAGTAAGCAAGCTAATTATGTTTCAAAGCAGTGAAGTCTTTCCCATATTGAGAAACTGTTTCTTGTCCTACAACAATAGCCATCTAATAATAATATTTTACAAGATTCTTTATACAGAATATTTTACAGAATCTACTATAAAGTCTTGAAGTCCAAATGGAGTCATCGAAGCAGCATTTTATTATAATGACTGTAAGATTTTCCGAGATTTTCTTTTAATAAAGATAGAGAACTATCATTTAAGAAAAAATGTGTGCAATGAACATACAAGTTTTACAGTAGTCTTAAAATTAATGAAATATTTTTGGAGAGCCCCACAGAGATATGCAGCTCTGTGGACAGCGCACATTCTGCATGAGCTATATGGAGCAACAGCTCAAAACAGGAAATCATGCTTCTTTCTTCTTTTTTGTCTGTACAGAAATCTGGTAGAAATATTGTTTTATTCTGAAGCTCAGTAAGGCAGTGTTTATGTCGGGTTAAAAACGGAACAGTGCATCTCCCATTCGGATAAAGTAAATGAACTTGGAATTTGTTCGGCAAGCAGAGTTGCCAGGTTCCACTATTAATATCCACATATTGCATGTATATACTGCAAATCAGAAATCTGCACTGCTGCTAACTTGTTTCCCCTGAAAAGACGGAAAAAAGAAGAACACTATGTCTACCTTTTCCCTATGTTCAAGCATTTTCATGTTTCATTTCAGTTAGTCTCATTTTTTTGTGTGGTTTTTGAGTTGTCATTGGAGTGGGAATTGTGTTGACATCTGGCAACCGTACCCATGAGCTTGAGTGGTTTCTTTGTTTCATCCTGAGGGATCCTGATGCATAAGCCTATTCTGAAGCTTTCTAAATCAAATACTCTGACTATTTTTCAGATCTGTATTAGTATTCTTTTAGTATACGGTTTCTGTTCAATCTAAAAAAAAAAATTATTCGTATTGAGTTACACCTCTGCTTTGTAACGCAATGTCATCTGTATCTGTGTAATGCTCAAAATATTTGTATCTGTTTTCATATTTGGATTTAAACTGAAAGTGAGCATGGTCTTTGCTGAAAGGTTTTTAAATTGTAGGGCCTAATCTGCAGCACACAGCTTTATTCAACTCCTCTACCAGATGCCCTGTGGAACTTTCTGGCAAGCTTTCTACCTTCTATTTAATGTGACTGAGTAAGCATGCTAATTATGTTTCAAAGCAATGAAGTCTTTACCAAATCAAGAAACTGTTATTTATAGTTGACAGCAATAACCGTCTAATAATAGTTTATCAGATTTACTTCAGTTTTTGTTACGTTCCAGAAAAATCTGAAATGTTTGCTGTGTAAGCTATCCGAATCAGTTATGAAGAATTGAACTTAGAGTGGTGCTGCGAGTCAAAATGGGGTCCTTTTAGCACTATTTCATTATAATGACTGTATGATTTTCCAAGAAGGTTTTTTTTTTAATAATGATGGACAATGATCATTTTAGAAAAAAAATAAAAATGTTTGCAATGAATGTACAAGTAATTCTTTTTAAATTAATTAAATGATTACTTTTTGGAAACCCAGGTGAGATATGCTTCCCTGTTCACAGCACTTGGTCTGCTCATATTTCTTTGTTTGTACAGAAATATGGTAGAATCATGGTCTTTTTTGGAGCCCATTAAGGCAGTGTTTAGGCTGGGCTACTGGAGCAAACCACTGACAAAAAACAGTTCATCTCCTATTTATAAGCATGTTAATGAACTTGGTCCCACAAATAAGGTTGCCAGGTTCTGTGTATAATGGCTGCTTATTGCAGATACTGCAAATCAGAAATGCGCACTACTGTTAACTTGTTCCCTCAAAAAGATAGAGGAAAATGAAGAAAAATGCATTTACCATTACATGCCCAAAATGGGATATGCTTGTATGGGCTACTTTGAAGTCTTGTGCAGCTGTAGGTGGAATGAGAATTTTGCTGAAATCTGGTAATGCTCCCCACGAGGTTTGGTGAGCTATCCTTTAAAGCTCTACATAAAAGTAAGAAATTTGCACTTGTGACTTTTTTATTATTATTTCATCCTGCAGGATCCAAATGCACATAACTTGTCTGAAGCTTTATGGCAAGTTTTCTAAAAAACGTTTTTCTAAAAAAAAAAAAAAAAAGCCATTTGTATCTGAATTTATATTCATTTAAAACCTTTATCTTTTCAAACTGAACAGTGTATTCGTATTTGGTTACATCCCTATTACAGGCTTTAGATGTCGAGGGTTATCATAAAGGGACTGCTCTTTGAAGCGTTCAAGGATTTGCAGAAAATATGAACAGTCTTAAACACATGACAAAAGACTGAACAACAATTTGGAAAATGTCATCCAGCAACTGAGCTATTATTTCTTTGGGACAAGATACAATGAAATGTCCAGGATTGTTTTCCTTGTATGTTTTGGGGACAAGATAAAAACTTCTGAATTATCAAAGGTTCCATTCCATGCAGAAGCAGGAGATGTCCTGCTGAAATGGCATCAGTAATAGTTGTGTGAATGGAGGCCTGTAACTGGGTAGTGATGTCATTCTCAATCAATCTGTAGTACCTGGTATCAGAAAGTTGTGTTCCTGCTTTCCTTCTCCAAAAACTGCACCACATTTATACACTGGCTTGATCACAATATCATTTCTGTTGCAGAGATTTTTATTTTCAGAGATTTTTTTTATTTAGGTTGCCGGTTTCTCTTTTGCATGTATTAATGAAAAAAACTTCATTGCTTGTAGTTCCTTTGCAGAAGGTATTTAGTGGAATTATATTTAAGTGAACAATGTTTCTATGGACTTCCAGAAGTCTAGATAGGATCTTGTGATTTGGCTATCCTTATTCAAATGAATGTGTAGCCTTAAATGCCTCCCAAATATCTTTAGTCAATTATAGTACTGCCAAGATAGTAAATTCATTGGGAATGGGCCACACAGGTATAAATTTAAGGTCTGTAGAAGTTAGTTCCAGACCAGTAGGTATGGTAATGACTTTTTTCAGGTTGGAATGAACAGGTGGAAGCATTCTTCTGGCTTTGTTTTCTTAAGCACAGCACCTCTTAGACACAGCAAGATTTTTATTTTTAGTATTTCTTGTGAGTTGAAAAATGTCCGAATTAGGTTATCGTAATTATATATGGGTGGGTTAGGGCATAAGCCTATAAGTGCTTTGTACCAGAGAATATCATGTGTGAAATCCCTATCTGAGAATGTAAAATGTGTGAACTCATTGTCTCTTGAAGCTAGTAGCGCACGATGGGTCAAGCCCTGGTGTGGTCGCTGACACATTCCAGTGTAGTGCTTGATAAGAGGCAGGACAGTGAGCAAGGAAGTCAGCCAGCGGTGGGGTCTACAGCAAGACAATGATTAATCAGGCTGAATCATTAATGGCCTTTAAGGTCTCACAGACACACACAAGAACACTCACAGATGGAGTCCAGCTCTGATAGACTGAAATGCCTACATGCCTACAACAAAGAGTTACAAAAAAAACAACAAAAAACAGAACAAATGAAGCAGGTTTTCCAATCATATTGCATTATGGCACTAGAAAAACCACTATAAACCACATGTCCTTTTTGGAGTACCATGTGCCTTTTTCATGGAAGCACAAATGACATTGATAAATTTAACAACATAGTTCATTATTTCATCTCTCATTTAAACCCATCTATTAGTGTATGAAATGGATGGAACAAAGGTAAGCTTAAATTATGGGTGAGGTTTGCAGTTTTTTTTGAGGCATGGTGCCTCCTGATTTGAAAGAAGACAGCTGCAAAGTCATGGCAGGTCTCCTACTTCATGGCGTCCTCTGCTACTCCAGCTGCAGTGTTTTGATTAGTGCATGCTGATCGGTTTCATTAGGAGGAAACCTAATCTGTGTGTATGTGATGGATTCCCCCAAGCAAGCCACTGGTGCCCGCAGGGGATGAATGGTGGGGGGTGGGAAGGGGGGGAGGGGTTGTGGCTCTGTTGAGAGGTGAGAGGCCTGGTACCATTTACTATAAACAGACATGGGCAGGAGTCACAAGGTCATACAGTGTGTGTGTGTGTGTGTGTGTGATCATATGAAAATGAATACATACATTCATGTGATGATTATCTGTATAACTTTTAGTTTCTTTCTTTGTTTCTTTCTTTCTTTCCACCTGGACCTCTGCACTGATTAAATCAATGAAAGTTTGTTCCACAGAATCTATACAACACTAATCAGGTTGTTGAAAGAATATTGAGGATTTCAGTAGTAATCCTTTCACAGTGAAAACTCAAACCATCGAGAGCTCAAACCCTTACTTTGCCTTTTAATTTAAATAAAGTAGTAATGATAAAACGCAAAAGTGACAAAGTAAAGACACGATTGCTTTCAAAAAAAAAAAAATCTAAGCCTGACTTGTATAGTTTAAAACTGGGCAGAAACGCAAACTGTTATCAGGTCATTCTAGCTTTGGCAAATCAAATTATACCTAGACTATATGAGGTACTTGATAAAAAAAAAAAAACATATAGCATGATTTACACTATAAATCATAATCAATATACACTCACCAGTCACTTTAATAGGAACACCCGTACACCTGCACATTCATGTAGTTATCTAATCAGCCAATTATGTGGCAGCAGTAAACTCATGCAGATACAGGTGAAGAGCTTCAGTTAATGTTCACGTCAAACATTACACATTCTGTGTAAACTCTAGAGACTGTTGTGTGTGAAAATCCCAGGAGATCAGCAGTATCTGAAATACTCAAAACAGCCTATCTGGCACCGACAACCATGCCACAGTTAAAATCACAGAGATGAAAATTTCCCCCATTCTGTTGTTTGATGTGAACATTAACTAAAGCTCTTGACCTGTATCTGCATGATATTATGCATTGTGCTGCTGCCACATGATTGGCTGATTGGATAATAACTATTAAAGTGACCGGTGAGTGTACATGCCTACATATCTAGGTAGGTATGTAAATGAGTTGTGTGGGGAGGTTGTGGTGAGTCTATAGAGAGACTGCTGAACAACCTGTGTTTGTTCTGTACAAGAAACGTGGTGTGGATTTGTATGTGGTGCAAGGTAGTGTTGGGCAAGTTGTGGTTGATCTGTGGCTTGATAGCCATAGGCAGTGTTGGGCATGTGGTGGTAAAAATGGGTGTGTGCTATAGGGCTGTTTAGAAGACTGTATTGGATGTATTGATGGAAGTGGGTTGTGTTGAGCAGGCAGTTGTGAATCTGTCAATGGAAGTGGGTTCTGTTGGGCAGGAGGGGGTGGGTATTTAGATGGAAGTGAGTTGTATTAACATGGCTGTGGTGGATCTGTAGCTGGAAATGGGTTGTGTTGAGTTTACTTGGCTGTGGTGGATCTGTAGATGGAACTCGGTTGTATTGGGCAAGCTGTTTGGATCTGTACATGGAAGTGGATTGTTTTGAGTAGGCTGTGGTTGATCTGTAGATAGATGTGGGTTGCGTTTAGTTGTCTGTGGTGGATCTGAAGATGTAAATGTGCTTTGTTGATTAAGTTGTGATGGATCTGATGATGGAAGTGGATTGTGTTGGGTAGGCTGCGGTGGATCTGTAGATGGAAGTGGATTGTGTTGGGCAGGCTGTGGTGGATCTGTAGTTGGAAGTGGATTGTGTTGGGCAGGCTGTGGTGGATCTGTAGTTGGAAGTGGATTGTGTTGGGGAGGCTGTGGTGGATCTGTAAATGGAAGTGGATTGTGTTGGGGAGGCTGAAGTGGGTCTGTAGATGGAAGTGTGCTGTGTTGAGTACGTTGTGGTAGATCTGTTGATGGAAGTGGATTGTGTTGGGCAGGCTGTGGTGAATCTGTAGATGGACATGGATTGTGTTTATTTGGCTGTGGTGGATCTGTAGATGGAAGTGTGTTGTGTTGAGTAGGCTGTGTTGGATCTGTACATGGAAGTGGATTGTGTTGAGTAGAATATATATTGGGTCTGTAAATGGAAGTGAGTTGTGTTGCACAGCCAGTAGTGGATCTGTAGATGGAAGCAGGTTTTGTTGAGCACACTGTAATGGGTCTGTATACGGAAGTGAGTTGGGTGGAGCACACAGTGGTAGATCTGTATGTGGACGTTAGTTGTGTTGAGCAGGCTATGGTGGATCTGTAGATGGGAATGCGTTGTGTTGAGTAAGCTGTGGTGGATCTGTAGATGGAAGTGGGTTGTGGTGGGCAGGCTATGTTGGATCTGTAGATGGAAGTGGGTTTTGTTTACATAGCTGTGTTGGATCTGTAGATATTAGTGGGTTGTGTTGGCCAGGCTGTGTTGGTTCTGTAGATGGAAGTGGGTTGTGTTGAGCAGAATATTGTGTATCTGTAGGAAGACTCAAGTTGTGATTCTCAGACTCCCTGCTGGTTTGCGTGGTGTGCTGAACGATGGGGGGTTGCACTATGTTTGTTTAAAACTCACAGGAATCCCATTAAGCCCTGATTCTTCTCATTTAGAACATCCAGTGGGACATGGACCAGAGCCCCTGGGAAGCGGCATGTTGCAAGGGACACCAATTATCATCCCTAGGACACTGATGTGCCTGTTCCCGTTCATGGCAGCTGTCACATTGTGAGACAGCCCTCCATGTCAAACCCATTCAACCTAGTGCTCTGAGAGCCATCCTAATTGGTGTTGGCCAAACAGATTTTACACAAAGTTGCAAAGGAAGCTAAGTAGCTGAATGTTCACATTGTCCAACCCCTGACCTGCAGTTAGGGCCTGTTCTGAGATCTTCATTATGCTCCATTATGTTGATTAATCATCTCTGACTCATCTGTACATACACAGAAAATCCAGGGCACCAATTAAAAGCAATATTCTGGCAACAAGCACTGGCATAAATAAGAAATAGCCTCTCTTCTCCCTGGGGAGTGATATGATAGTGGCAAGGGGTAGGTTTTGGCAGAGGTGGAAAAACTGTTAGGGTCTTTGGGGGTCCAACAAGTTTAATTTGCCTATGGCCTTTGTCTCCTTATTTGGGCTTCTCATCTCTTTTTTTCTTGGCTGCCCACCCGCCATGATCATCCCTCCCTCTTCTACCCCTTCCAGAGCTTTTTCATTCTTTGTTGTAGAAAGGGGATTTTGTTAGGGAATCACTTGACATCATTAGGTTTGGAGAATGGCCACAATGACTGAATGCTTGTCTTGGCTTATGAAAACATATGTCAGATCAGCCGTCCTTAGGCTGTTTCTCGACCTCAGGTGAAAGGTCTGCCCACTTTTGTGCTTGCCTGTTCTCTGCATTTTCACTTTCAATCTTTCTGTCTTCCTTTTCTTTCCTTATTCATCAGTCTTTCTCTCAATCTCATACTTGTTCTCTCTTCAGGTTTCCTTATATCTTAAATAAAGTACATCCATGGAGAAGCTGTCAGGTAAACGTGGATATTTTAGTAGTGCCACCATGATGTCATACACTATTGTCAGTTTTTTTATAGTCTAATGTTCTTTGTGTTGGTCTTTGAAATCATAGGCAAGGATTCATATAATTACCCGCAATGATTATGGATCTGCACCATAGGGAATTAGGCTAAGCACAGCACTTTGATTTTAACAAAGGTAACTTTAGATGCTCAATATAACAAGCAGCTCATTGTGGGTTTCTTTAAAACCAGATTGAGATGATGAATAAAGTGTGTGAGTTCTGGACAAGGGAACCCTGTAATAAGAACCCACTATAAAAACTCTATGTTCTTCATGTTTTGGTAGTTCTGTAATTCTAGATAATGCAGCTACCTGATATGAAAGGCTGAATTTCCTGATGAATTGTGTGAGATGCAGGATAGGACGCTGTGTGGAAAAGAATGCTCTATGAAAAAAAATAAATAAGTGGTCAACCATATAACACAAAGAGCAATAATGTTGGCCTCATGTATAAACAACAGCAAATTAATGACCTCCATTTTCTTCTGTCATTACCAGGTCAGTTATTGTAAATGGATAAACTCAAAGACTAATTAAGTGCAAAAGACAGAAATGGAGCAAGAGAGAAAAAGAGTGAGAGAGAGGATGTCTGAATCACTGTACTGACATAGTGAACTGAGGTCTAAATTTTATTTAGTTAATACTGCATGCAGTACATGCAATACAGTACAACATGCAGTATACTGCGTATGTATTTAAGATAAGCGGTATACTGCATGTGTCATATGTACCGAATAAGAATTTGAAAGCATTGGGTGCCAGTGCATTTAGCCAATATGCTTTCAAATGTATTTTTAATGATATTCTGATAAACACCTACATCATGCCTTGTCTTGAGCTGTATGGAGTCCCATTAAATGGACTTCTCCAGAACTTAAACTAAATGGATGTTGGACCAAATACTGACATGACGCAATGGCATTTACACACAAAAGACATTCCATCAAAGCGTGTGTGGCCAATGCAGGGTGGTTATTAGGAGAGGGCGGGAATGGTGCTTAGCTACTGAGAGCGGAGAGTCAAGAGGCTTTGGCCATCAGTGGGAAAGGCCTGATTATTTGTGAAGAGGTTCTGTGAGAAAAAACGCCCAGCACACAATTCACTAATTACAGGCCTGCGTAACGCACAACAAAGAACCATCTCATATCTTAATAAAAATGAGGGATCGAAAGAGTGTGTGTGAGAGAGAGAGAGATTTTCAGCATTGAACACAGAGAAGAGGGAAAGACATAATGAGAGTTAGAGGTTGACATTAAGAAGCAGAGAAAATGTAAAGTTATAAAATGAGAGATTGGAAAGACACAAATTTAAGTCACCAATGTGCCTGAAGCCAAGTGAAATGTATGCAGTGCTGTCCAGTATTTGGTCAGTGACAAAAAATTTTAATTAATTTTTAAATAATTATTTTTTTCATTTAATTTTGTAATTTTTTCTTCCCATATTTCTTGGGATATCTGTATTGCTAGAATAAAACATTTCAAGTAATAGTGACCAAAAACACTGTCATTCATGCAGTAAAACTTTACATACATTATATGGCCAAAAGTAAGTGGACACCTGTCCCAAACTCTTGCCACAAAGTTGGAAGCATACAGTTGTCCGGAATGTCTTTGTATGCTGCAGATTTAAGATTTCTCTTCACTGGACCTAAGGGGCCCAAACCTGTTCCAGCATGACAATGCCCCCATGCACAAAGCGAGGTTTGACAAGGTCAGTGCATAAGAACACAAGTCATCTACACAGAGCCGTGACCTCAACCAAACTGAACACCTTTGCGATGACCTGGAACGATCAGAGCCTTCCCTCAGTAATGCTCATGGCAAAATCTAGTGGAAAGCCTTCCCAGAAGGTTGGAGGCTGTTATAATAGCAAAGGGAGGACCAACTCCATATTAATGCCCATGGTTTTGGAATGGGCTGTTCGACATGGGGCGTGATGATCAAGTGTCCATAAACTTTTGGCCATATAGTGTAATTACATACACTCACCAAGCACTTTATTAGGAACACTATACTAATACTGGGTTGGGCCTCCCTTTGCTCTCAATACAGCCTCAATTCTTCTCGGCATGGATTCCACAAGATGTTGGAAACATTTCTTTGAGATTTTGGTCCATGTTGACATGATTGCATCACACAATTCCTGCATATTTTTCAGGTGCACTTTCATGCTGAGAATCTCCCGTTCTACCACATCCCAAAGGTGTTCTATTGGATTCAGATCCGGTGACTGGGAAGGCCAGTGAAGAACACTGAACTCATTGTCATGTTCATGAAACCAGTTTGAGACAAATTTTGCTTTGTGACATGGTCCTTTATCATGCTGGAAGTAGCCATTAGAAGATGGGTAAATTGTGGCCATGAGGGGATGCACATGGTCAGCAACGATACTCAAATAGACTGTGGCATTCAAGCAACGATTGATTGGTATTAACAGGCCCAATGTGTGCCATTACACCACCTCCACCAGCCTGGACTGTTGACACAAGGCAGATTGGGTCCATAGATTCATGCTGTTGGCACCAAATTCTGACCTTACCATCTGTGTGCCTCAGCAGAAATCGATATTCACCAGATCAGGCTACTTTTTTCCCAGTCTTCAACTGTCCAGTTTTGATGAACCTGTGCTCACTGCAGCCGCAGCTTTCTGTTCTTGGCTCACAGAAGTGGGACCCAACATGGTCTTTTGCTATTGTAGCCCATCCATCTCAAGGTTTGACGTGTTGTTTTGAAAAGCATTCTGAGATGTTTTTCTGCTCACCACAATTGTACAGAGTGGTTATCCGAGTTACTGTAGCCTTTCTGTCAGCTCAATCCAGTCTGGCCATTCTCCATTGACCACTGTCACCAACAAGGGGGTTCCGTCTGAAGACCTGGAACTGCCGCTCAACTGGATGATTTTTCTTTATTGCACCATTCTGCGTAAACTCTAGAGACTGTTGTGTGTGAAAAGCCCATTAGATCAGCAGTTATAGAAATACTCAAGCCAGCCCATCTGGCAACAACACTCATGCCACGGCCAAATCACTGAGATCACATATTTTTCCCCCATTCAGATGGTAGATGTGAACATTACCCGAAGCTGCTGGCCCGTATCTGCATGATTTTATGCATTTCACTGCTGCCACATGATTGGCTGATTAGAAAATTGAATGAATTAGAAGAATGAATAGGTGTACAGGTGTTCCTAATAAAGTGTTCTGTGAGTGTATATTAAAGAGCATTAAACAAAGAATACACCTGCCTAGCCTGAATGGGCTGAATCTTTTTCCTTTGTCTACCTCCTTTTGCTCCCAAAACTTCTGTTTGGTTTAAACCTAAAGATCACCTCAGAGCAAGTAGTGTGTGTGTGTGTGTGTGTGTGTGTGTCTGTGTGTGAGTGTGTATGAGATCTCCAAACTGCCTTTTGGAGTGTTGCTATTCAGATTCATAATGCAAGTTTGCTTCTTCATTTAAAGGAATTCAATGAAAATCTGGTACACTTTGCAGCAACGATGGGCCTCCTCCCCATACTATTTCACACGTTTGTGCAAGATTTTGAAACTATTTTCAAAACCGCTCAATTTTGATCTCTGATGAAGGTGATTTACTCTTGCAGATAGTGAACTGAGAGGGCCATTAGCACCTGCTGAATAATCTGTTTCCCCTGCTGACACAAGAAGGTAGAAAAAAAGCATTCTTGTTAATGAAATCCCAAGTGACATTCATGGACATCTCAGAATGGGACTGTTCACATATCAGATTTTGGCTCTAACTACATTTTTCCAGAGACCTTATTGAGAAGTTCAGGGAGTGCATTGCCACTGTATACAATATAAAATATGAATTCTGCTTGTAATGATAAGTTGTTCTTCTTTTTCAGGAAGTATTACGTTTAAAGGAGCAAAAAGCCATTCAATGTATACCATCTGCTCTAAAAATGCCTCTGGGCATCTGTAGTTCTTGTTCATTCACAGTGGGGTGCTTTGACCTATGAATTGTAAATGATGTTATCAGTGGAGCAAGAGAGCAAGTGTTTTAACCATATCTTTACAAAGTCATGTTTTTGCCTAGTCTATACAGCCTGAGTTTTTGTTTGTTGTTGTTGTTGTTGTTGTTTGGTGCTGTGACCTCCTTTAGCTTGATATCTTCAGTATATCTGAATTCTTAACCTTGCTCCGTTTTGTTTTATTTTGTTTAACTTGTCTTGTCATTAAATTCATTTTTGCTTGGATCTGTTCTTTTTTGCTTCTGTAAAATAAACCTTGCACTTTGCTTTTACTTCATCTGTCCAAGCATTACTGCAGGAGTGGAATACTATAAAATATGCTTATCAGTGTCATATCCTGAAAATTCAAGCTGTCTTTGATTTTTTTTTAATTAAAAGCATTTGCTGTACTATGTTAACTGTGCACTCTGGGCACATTCTCTCTCCCCTGCCAATCACAGCAGCACTAGACCATCGTGGGCATCTCTGAGCTCAGGTATTGTTTGTTGACGGCAGTTAGAGCTTTCCGCAAAGTGTCTTACACTGCCCTGTGATGCATCATGAGCAGCGGTTCGAAAAGGAGGTGTCTTACTCAGAGGAAGCACATGTTTGCCCCACCTTCCCTGGATGGTTATCCTGGATGGATAGGGACGAACTAGTTACTGACTGGGAATTGGTAAAATGACAAAACTGGGGGAAACAGTCATTCAGATTTTAAAGGAAAAACCCTTAAATACAATATTTTACAATGTATTGTAAAATCACATCAAAGTTTACATGCAAAGTTTTTCATCAATCTGATTGAATTGAAGTTTTTGAATAAAACTGTTTATATGTGTGCAGTCTAAAGACAATTTTCATTGAGTTTCAAATGATGGCAACTGGTTTCACTACCCAGTTTTCAATTGTTTGTGTTTTTGAAAAGTTTGAGATTTAAAATCTGGCCCTTGAAGAATATTGGACCACATTTTGTACAGACATCTGCTATTACTAAGATGTTGTTGCTATTGGTAGAATCTGGTTCTAGTGCTAGTCTGTTATCTCTAATATTGTCTAGTGGGGATGCTTTTTTTTGGGCACATTCTTTCGGCGTAAAAAATAAATGCATGTGTTGTTCTTTCTTTCAATCTCAGAACACATTTTGGGTCAGTAAAACCTGGTCATCACAAGTTTGAGAGTATGTTCTATACCAGTATTCCAAAATTCCAGTCCTGGGCTGATATGACACACCTTGCCATACAACTGGAGTGTATGGAATCCCTACAGCAGGCACAGCAAAGCCTTTGCAAGTGCACGATAAAAGCTGTTTATGTTATTGTCACCTGACAGCTGTTTCATGGTTATGGCCTGCAAAACATTATTAGCAATTATTGTAGTTTTCATTCTCAGATACATTAAATACCAGATTAGCTGCTGCTCTTTTTTGGGATAATTTATCATTCTGCTATCTGGATATATGGAAAGACCATCAGCATCATTTTTGCTTAAAGGTGAAATATTGAAAGGGCAGGCCATGTATGATGTCAGACTGTGTTAGTTAAATAGGGCCATGTGCCACTTGTATTTTTTCTTCTTAGAGCAATCATGCAGGAGAAAGCATTGTTCATTTATTTTCTAACAGGGGTTGTAGAAAGCTATTGTCCCCAGATCAAATGAAAATGACTATACCAGGTTTTAAGGTAAATACAAAAAAAAACACAGACACACACACAAAAACATTTTAAAAAGTCATCCGTCATGCAGTAACTGGGGTCCCTGGAGGACTAGTGGTTAGGCCACAGTACTCTCACTGCTGCAACCCAGGTTTGATTCCTGGCCAGGGAACCAACCCCAGCCACTGGGGTTGCGTGCAACAGTGTGCTCTCGGTGCCGGTCCCAAGCCGGAATAAAACTGGGGAGGGTTTCATCTCAGGAAAGGCATCCAGCGTAAAACCTGTGCCAAATCAAATATGTGGAGCAAAGTGTGCTTTTCATCTTTTTTTTCCCTGCCTTTGTGTAGAGCGTTACACTGCCAACAGTAGTCATTCAACTGTTTGAAGGTCCTAACCTACCATGTATCTTTAATAACTATGAAATATGGTTGTATTACTGTAATACAATTGCTATAATTGCACATCAAAAAAATGCCCATTCTTGTTACATAATGTGCAGAAAGATATCTTCAAGATGCTCAAAATTAATTTTTTGGCTAGCTCCCCCAGCCTTAACTACCACCTCCCTGAGGAAGCTTGGGCTGCAGTGGTAGCCAATCCCTCCCCACCCCTGGCTTCAGTACAGTATTATTGGTTTGCATCATTCCTCATTCACATGACAACATGCATTTGTAGACAAGCCTTTGTTTGTGGCTGTGGGGACCGATGCAGCCGCTTGTGTCAATTATTAAGTAAAGCCAGCTCTGGGGCAGGTAACCACCTGTAGCTCATCACTTCCAGCTCAGAATAATATGTATGTCAGTGGATTGGTATTTATTCATTGGTGAAATACAGAGAAACCATTTGTGACAGGGTATTTAAGGCTAAGTGCTTTAGTTTATGCAAAGGATAGCAAGCTTCACTCTTTGACAGGCTTTCGCTAGCTAAAACCATCCAGCGTAACAGATAGGGCTGTACAGGGCTGCTCTTGTTTCAGAACAGCAAATCTAAGATCGTGTCAGTAACAGTTTTATATGTGTGCTAACAACTAGGTGAACAACAGTTTTCAAAGGGTTCTTTGGGGTTGTGATTATCCCTTTGCTTCTTTGAGTATGTGGTTCTTGTGGATTACTCTATCAAATCATTCAAATCCTTTACAATCGTGGAATAATCCTGGGTAATCTTTGTATTATATTCAAAGAAACAACTGGAGTGGTGGTCAGGCAGTGGCCCTGTCATCTATCTGAAGCATGAGTACAGGCTATAGAGAAAGTAAACAAAATATTACAGTTGGTTGCAACTAAAGAATCCACAAGCCCATGGTCCAGCCCCATCATCATAGTGCCAAAGGCAGATAGATCTCACTGCTTCTGGAATGACTTCCGGAGGATAAACAGGGTGGCAGAATTTGACACTTACCACATATGGATGAGCTCATAGAATGCCTGTGAAGGCTGCAGTATAGCTTTACCTTGGGCCTCACAGTTTCTCCTGGCTCCAAAAGATTGGCCCCTGCAACCCTCCAGCAGGTCATGAATATCACCTTCCAGCCTCATTATTGCTACACCATCATATACCCAAATGATGTTGTTTTCCACTGGGAATGTTAGAACAAGCACACTGTGTGTTTTCAGAAGTTGTTGTAAATTAACTGAGGGGCTTGACTGAACACCAATCCAAGAAAAAAACCCTCTGGGCCTTTCTGAGTCTGGAGGGATATTGCCAATGTTTTGTGCATGATGTCTTCTCTGTAGCCTTCCACCTGTTAGATCTCACAAAGGATGGACAGCCAGAGAAGGTAATGTAGGGCTCAGCAGCTGACGCTGCCTTTTGCAGGCTAAATAAATCCCTGACATCAGACCTGATGTTCGTCAACCAGGACTTCAGCTAACCATTAATGCTACAAACAGACATTGGAAAAGGGACCACACCATCACAGCAGGTGGGTGGTAAACAGCACTCTGTAATCTTAGCCATAACCTCTTGCCCACAAAACAAAAATAAATAAAATAAATAAAATGGGCAGTGCAGGATATAGTACACTATCTCATTGGGAAGCCCTTCACCCTTATCACATGACGTTGCAGTGGATGTTCAGAGCCAAGAATTCAAACCACCAGATCACGAGGCAAATTCTGGACACCTGGAATTTGCATTATGGGTCAAACATTAGTCAGGGTCCCAGCATGGCAACATTGATGGCTCTCTTACGCCTGCATGCCTTCTACAGGGCCTCCTCCAGCAACCCAAACAGGGACTAAAGAGGGAACTGTGAGGGCCTCATCTAAGGGTACCACCTCCTTGGGAATTTGTCACGGTGAATATAGCACCCGGGACAGAAACTCTAACAGCACCACAGACAACACTCAGATGAATGTATGTGCACCTGAGGCAGAGTAGTACATAGCTGGAGAGCACTGATTGTGTTAAATCCCCCAGCTGGCTGTATATGGGAGGACGAATACAAAGGATGTACTGCATAAGAAGACATGGAGACATAGTATTCACTTAGGAGTTAACACCAAAATTGTGCACATCAGTATTCAGACTCCTTGGACAGTTCCATTGTATGGGCCATATTCAATGTCTTGCCGTATTCAGAGGTTCTTGAGTAGACGTGTTCCAGATGGGATTTTTCAGTAGCATACCACCACCTTTAAAGACAAGCACTTGCCTTTAAGCCTAAAAAATATCATGGCTTAAAAAGCAGGTTGTGTTTTTTCTTTGCTGTCAAGTGCAATACAAATTAACAGCAAAGAAAGATACAATTTTAAAACGAATAAATAAAGAGAAATATTAATATGATGATATTCACCTCAGAAGATGGCAAATATTTAAAAAAAACATCAAATAGGAGTCTAGTATATTAACAATATATTACTTCCTGAATAGTCCTAGTAGTAATTATCACATGAAATCACAACACATGCTTTTTTGCCTGATGATTTAGAGGTACAGCAGCAGAAAGCATGAAACTTAGGCAGGCAAGAAAAATACTGAATCTACTATTATGAAGTGCAGCAATTGATCAAGCAGATCAGGAAAAAGATTTATTTTGTGCAGTAGACTATATTATCAGGATTTTAAGTCACTTGTCAAATTAATTCTTTCATGCTTTTAATTCTGATTTGTCAAATTAATAAAAAAAAATAAAAAAAACAGGCTGTTGCTAATTCTATGTGTTCTATCAAGAAAATGGTCCCACAGTTGAAAGGAAAAGCTGACTAAGCACTCATCTGCTATGGTTCACTACAACTCATTTCATGTAAGTGTAGATCATAATTATATAAAAGTCGCTCATTGAGTTAAGTAATGTCTCCGATTATAATGCTCCAATCTCCACTTTGTGATTAAAAAAATCTTTTCTGTGGACTTTATATGGACAATATGATTAATGAATAGTGTTGTGTTTACTGTATGTATGTATTTACATTGAAAGGCATCCCATAGTTTTTTGAGTGTTTACATGTACAAAACAGAAATCGGACACTACATGTCATTACATGTGTGTAAGTCAAATCGAATATGGCCCTGTATGTCAACTGTCTGACAGCTTGTTGTAACCACAATATTTCACCATGATATTCATGTTTTGGGCAATGAAAATATATTAAAATAGTATGTACAAATAGTAGTACTGAATAATACAAATAGTATGTACAAATAGTGAAAAATTAGTTTTTGAAGGATAGATTGGGGCGAGGTGACACAGGAAAAACATGAAACTTTGCACAGACATTAACCAGAGCTCAAGACTGAATCTCAGACCCTGGAGAAGTGAGGTGTCAGCATTACTTGCTGCACTACTGTGACACTCCCATCTAAATTCACCAACTCAAACCATGACACACGGCATTACTGGGGTTTTACGCTGATTTCTGTGACTGTGGAAAATGGTTTGGAAATTTATCTTGGAAGTACTAAGGACCTAATTTTTTCTTTCACTACACTTTTTTTTTAATTTTCAATACACTAGCCTGTAGAGCATTATTCTTGAAGAGAGATTCAATTATCATGTTTTTGTGGTAATGGAAGATGAGATCATCTTTGCTATAAACCCTACTCCCTGCAGGCCTGTTTCTTTAGCTAGTTATGTCTTTTTATTGTATTAGTGAATCCACTAGTAATAGGTAAGTGAACTGTTTTGATTGTAGGTTTGTGCAAATTTGGTATTTGAGTTATGAAAATATTTGATTTTTACACTCCTGGCTGGCTCAATATGGGCCATATTCAAAGTTGACTTATGCAAGTATAGTTAATACCAAAATTATGTGCTGCTTAGACACGTGACCAAAGTTTCTTGGAAACAAAGGCATGTATGAGCTACCCACAATTCTGACCTTGAATGTAAGCAATATTTCTTGTGCATATTGGCCCCAGTGAGGATCAGTAATATGTCCAGCGCCACTGTCTGACAGTTTTGATGTAGCCACAATATGTAATGCCGAATTGTATGAGGCTGTAAATACAAAACAAAACAAAACAAAACTATGGAATGCTATTTGAGGCCAATATTAAATACACAAATATGACATGATTAATTAATTAATCATTTTTTAATGATTTCATCAATTAATTAATAGTAACATCCCTTTAAGGTCCACAGTGTTTTTTTGTTTGTTTGGTTTTTTTTGCACAGAGGACATTGGAGAAGCGAAGACATGACATCTTGCAATCTCTTGCAAATAAATCTATAAAATAATATAGAAATTATTAATTAAATTAGGAACAACACTTCCTTAATGTGAGCTATAAGTATAGCAGAAAAATGCTTGGTCAGTGTATCCTTTAAGCTGTAGGAATTTTTTTTTTTTTTACAGGAGAACTCATAGAGTTAACCAAAATGTTGGCTTTATTTTATGAATTTGAGAATTTAATAGAGAATTAAATGCATAATAAAATAGCCTACATCCCATACACATACATTACAATTTTCTACACCCCATGCAAAACTCCTCTCCTAAAAAAGAAGCACAGAAATGGGCATCATAACTCTTTTGTAATAATATATGCTGATCCTTATTTGTCAATAGGTCAACTTGTCATGTTTGGAGAAAGAAGGTGAGAGGTGGGAGCATCCTGATATGGGGCTGTTTTTCTGCAAATAGTAGCAAATAGTAACACATCATTAAAGGAAACATGAATGGAGTGATGTACCAGGACATATTAGTTTTTAACCCCACTGGCCATGAATATCAGGGACAACAACCCCAAACATACAGCCAAAATAACTAAAGAAGGCCTTGCATGGTCTAGCCATGCCAGGATGTCTCAGAATCCTGTTTACAATTCATGGCGTAGTCCATCAGAGGGACTCTCATAACCTTGGTGAATTGAAGATGATTTGGCAAGAGGAATCGGCAAACAATTAAACCACAATTCACAATTACTTCTTACCATAGACGAAGCTGGTAATTTCTGGTGTCCAAATACTTTTTCTACTGTCTTTCTTTACAAAATCAAAAGATATTATGTGTATAAATGTTAAGTGGATATATGCACCAGAAGTCTATTATATAACAAAAGTGTCTGAAGGCTTATTTCCCCTCATTGTATGAACGCCGGTGATGTAGCTGACCTGTCAGAGCCAGAATTCACAGACCTTTACTGACAGTGCTGGCATTTCTACCTCTGGGATTTTTTATTTATTTATTTATTTCAGTTTTCTAGTGTTTCCAGCAGGGACATGCATAAATTAATTAAAAATCTTCAAGTTTATTAGCACTACACAGATACAGATACAGAGTGGCGGTGCATTATATTACACTCATACTCTGACCAGTTTTAAAAGCATAATGTACAGAAAAACACAGTAATTCACATATATTAGCCACTAGCCTGCCTATGTTAGTATGCTACCGTAAACAGATCCCAGGATAAAAATAGATCTATAGATAAAATGCATACAATAAAGAAAGCAGAAACCATGATGGACTCACTTTTGCCTGAGAGTTTTAAGTGCATAAAGCACAGAAAAACACACCAAGGACGCCTGATAACTGCTAACCTGTATAGGCTAATGCACTAGATAAAACTGATCATAGAGTAAATAGACACAGACACACACTGTCAAAACGACAGGCCAAAATTGAACAGAAGAAAACTGAATTGATCGAATTGTTCTTGCCCAGTTTAACAAAATCTGAAATGCAAAAATAAACAGAACTTATCAACTATACCCCATTAGTCATCGCTTGCTCTGGTATGCTGTAGGGGCCATGGATTCTGCAAGTCTCTGGAACTGGAGGAATAAACACCATTATTCCAAAAGATATTACCTCATTTGGAGTTTTGATGATGGAAGTGGAGAGAGCTGTCTAACACATCGCTTCACTATCTCCCATAGGTGCTCAATTGGGCTAAGATCTAACGACTGTCCGGCCATAGCATATGATTTACACCGTTTTCATACTCGCCAAACCATTCAGTGAGCTCTCATGCCCTGTGTATGGGAGCAGAGTCATCCTGGAAAACACTCCCATCAGGATAGAAATGTTTCATCATAGGATGAATGTGATCATTCAGAATAACTGTATTCATTTGCAGTGACCCGTCTCTCTCTAAGCAGACTATTGGATAAAACCATGCCAGAAAAATACCACCCACGACATAGCCTCCTTCCTTCACAAAAATATGGTGAAATATGGCCCATCTGACCATACCACTTTTTTTCCCACATCTCTGTAGACAATGCTGGTGGGTTTTTTTTTGCATTTGTCTTCGTAGTGAGTGGTTTAATTACTGCAGCCCTACTATAGTATCCCTTTCTGTGTAAGAGTCAACAGGCTGTTCTTGCAGACACATAGTCTGACCTGCATTGAAATTCTCAGTTACCTTAAGAACAATTCCTCTTCTATTTTTCCTTACACCTCGCACCAATTCACAAGTCATCACAGTCATCGAATGTGTACTTTCACCCACAGTTTCCAACCCTGTTTACTTTCCCGTAGAGCTAAATGAAGATGTCAATCGAGTCACTGTTTTCATTGTGACTGAAGCTCCTGTCTCTGCACTCCAATAATGAACCCTCTTTCAGATTCATTATATCATTTCCTCTAGCCATCTTGATCCAAAATCAAGGTCAATTAGGTCTGCTCAGCATTTGTATACATGCCACAAATTACGGCACAAGGTTAATTGCTTAATTCTATCAGGCAGTACACCTGTCTGCATATGCGCTTGCTATTCTTCTTGCTTCTCCACTCATTTCTTCAGGTTTTTCATTTAATTTGAAACCTGAATTTGAATTTGAATTAAAGCTTTTACTATTTTACAACTTAATGTCATAGACACTGCAAAATTCAAAAACCATTGTACTGGGTTTCAGGATTAATATAACAACAACCAAAAAAAAAAAAATCATTGCCAAGTTATTGAGTGAATGCCATTCTCAAGATGTGGAGATATGAATAAAGGTTTAGAGTTTCTCCCCAATCCTCTCTTCACAGAGTTTTTCCATTGCACATTTAAAAACACGAACTGGCCCAAATAGCAATCAGCAGAAGCTGGAGTTCTAGTCTATCTTCCAGTCTAGTCTATGTCAGACAACAGGAAAAACCACTGCATTATCATTTCAGCACACAACAATGTCATCACAGCACACTGTACGTTTACGCCTTTGTCTGATTGGCTGTTTGGATAACCAAATTATATTGGTTAAGACCAAATGATACTGGTTGAGATTATATTTGCGTATGCATCTTCTCATCATTCCATGGCTCCATTTTCTCTATTTTCAAACAACAAAAGATCCACAGTCTTTTAATGTGTTACTTTAAAAATGGCTGCATACTGTCAAAATATTCTACCTATAGTTTTATGTTGCAGGCCTTTTTTTTTTTATAAGCCGACAGTAATAAAGTAGCACAGAAAATAGGACAAATCGTCAGATTTGGGGCTCTGAGTGTTTTGTGTATATGGTGTCACATACTGTGTGACATGGTGTACATAACCAGTCAGCCACAAACAGTGCTGCTACCCTCTTCTACCTCATCTACCTTTAGGCACTGTTGATGCCAATCCTGAGCATGCACCAAAAACCATACAACATTTAAAATCAAAATGGTTCAGTGGAAAAGGCTAAAGGAAGAGTAACAGTAATATACATAACGAATTCTATATCCTGTGCACTATTTCCTTGTGTGTACTGTGTTGTTCATATGTCTTTTCAGTCTCCTCAGTTGAACCTGTATCATCTCACTCTTAAATTGGCCATTTAAACTATTATGTTATAATACGCTCCTGGAACATAAAGTAGCCATATAAAAACAACCCTCAGCTATACATGAATCACAAAATGACTTCTGTATGTCCCAGAGTAAAGACGGAGCAGATGCGTGCGGTCGCACATTTCACTGGGGAGACGAAAGCTTGCGGTGTCTGTGCTTTAGGGGAAAAAAGCAACGCACAGCGAGCCGTGACAGTTAGGTCAACCATTATTTTGGTTTTACATGTTTCTTGCACCTCACAACCTCAAGAAGGAGTTAAGTATTATTTAAGGAGACAAAGTTGTTCTGTCTATGGAATGGCTGGACCACCAGATTTCTGTTGACATGGCCCTTTCATTAAATATGCGGTTGCTGAAGAGTGCACTTCAGTGGGCTTGTGTCCATCTGTCACTCGTTCCATTGCTGACAGAGCCACTGAACACTTCAGCAAGACAGTGACCACTGTGCTATTATACACACGTTATTTTCTGCCTGTCATTCCACAGAGAAAACAAGTGTTAATTCGTTTACTTTGGACATGACCAGTGGAAAAACATTTTTTATGAGCTTTTCCAAAAAGTGGCCCTTAACTGCACATTGTTCTAAAAATACACACGATGCACCGAGGCAGCCTGCTGAAAGATAGTAAAGCCAGGTCCCTGTGCAACCTTTCACTATTCTAACCTCCCGCAGTGGAGTCAGAACCTCCTTTTGCCTATGAATAGGCATCCGTCGGCAGTAGTGAGTTCACAGAGCTATCGTCCTGAAAGGGAGGAGTGCCACAGAGGGATGTTATGTTTCATTTCAGCATACTGGGCCTGTTCCAGGGCCATCCTCCACTGATCAAAGGTTAAGCCAGAGGAGAGGCGCTGGCGGGAGCCCTGCACTGAATGCTCTCTGTTCTTTAATTTTCAGATGTCTGGACTCTTAAAAAGTCTGTATTCAACTTTCTTGAGTGCTGTCATCGCAGAATGGTTCCATCTACGTGGATATCAGATACCTTTAGGGTTGCGTCTTATCCTTAGACAAAAAACATGTCTGTTACAGTCGCTTTTTGACTCGTGTTTAAAGTATGAGGTTAATCTGATCCTGATCTCGATAGCGTGGTGCCATGAGATCCTGGTGATGTGTACACATTTTACAGCAATGGTAATACATTTTTTTTTCTCTTATCAGCATTTGCATGGGCCCTCCTTTCCACCCTGTCTCATCAAAAATGTGCTAGACAAAAAAAAAAAAAATGGATTTGCCAGAAAGTGAAGGCGCTCCGAGTGTTTCTTTAAAACTGTAATGTCCAGACAGCTGTCTGTGTGAAAATGATGGGATATTTTTTCAGCCGTCTATTTTGAGTAATGAAGGCCGTGTACTACATATCAGTCCACTTTCCACCTCAGGAAAGAATGAAAAAGGAGAGACAAATACAAAAATAGGGAGTCAAATAGAGAGGTTGTTGGACATTTAAATCAGACCGTGTCCTCTAGTCTTTACCCGCTGTAGGTGGCTGTATAGAGCTAGATCTGATAACATCAGTGGGAAGTTAAACAAAAGGCATTTTTTACTCAAAACGGCCATCTTTCAGACTGACTGCTACTGTAAACACCATTCCTGAATACAACATTATAAGACATGCTATCCTGCATTCCTTCTCCTCCTCCTTTAAAGAAACATGCTCAAAAAGGCCTGCCAAAAAGAAGTCACTAAGTGTGAGAGGAATAGAGTGAGAAAGATCACAAATAGAAAGAAATACTTGAAAATTCCAGACACTGAACTGCAACGTTTTGTACATCAGTGCAACCCATATGTGAACAGTGCGATGAGCATGCATCTGTACTAATGTCAGTTATTGACACACTGAACTCTAGCAAAAATAAGTGTTTCTCTCGAGGCTAATGTAGTCAGTCTAATGAGGGTGCTGTCTTCCACAAAAGTAATGTCTTCCAGAACAAGATTTCATACCAGAAGATTTGAAAATCCATTTGGAAAAGGAATAGTTCCATTAACCTTAATACCTTTCCGAACATTCTCTTTGAACATTCCTCTACTCCCTCTGGTTCTAATTGATTTCATAAAAAGAGGCAATATGTAAAAGCGAGGAGGGAATCTGTTGACATAACCTTGAGTCTAAACGATCCTTGAATTCTCGTGTTGTCTGAGAATCTCTTAGCTGTCTTTATGCGCCTCATAACTTAATTATGACACATTTCCTGGACCTTGTTGCTCATTTCTGAAGTGCAATTCACCTTTTCATAGCCTGTTAACAGTTCAGATGACAAAACGTGTCCTATCCAAGCACATCCATTCCCACATTCATAGCCTCTTCTTAGGATGAGAAGTGTGTGCAACCTACTTCTGGGCTGAAATCTACCACAACCATCTATGAAAATGCAGATTTCTTCCTTTTCTCTGCTGACATATGGGAGATGGAAAGATGTAGTTGGAAAAATGCAAGTCACAGATAAATAAGGGAGGTGTGCACATGGATGAATGTTCAACTGTTAAGCAAATTTCTGAGCATTTTACAAATCTAAAAATATTTTGCAGTGAATTGTTTCTTGGCAGAATGAATAAAGTATTAGTCTTTAGAGGTTTTCTGAGCAAAACACAAAACTTTTTGAAGCATCTGCAGCTGAAACTTAAAAGAAAACACAACCATTCTTTTTCCTTTTTGTTTTTTTTAATATAGTCCTTATTTTTATTAAGAGGTCAAATAAATTCATCAGGTTGTATTTACAGAGAAAGGCAATAAATATTTTTATAATAGTCATAAAATTATTATTTTTTTTGCATACGTTTTTTTTTTTTTAAACCATACATGTGTCATGTTTGTTAGTAGTATCTCTTACAAAACCTGTCATGTGACAAAGGAGTATATAGATTTGTTTACACTACAGCGACACCCATATGGAGGGCAAACCTTAGCACAGGTGAGTTTAGTGAAAGGTGTTCCACCGTCCCTGTTGTAGGTCAATTCAGAATGGTCAGGTATAAAGCCTTAGTGGACATAAGTACATATACAGCAAGATGTTGTCTAAACCATCATAGAAGGAGTTTACAAATGGAAATCTGGAATACAGCATAACCTGATAGGTATTCCTATAAAGTGATAGATTTAAAGAAATGACCATTTTACAGGCTCTGAGAATAGCACATTAAATTGGCAGTGGGAAAAAAAAAATCACCGTTAGACTTATAACAGATTTTGTGGTAATTCTTCAAAAACTACCGTATAGTACTATGAATTCCTGTAACACTTTGAAATAAAAAAGAAGTACATATGTGTGTGCTAATGTTTGAGATCAGGCCCACTGTCACTACAGTGCATTTCTGTAAACCTTGCACCAAAGTACAGCGAGAAAGGTCAAAAGGTTCTCATCAAATCAACATGTTTTGCTCTTTGAGTCCCTTCAACTCCAAGCTCCTCTTCATTTGTTTTAACAAGCACTACTGCCATAGCTGATGCTGATGCCTGGCTAGTCAAAGCATGTTGTGCTCTGCTGAATCACAGGTTGCACAAAAATGTAAAAGGAATCATACAATTGCTGGGTGTGATTAAGCACACTTCACCCGCAGACAGGCCTAGAGAGAACATTCAGACTTCTCACAGAAAAATCACTGACCAGAAATGAAGGCAATGAGATGCTTCATGGAGGGCTCTTCAAAATATTGCACTCAAAGCTAGTGTTGGCCTGTACTGAAGCTGGAACAGAGTCCTGCAAAGTGACCCTGTTATCATGCTCCTCTTGCATTTAAATGATAGCCCATTCCAGCGGGGGAAAAAAACAGATCCTTGTTGTCTGGGCCAATTCAAAATGAAATATAGAAGTTTTTCTTGGGTATTGGAGTCAAATCTCTCCTTTTCAACAGGATGCCTGCTGCTGTAAACTCGTCAAAGTGGGAGACCACAGTTCCTTTTTTGTCATCCATAGTTTGTCCAATATAAATAACAGAGAGTAACAGACACAATATAACATTAATGATAACCCAGAGACATTCAACACCTAAGAGAGACTCAGAGATCCGAAAATATAAAAATAAAACATCTTTGAACTTTTTTAAGCTTTTCGTCTTTTTTGTCCTGTAGCCATCTTTCAGGTTTCCTCTCCTGCTGCTTAATCACAATAACCTTTATGCTGGTTTAAGGCAAGAAGTTTGATGTCTGTAAAGGAAGAGTGCATGCTTGGTCCGTGTCACGTCAGTTTGTTTTGTGGTTTGGCCTTAAGCGCCGTGCCCTACGCGTCCGTTTCGTTACAGTGGTGAAACGGAACTCCTCCTGAGGGTCCACCTTGCCCTTAGGGTCACGTTTCATGAAATGCACTTCCTGCTGTGTCTGTGTGGTCCGTGAGCCTTTCTTGGGCCGGCCCCGGCGGTTGAAGCCCAGGTACCAGCCTTTGTACTTGGCAGACACTAACGCCGTGTAGTTGTTTTCCAAGAACTCCTCCACGAACACACACTCTGGGTTACTCCCATTGAGCTGCAGGGGAGAGAAAATAACATGTCAGATGAAGCCCACCTGTTGAGCAGCTCTCCCAAACCCGTCAGCTGAGTTTACTTGTGAGGTATTAAAGCTATCTGCAAATAGAAAGGTGTTAGGGGTAGAGGTTAAAAAAAAAAAAAAAAAAAAAAAAAAGTTTTC
>CM040981.1:18131021-18171783 GCA_022985145.1 Pangasius djambal
TCTGAGGTTGTCATTTTTCCGTCTTATAACAAGGTTTCTTACTCTAAATACAGTATGTACTATTTATTCAAATCACCTATAGATCAAGTGGAAAACACAAGATAAGACTGGATGTGCTACTGTTCATGCTTATGGTTGGCATCAAACAAGCCAGAAAATGAAGAATTAATGAAAGGGGTGTTGCCCTTTCTATCTCAAATGTGCATATTTGATACTTTTTCACTAGACTCAAGCACCCACTTCGATTTAACCGGACATCTGTGAAACATAAAACACTGGCTCACTCTTTTGCCAGTGTTGCAGCTGTTTGGGTTTTTGGAAATGTCATGTCATCGACTTTACAGTACAGCAATATGATATGAAAGACATCATCACTGTATTCCCACTCTACGAAAGAAACATTTCCACCGACTTGCTAATCACCTGCAAGACGACTGGAAGAGTTTGTGTGGACAGCGTTTTAACTGTGACCCACTAAGTAGGGAAGGCTGTGTCACTCAGTGGCCTCATGTGTGACATACATCATTAGGCTACTCTGTATGACGCCCCCTAGTGATCACACAGCAAAAATAGCTTTTGGTTGGCTTTTGAGGCCAGTAATTCAGAGCATAATGAGTTTCTATATCAAACTGTAGATTACAACCTCTTTAGTTAGCTTTTAAACAGGAGCAGATAAAACTGTTTTGCAGCTGTAAAGATAATTTCATATATCTTTTGAGAAAGATATATGACGGATGCTGAGTTTCAATTCAGTAAATGGCAGACAATGAAAATTCTTACCTTGCCAATGATTTTGCCATTCTTGTTCATGCAGATATAGTAGCGACTTTCTTTTCCTTGTATTCGAACATGACTCCCAAATGTCTCTGTCTCAACAACAAGGAGAGCTGGGATGAAAAAGAACATATTAACATTAAAGCCATGAAGACACAACTGAAGAAAAATATCCAGAATCTAACCAGAATGGTGCTAAGTACATACACATTTATTTGTGAGTTAGAGGTAATTTTAGTAAAACACATCTGATCACTCCGTTATTGGAAAAAAGAGGTTGTGAGAAAAATATGAAGACTGATCAATAGCACACACAAATGGTGAGAATCGCTCCCATGACCACCCTGAACACTCTCTCTCTCTCTCTCGCTCGCTCTCTCACCCTCTCAGTGTTTGGGCACCTTTGTTCAGGCTCACCCCTCCCAGGGGGAGCTATCTGCCAAACCTCTTGGAGCAGTTAAGATCCCTGGGGATTGGGTTTCCAGTCGCCTTTAGTCCCTGCTCACTCAATCAAAAAGTTAAGATGATCCATTTGCTTAACACACAGAGCTATTCAGTGGAGCTCAAAGGCAGGGGGCTCTGAGGGCAATGCCAAAATTGTCCCTTTTAAAAACAACTCACAGTACAACAAGCGGGGGAACCAGTTCAGGCAGAGCACTTGAGATTTGTGCAGGAGCAAGAGAAATAGCCCTCTACCTTGGTTTAGACTGGCGGATAAGGAGGTGACTTTACAAAGGCACTGCTAAAACAGCAGAGAAAAAGAGAACAACCAAGGGACGACAGAATGGATGGAGGGGGTACAGAGTGCGCAGGGAGCCGTACACCTGTTTCCCTTGACTATTTATTTTAAATTATAGATATGACATATGCCTAGACTGCTTAAGAAGTTCCTCCTGTGTAACAGGCATATGCTTGCTCAAGGCATTTTTTTTTAAATATGTCTGACATACTTCTTGTTCTCAGGGCCATACATCTGTTTCAGACCAGAGCCAGACCACAGCACGAAGTGAAGTTTCTACAGGAAAATCAACTGTTGCATTTGTCACAATTGTATGTTAGAAATGTTCTGTATATATATATATATATATATATATATATATATATATATATATATATATATATATATATATATATATATATACATAAAATAACTGAAATCAGTCTGTACTACTAGTAGGGTTGTGAACTATTATCCTTTGTGAACTGATTATTAGAACACTAAGCTGCCGTATTGAATTAGCGCCGTGTCTTTGTATTGCTGAGAGGCAGAGAGCTCTCAGGTGCCAGGTGTGGGGATTTACCTGGATCTGCGTACAATCCTGCTCACACAGGTACAGAACGACCTTTATGTCTGAGCTTTACTCACAATGCTGTACAGCTCACACTCCAAACCTAACACCAGTTTGACTGCCTGAACAAAGCAAAATGCCATATTCTAGATTATTTCCAAACCGACACCAAGCAAGTGACAGTTACCGCTATGTGGAGGCCCTGAGCATGCAAATCAGGCATAGGCCAGTCCACCACCATATGAGCGCAGCAGTATAGGCACGGCTTAAGCCCTGTGCCTGTTGGGGAGTTACTACAACAGCACCGAGCAAGACTCTGGCTGACACGGTTGAAAATGAGGTCGGATGTAAACACACTTGTATCACTCAGCGCAGCTCAGTCCAGCATTCACTGTGCTTACCTCTACCCACGACCCCCACATCCACCCCCACCCCCCCTTTCCCTGGACACACTGGAAGCTACAAATTCAACTGATCTTTGGGCCAATTCGACGCTTCAATTGTGACCGCCAAAGATCTGGACCTATGATCAGTGATCAAAAAGGAGCACAAGTCGCTTCCAGGACATGAGCAGACAATGTTACTCAGTAAAATGAGCACACAATTAAACTTCTAGGATGTAAAGTACACCAGGATATATGCGTGTTTGGTGTAAAACTATCAGATCTGTCTAAAGTGGTGGAAGAGCACAGGAATGCTCCCATACCGTACTTGCCCCCATCGTCTCCGTTAGCATTGATCTTCTTGCCGAGGATCTGTACATGCTTCCCTGTTGTCCGGCTGTACAGCTGGTATATCCGCACCTGTTTCCGACTCACGTCATCGCGTGTGTGGTTCTCAATGTAGAAGCGGAAGTCTGCAGAACTCTGGTGCGACTCCTGGATGCAGAGAAGCAGAGGGTCAGAGTGTGTGACTAAACTTTCATACAGTAAAGTGTAGAGAGGCTGGATGTCATTACTAGATATGTTCATTGATAGAAGTTGTTCTAATTTCCTTTTTATGTCCGGATATTTTGTTCAAAAGTAATTTTGAAGATCAAAACATTAAAAAGAATGTTCAAGATTACAGGCAGTTTTAGCCAATCTGTGTAGCCCTCAGAAAGACAAAGCATGATTTCAGGTTAGCGTTCTCTTTTCATCTCTTCGGGTAAAGCAGCAGAATACTATGTGCCTGGAGCTAAACCGAGAAAACAAGTATTCCATTTCCAATAGCAAGCCACTAGCAATTATCCACCTGAAGGATCAGGACCTGTTCCTCTGTCATCAAACAAATATCTGCCTGAGGTCAGAATTACCCTCATAAATCACACACACACACACAGACACACACATCTGCAGACATGCTAACAGACATTTACGCAGACACATCTGCAGCGAGATATGTGTACATACACCCACCCACACACACACATACACGCACACATACAAAACTATACAACCTAAGGGATCTTTCAATACCCAGCATTCATTTTCATTCACATATTTTATCCACTGTGCCAGTTACCTGAGGCTTTATCCAAAAAAATATTCCCAGCCAATCTTTCATCTGTTAGCCTCCTTAGCTTTTCTCCCCAACCCTGTCCTGCTCTCCTTTCCTGTCATCCCTCCATATGAGGAAAACGTATACTTTCAGAACCCCTGGAATCTAAGCCCAAGCCAAGGCTGCTCTCCTCAGCTGTATGAGTGGTAATTACCCAGTAATGGGCTTTTATGTGGCTGCTCTCAGGTGGCTAATTATATACACATTACATTCTCTGACTCGCTGTTATTTTAACCTCAGCAAATTAATGACATTTAGAGTGTGCGAGGGGAAATGCACTCATGGCAGAACAAATCTTCAACGCTGAGATGAGAAACAAGGCGCTTCCACTAAGCTGTGTGTGCACTGGACTGTGAGATGCATGTGAGCATGCTCAGAAGGCTCAGAATATACCACATGGGATCTAAAGCTCACTTCTGTTGCATTTAACACCAAAACATTTCTTTCTGTCTGCACTGAATTATCCATTCATTTGATTGATTTATTGTTTGACTTATTCATACATCAATCAAATAAATAGCAACACTACCACCGATATTTGCTTATAATCAATAAGTATATATCAGTTACTAATACATAAATAGAAAAGTAAGACATTTTGTCTCTCGCCTAATAAAAGGTTATAAACACAAAATAAATTGTTCACGAAAGATTTATTGCCATTTTGATTTAAACACATCATAAATTTACACACAGAGTATATGTTATGAATCTTTTCAGGCAGGTTTGAGTTTATCACAAAGACGGTCTGACTTCTTTTCTAGAGTAGTTCTGTCTTGACAGAAAGCCCACACACTGTGTATATGAGGGAAAGCACACACACACACACACACACACACACACACACACAAAACCTCTCCTTTGAGGGATTTGCTCTGAAATCTCTCCATCTCTAGTCAAACATTGAGGTGTGTTTGGCAGACAGTTGCATCTCAGCGCAAGCAGGAAAACGGGACATGCCTATGCAAAACATTTTTATCATGCTGCCTGTCTCCCTTCAAAGCCATCCTAGCGAAATGGATATCATTGGGACTTCAAAAGATCAGCACCATCCTTGCTAAGAAGCTGTGCACTCTTGCATGTCCGATAGGGCCCTATCTGCAGACACCATTCTCCGCCGTAGCTCAGGAAACAACGCATCAATGCACTGCCACTTCAGCCCTGCTCTTATAGACTTATCACCCCATTGATTTCCCAGCATTTCCTCAAAGAAGAAAAGGACCAAACCCATTATAAAATACTGAGTGGCGGAATGAAGGAGAAAAAACGCAGGAAGCGTTTATACGCTTGCATGTGTGACCTGCAATTAAAGCACTAGTATTGTAATTACTGACACAAAACGCTGAGGAATCAGACAGCCTGCACTATGGTCTTGGTTGTGCCAACTGTTTTGGAATAAAGATTAGAGTGTGGGACTATATAACCTGCCTCACTCCTATCTATTTAATATAAACTGCTTTTGTTCATTAATTGAGGGTGTCTTTGTAGATGCCTGCTGTTGGTATGACATGTTAATACAAGATTTTATAATCATTGCATTAGCCTATCCAGAAATAACAAAAAAAAAAAAAAAAAGAGGTTTGTGTGTTTTACTTCTGTAATATTTGCAAAAACAGAAATTGTCTGAAATTTAGCAGGCTTATTATACCATTATTCAATCTTCATTTATCTTTTAATTGTTGTGTATAGCGTAATTACATATACCCTGTATCTGTCTCTTGACTGAATTAAAACCTTGCGGAGTGAAAATGGAAAGACAGACTAGAACAATGTCAAAAAAAAAAAATACTTCCAAGAGAGCAAATTCTGATATTATCTTGTATGGTTGCATTCATGATTGCACAATCATCTGAATTTACTATATGATGAATTGTAATTCAGATCCGTAACACACATTACTTTGCCTTTCCATAAGCTACACACAGCGTAGTAAAAATTCCAGCTGTTTTAGAAATGCTGTGCGTGCATTACATTTTTAGAGGCAGTTTTTTCTTTTTAAGCTATTTAGTGCATCACATATAGTCTAGTTTACATGGCTTTTATACAAGCATTTCATTAAAAGAGTAAAGTAAACTCTAATCTTCAAAGTTGGATGGCATTGCACAATTTATCCCAATCCATATCCGTGTTTGCAGCTCTGTATATTATATCTGTATATTATTTTTTTGTATATTAACTTAAGTCGTAATGCAGTTTAATGATCAGTCAGACCTACCTGTAACTGGAAGTAGAGGACCAGAAAATGTAAACACCTGGAGAAAGAGACAGAGAGAGGGGAAAAAAGACGGAAACAAAAAGGAGGAGTAAATCACAACGAATTAGACGAAATAAAGAAGCGCATCAGCACGACACCCTCACATCTGGCTTTGAGCGACTTCTATTGGCAAGAATGCTGGGACTCGTGAATGAAAACGGCTTTCTTACACGTAGCTGAACCTTGAAGGCAGCACGGACATCTTGGTCAGATCCACCTGTTTCCAGCACTCGCCGGTCCAGTCTAAACACGGCGCCGAGGCCTCACGCGCAAAATCCCGGGGGAGACTCGCGCTCCCAGTGACACGAGAGATCAGTGCAGTAAAACTGTGCCGCTGGGAGCCACATCAGGCTCTTCCTCAATTTGCCTGGACTGAATGGGAACAACCGGCCGTATCTCCGTCCGTTTTTCCCCCCTTCCTAATCCCCGCACGCTTTGCGGTTTGGCTCCGCTGCGCGCGCACGCCGTTCTCTCGCTCCGAGCGCGGAAAGATTCAATTTGCACGCGGGATGTGTCTCTTCCGCGCTGACTACAAATTCCACAGGCGCTTTTTTTCACGCCTAGGGAGTGTCGGTCCGGTATTCAGACGAAGTTCAATTCCGCTCGTACCTGCCGGTAAAGTCCACCTCAGCATGGGTCAAGGGTAACTTTCCGTGTCCGGTGTTTTTGGAGGTCGAAAAGAAAAGTGGTTCTCCTCGCGGAGATTAGTTATACGTTGCGGCGAAATCAAACATATTTATGTATTTTATATACATATAAATGAGAGACTCGTCTTGAGTTTAGATTAGACTGTTATCCGGTATAAAAGCGCGTGCAGGCGGAGTGTGTAACGATCCGGAGCGCGTGTCAGCGGTTCATGTGCCGCGGAGGCTCGGTGCGCCGCGAGGGGCTTTTTTTGGTCGCTGGTGGGTGGAAACCTGTCAGTGGTTTTTGCACCTGATAGGGCGATCTGCGAGGACCATCAGTACATCAGAGAGGGCTTTTTTTTTTTTTCTTTTTTTTCCAACATGCTTCTCTGCCTTCACTTAGCCGAGTTTTCTTAACTCTTCTTTCGCTTTAATTTTTTTTTTTTAATGGAAATTCTTTGCGGTTTTCAGCAAAACTTGGCGGGAACACGACGCAGGTGCAGCTCTTCAATGAAAACCAGATCGTGATATGGTGAATTTTGGTAAAGGGAAACTAAGCAATTTATGATTACTACTACTACTAGTAGTAGGAGTAGTAGTGGACTTTACTTTACTAGTAGTAGTAGTACTAGTAGTAGTAATATCATCATCATCATCAACAACAACAACAACAACAATAATAATAATAATAATAATAATACATTCTCTTTCTTGTCACTTGGCTGGTACCATCAAGGGAACATATTTTTATACCTTTTAATGTGTCGCTTTTACCTGGAAAGGTGCATGAAGTGTACCTTTAAAAGATTACTCTAAAAGCTAATTAAAGGCATGGGCTATGACTGATCCTCAGAGTACAGTGATGTAGTTGAAATCATTGTGCAGGCACACCACATCCATCTTCGTGTGTGACAAACTAGACCTACACACTGCACCTCCAAAAGATGTACAAGCACAGTGCCAGGGAAAGGTATAGTTCAGGCTGCTCCTTTTTTTCTGAGAGTGTAATGCAAGGAGTCGGGTGGAGTTCATGAGTTTGATCTCCATCAGCCGCTCCTTTCCCCCGGTTTTAAACCTATTCTTTAATTTCACACATGATTTGTGCTGATGATAGGTGCTGGAGTTTCAGTGGAGCTCGTTCGTCCACTTCCGTTAAGGCGCGCGGGCTTTGTGGATTCGCCGTTGCGCTCCCAGACACCATTCACATGCAAGCGCTTGTCGAGCTCGACCTGCCAATATTGTGCTATAAGTTATCAGGCATTGAAATGCGAGCGAGGTGTGAATGCGTTTACATGCTCCCTCTGAGCATGAATCCCCCTCCTGCCAGCTCTGAGCATTGTGCTCTCCACGCTTATTCCCTCATTACCGGGTATAAACTCTAGCTCCAACATCTCTCTGTCCCAACAATAGGAAGCTTTTGAAAAGACAAACAATTTACGACTGCATTTGTTTTTTTTTTTTATAAATAGCATCACACGGAGTCCTTTTCACATAAAACAAATACTTTGCCTCTGAATTCGACTTAATTTCTAACTTTAAACAGAATTCTCAATATTATAATTTATGTAGAAAATTGTAGAAGCGATGTTTAATGTTTCCTTATAGAAACAGACATCAGGAAATGTTTGCATTGCTTCCTTTATGCCTAATTGCTCTGTTGGACATGAGGTTTGTATAAAAGCTAAACTCTGGAGACGGTGTGTAGACATTAAACATTCATTATGATAGCACTCTCCTTCATCTCAGGTATGAATCTGAGAATACAGCATGAAACCACACCCGGATAAATCTCAAACCACATATTATAAAGCAAAAAAGTAGGTCACTATAGTCCACTACCATAGACAGCCCCAGGCATCTGATGTGCTTATTACCTGGTGTGTGGGGCAAGATAAGAATTAATCCTGGCAAAAGAGCAAAATGGTGACTGGGACATGATCATCGATTAATAGAGAGCAAGATGTATGGAGTATGCATTTGCACTGGTAAAAGCTTTACCGATTTTAATCTGCAGTCTCTGCAGCATGGCTCTTAGCAGATTTACAGTGCATTGATGTGGGGAAGGGAAAAAGTACAGAGAAAGAACACCACATCTTCCAAAGTATCTGTATTATTAGACTAGGTCTTTGCAGAGTGTTAATCATTATCTTAAAGCATGCAGAGGCAAAATAAGATTCAGGTGAAAATCCTAATATCTATTTTGCAGATAATTGTAAGTTGATGTGCACAAGTCTGCAGTAAATTACAAGTCCTGGAAGAAATAAAAAAGGTGTGTGCAAGACATTCTTTTTGCCTGTGAATTGTATAAATGCATTTGCATAAACAGTAGTACTTAAAGGGGGTGGGGGGTGGGGGGGCTTTAGGAACTCGTTAAAAGTACTATATCCCAAAGTTTTTCACTGACCAGGTTCTGTAGCTGGTCAGAAAATAAATGAGATATGAAATAGGTGGATCAGATAGATCAGAATAATGCTGCATCCTAAATAAGTGTCAAGACAATTAACTAAAGCCATGCTGTGCCACAAAAAGACTATGATTATAGTAAGATAATGGGCTAAAGATCGCCATGAATTTATGACTATAAAGTCTTAAGTGTTTAGTTTCCTCTTTTTAAGCAAATTGGTTTGGTGATCATCAGGAATGTTGTGATGTTGGCATTCCCAAAGTTGAATGAAGAAGGTAAAAGAGGTTTTAAAAAAGAGAAATCTTTAAGGGGCAGTCACACTCAGTTGTTCAAAGGCTTATAAGGCCTTTTAAACCTGACAAAACAACTTCACAGTTCTATAAGTAAGGCCCAATATACTATGTTAGTGTCAGAGCTCACTCTATCACACACATAGCTTCCCACCTATTTCCTCTTTCATCTCTGACACAAACATATGGACTGAGAGGGGGGGAGCCGGGGGTGGCATCTGCATCTTATTGAATCTGAAGGTGAGGCAGAGGCCTTGCTGGATGGTCTGCAGTCAGGGACCTTTCTGACAGTCAGACGCATTTCCTTTCTCGCTCCTCATCTTCTCTAGGTCTCGTCACAACCCACTCCATCGGACCTGACTTCTCGCACTCCTGCGGAGAGCTCAACAAAGCACTGCAAAACTGGCAGTACTGGCAAGACTCACACTAGGTGTAACTTTAGAGAACATGGCACGCATGAGCAGTAAAGAAAGCAGTAAAACTCAAACTGAGTGTCCGATGTAGGTGTAAGAGCTTTAGCTGCACCGAGCAGGGTCGACCAGGGGTCACGACCCTCCGGAGCGTGACAGAGAAGGTGTGCAGGAGAGAGGGTCACTTAAGACTGCCACACTGCTTTTAAGGACATGTGCATAGTCCTAATTTGTCTCTGTCACAACTTGACTGCATGGAACAATTTAGAACTACTAAAGCGTGGTATTTGGTGCGGGTGATGTTGGTTAGGTGTGTGTGTGTGGGAACGGAAGTAAGTGTGTGTGAAGAAATAAGTGGGTGCGGGTGGGCCCGAAGTGTTTGCGCGGGAGTAGGTGGAAGTGAGTATACATGCTCACATTTGCCCCCCCATTCGAATGTGAGTGTAAAGATGGCTGCCTGTGAGCCTGCAAGCCAGTGTGTTTCGGTGTGTGTGTGTGTGTGTGCCGAGAGGAAAGAGGAAAAGGAAGGGGCATGCTGCACTGAGGCTGCTTTGGCTGCTGACTTTGATAATTATCCTGTCAGTCCAGTGCAAATACTGGCGTCCATATAGAATGCCTTGACAGAGGCCTATGAGTGAGCTGCACAGCACGCCGCTAATGATGATATTTCCTCTCCTGCTCTCCGAACACTGTCCAACATCATAAACACTCGCTACAGCTCCCTCGCTGCTCAGCGCTAACATATGTTTTTATTTTTGCGACTGCATCAATTTGCATGCCTCACTGCACTTCTCGTTCCTTAATTATTCCACAGCTGTTTGCGGAGAGTATTATGCTGTGGAGGTTAATAGATTTTAAAGACCCAGGTTGTCAGAGAGCCTGTCACAATAAGGGGAAATCTCAACAACGAGGGTGCGTAATTGGTTCGGGAATGGCTTTTTTTCCCGACTTCGCTGGCACATTCAGCCTGTCTGGCAGATCAGGGCTGAAGAGCCCAGGCAACAGCAACTAATAACACACACTCATTTGTCTCATCAGCCCTCATCAGCTGCTGAAAGATGAGGTCTGCGTTATAATGATGCAAGAGTGCAGAATTCAGAAATGGGTGGGTCTGGCCAAAGGGGGTTAACATGATGTCTCAAAAAATACCGCCATGGTTAATTGACCCCCAACCCCCAATTTTTTTCATTGCTGTCATTACCTAATTGTCGTCACTAATAAGGACACTTAAAGGCATTTGAAACATCTGAGGTGTTGATGGCATCTTACAGTTATGCTGAATTACTCTTGCTTAGCCTTTAACTTTTTTCCGCATCTCTATTAAAACAACACAAAGCAGTCTGGAAGCTAAAGCTAAGCATTTAAAATGTCCAGATATGCAAAATTAAATCTCAAGTAACCATAAACAGAACTTGTCCAAATCTGTATCAAGACACGTACTGCAGTTTAACAGACTTGCTTTGGTCCTGCAGACCTGATTAGGGCTGAATGAATCCTGGTTCCTCAGTTGAATTTGATATTTCCTTTCTCTCTCTCTCTCTCTCTCTTTCCAGTTAAATTCAATCCAAACACACACACACAGGTAAACAGCCTTGCTTGCAGGTGTATATGGATGTAGAGTTAAATGTGCCCCTCAAGCTAGTCCCAACTTGTAGGCCAAGTCTAGCGCAATAGGCTAATCCATTCCTCCCCCCCCCAACACCTAATGGGTCGGTCCAATCCATTCCCCTGTCTAACACCTCCTTAGAGCTTGCGCTTCCTTTGTTCTGACAATACACAAACTGCCATTCACATGGCTACTCTGTAATCAGTGAAATACTAGCCTCTGGGCTTTCTGGAAGGAGAGAGAGAGAGAGTGAGAGAGTCAGCCATGACCAATCCACTCTAACTACCTGTCTGGTTTCTAGCTGCAGATGTTATTTGAAAGAAAAAGACAAAAGGTGCCCATACCAGGTGTAAAATTCAAATATCAAAGAAAGAGAGGCTGGCACAGCGAGTTACAGGGTTTCATACCTTACACTTTGGTGAATAATAAGGACAGATCTTTGAAGAAAGAGTTTAACTCTAAGTAGTGGCAGTGTTTTGGTCCCATCTATTAGGTGAAAGCCTTAGCCTTTCTGTCCTCATTGACCTGGAGGTGCAGCAACTACCATATTGTCATAACTTCAATGACCTAATACTATTAAGCCATTGCCGTTGCACACAGCAAAGGGAGGACACTTCTGTGAAGAGCAATAAATATCCACGACCAGTATTTACTTGTTTCTTGGACTGAATATTTTCTCAAATCATGGTCAAGGTCAAATCAAACTGAGATGCTGGTCACTGTTCCCCAGAACATACACTGATCAGTCATAACATTAAAACCACTGACAGATGAATAACAGTGATTAACATTGATTATGTTGTTACAGTGGTACCTGTCAAGGGGTGGGATATATTAGGCAGCAAGCGAACACTCAGTTCTTGAAATTGATGTGTTGGAAGCAGGAAAAATGAGCATGCGTAAGGATCTGAGCAACTTTGACAAAGGCCAAACTGTAATGGCTAGATGACTTGGTCAGAGCATCTCCAAAATGGCAGGTCTTGTGGGGTGTTCCCAGTGTGCCTTTGGTTAGTACCTACCAAAATTGGTCCAAGGAAGGACAACCGATGAACCGGCACCAGGGTCATGGGCACCCAAAGCTCACTGATGCACAGAGGGAGGAAAGGCTAGCCCGTCTGGTCTGATCCTACAGAAGAGCTACTGTAGCACAAATTGCTGAAAAGGTTAATGCTGGCTATGATAGAAAGGTATCAGAACACACACTGCATCGCAGCTTGCTGCGTATGGGACTGTGTACCCACAGACTGGTCAGAGTGCCCATGCTGACCCCTGTCCACCACCGAAAGTGCCTACAATGGGCATGTGAGCATCAGAACTTGACCATGGCCTGATGAATCACCTTTTCTTTTACAACATGTGGATGGCTGGGTGCATGTGTGTCGCTTACCTGGGGAAGAGATGGCACCAGGATGCACTATGGGAAGAAGGCAAGCCAGTGGAGGCAGTGTGAAGCTCTGGGCAATGTTCTGCTGGGAAACCTTGGATCCTGGCATTCATGTGGATGTTACTTTGACACGGACAACCAACCAAAAGACAGTGGCCTCTTTCAGCAGGATAATGTGCCCTGCCACACTGCAAAAATTGTTCAGGAATGGTTTAAGGAACATGACAAAGAGTTCAAGGTGTTGACTTGGCCTACAAATTGCCCAGATCTCATGGGCAAAATGGATCTGTGGGATATGCTGGACAAACAAGTCAGATCCATGGAGGCCCTACACAATATTAGGCAGGCTGATGTAGGTTTGGCATTTCCAAAGGTGCACTACAATGACTGTGATTGATTTGAGCTGTAGTTTAGTTTCAAGTCCCAATCTGTTAACATGACACTGCTGGCTGATTTCAGTCTCTCTGCTTCTCATATATTGTTGCAGGATTGTACAGTTAAAAGCACAAACACACATCTGTTGTCTGAATCAGCTTGGACGATAGACAGAGGAGATCATGTTGGCACAAAAAGGCTGTAAATCACGGTTTGACACAGACCATTTAGCTGCAAATGGGCTCAATTCATCTTGATAAGATGCTCCAGAACACACTTATGAGTGCAGAGTAAAAAAAAAAAAAAAATCCTGACCCATGCCCAATCATTCTACAGGTGCCCTCTGCAACCCTGGTGAGAGAATGCGTTTGAAGTGCAGCACTGCTGTAAACCTCAAGGGTAACAATCACCTTAAAAATCTCATTTTTCCACTCGGGAGATGTTTAGAAGTGACAAATTGCGCTTTTTAGCTTCTCCATTTCATAAGAGGTACATTAGCGAAAAGTTCTGTGTATGAAACATGACCTTGAATACTGAGGCCACAATGAAGGGAGAGCCACAGAATGGAGGGAGAGGGATTGAGAGGAGGGGGGTTTATGAAGGAGATCTCTAAAAGGTAAATGAGTCCTCTTTCCTCTCATTTTCTTACCCTAATATTGCTCATTATAAAGGGCACTTTCCAACCTCTCCTGTGTTCATGAAATCCATCACAAAGACAGTCAGATTATTAGCCACTTTGCTCTTCAATGACTGCTAAACATTTTGCTTAAATTTGAGCTGACATAACCCAAAACTAACCACACAAATCCGATCTGAGTGTTTATGCCATCCTCTAACTATGTTACTGACAATCTGATTGTACACAGTGTACTATGCAAACCAGGAATAAACACCATTCTACAGGGCCCTCATGGAACCTGAAGCATAAATCCTAAACACTCAGGACTTGTGTGTATGAATTAAACATTCAGTCTTATACTATTTATTAATAACAGCGGGCTTGATCCAGGAATCTATCCCTTTATGATCTGTCCTGCTTCATGTGTCCCTGTCTCAGTCTCAAGGGGCGTTGAAGAATAAGCACAGGTTTACCATGGGTCGTGGAATGCAACATACATCTTTGCCATAGCCAGCCGTGCAGGTAATGTGCTCGCGTGTTAGTGCTTGTCGAAGTAAGCGCACCTTCTCTCATATTAATACAGCCAGCAGTACCAACACTCAGTGCTTGTCTGTTTTAGCCATGTGAGAAAACACTGAAGCCTGTAACCTGCAATCATCAAACAGCTGTGATGTTTTTCCTCAACTTTTAGTTTTTTTAATATCAATATTTAGTTTTTCATTTTATGCCCCACTGCTTTAATGTGACAAAGATCAGCTGGGTGACTGAGGGTCCTGTGTGTCTTTCCTAACAGATTAGAACAGGTTAGACTGTCAGAGAGCTGAGGCATGAAAAAAAGAGAAATCCCTGACAACGACAATGATGGCTTCCTCTCCGACTAATATAAACATACCAGCATGATCAGTTCTTTCCCCCTCAGGCTGCAGTATTGTTCCAGTTCTATTTCGAAAGCTCTCCACAAATGCTTGAAATGTTTCCTTGCTTTTTTATTACACTGTATCTAGGCAATGTGTTAACGTGTCATTTTTGATGTACGTGACTGCCAACAGCTAAGCACACAGTTTGAACAGATAGATTGTACTCAAAGACACAATTGCACACGCGCGCACACACACACACCTTTTACATATACACAGACACGTGCAAAAACATGCACTTTCCACCTTTACCCAGACAGACTCATCTGCCGTATAGATGGATTATTAGGGTTTAACACGTATGCATTTGTTACATGGTCCAAGGAGTGCGAAATCCCCATCCAGCCATGTTGCTCTTGCACACTGCAGCTCCCTCGAGATGATCGCTGGAACATTTGCAAAGTACTTCATTCATGCATTTTCGTTCATGACAGTACATCTCACTCAGATTCAGGTGAAAGCACTAAACCTTAACAATAAGTCCACTGAGAATGAAAGCAAATCCACTGCAAGCTCTTGATAGGATGTGGTAGGGTGGGATGCACACAGACATGAAAGATTTGCTCCAGTGCTTTCGGGGCAGACTGCCCAGACTATGAAGAAAAGTCTCAAAGCATGTCCTTCCTATGCTTCATATATTGTATAGCCTACTCCAGAAGCAACAAACTAGACCTTCTGAGTCCATCAATACGACGTTGTTCTAATGTTGTGCAGCTGTCGGGCCAGTACTAGCTTTCCCCCAGTCCTCTGCTGTGCCTGTGCTGATGTGAACTCTCTCAGGTAATGTGTGTAGGCCTCTGGAGTAGGTTGCATAATCCTTTCCCTGCCAGCAGAAAGAAAAAGTATCCTGACAAATGAGACTGATGGATTAATTATTCTGCACGTATTGCACTGAAAGTGGCACAGAGGTGAAGTTGGGTCAAGCTTGTTAATTAAAAGATTTGGAATCATGACACTCATTTCATTTCGCAGCTAAGAATGAATTCCTGAGCAACTCACATACATTTCCACCATAGCTCACCTGTCTGTAGCTAGGCAACTTTTTGGTTACACATAAATCTCCCTTGATGCTGCTGGATGTTCAGCAACATTTGAGAAAAAAAAAACACCCTGGAATTAATTCAGTTCATGCTGTAGATGAAAAGAACTCTCTGTTTGCAAATTCAACTCTTGTCACCTTGTCCAATTATTATGAGATGAGATGGTTAGGACTATGTCCAATTTTTTTCCCTCACAAGATGATGCAAAAAGTGTCAAAGCAGCCAACACACTTTTTTCCCCAGACAGGTTCTAATCCTATAAACTGCCCTCAGTTGCAGCATGCAGTGCATCAGAAGCGACAGGAGCCCAAAACTCTATTGAGGCTGTGTTGATTTTTTTTTTAGAAATAACAGGGTTGTATTTAGTCATAACAGAGTTTCAGAAGGAGCATCTGGGACAATAAAGTATTTCCAACCTTTAACAATTAACAGCCCACATGACCAACCACAAAAGCTCCCAAAGTTCATGACAAGACAGAACCAACCTGACCGTGAGCTCAACAAATACAGCTGTAACATTATGTTAATAATAAACACGGTAAATTAGAAAACTGTATGCGCAACAGTGCAGCTTTACAAACATTTTACATTAATTAGGAAAGGGACAGCACAAGATCTTAAGACAAAAGTATTTATACTCACTGCCCACTTTATTAGGAACACCTGTACATTAATGCAGTTATCTAATCAGCCAAACATGTGGCAGCAGCGCAATGCAAAAATAAAATAAAATAAAAATAATCATGCAGATACAGGTCATGAGTTTCCAGTTTTTGGTGAGTCTGTGCCCATGACAGCCTCAGATTTTGGTTCTTGGCTGACAGGAGTGGAACCCGATGTGGTCTCCTGCTGCTGTGACCCATCCACCAAGTTTTGATGTGTCGTGCATTCTGAGATGCTTTTCAGCTACTCCTTAGTATGCTACTATTTAGGTCTACTTATACATCTATTTTGCTTAGGTTTTGTAAATTATGCCATCTAGTTCAGCCATACAATGCTCCTATTGTACTGTATAGCCAGTGCTGTATTTATTGTATTTATTGTACGTGTGCTGCACTCACTTACATGCACATTTTATGCACTTGTTTTACTCAAAATGAACTTGTAGTCCTTTTTACCATGTTCCTGCATTGCTGTGTGCTGCACCATGGTCCTAGAGGTATTACATTTTGGTACACTGTAAATACATCAGATGAAAAATCTACAAAAAAAAAAAACCTGATTCAAAAATGACTCACTTATTTATGCACAAATGATTATATAAGAAAATTACAATGTGCTTTTCAAAGTCGGATAATAACAGTTTTAGTAATATATATATATATATATATATATATATTTTTTTTTTTTTTTTTTTTTTTTTTTTTTTACTAAACACACACATACACACACACACACACACATATATATATATATATATATATACTTTAATGATCAACTCTTCACCTTACTGTCTGATCTGGGACATGCAGATATGTATCTTATGAGGTCTTTGAATGTTTTGTTGACTTTTTAGTATTTACCATATTGAATGATCCTGCTGCCAATTTCATTTACAAATCAGACAGTGTATCAAATGTACAGCACTTCAGGTGAATCAGATTTGATAAACCTTGATGTTTTCTCAGCATGTCTGCCCTGTGCAAGAGGAAGAAGGGGAAATTCCATACACCTTGTGGCTTTATAAGGAGTCATGTCTACACACAAGCTGAGCTCACTTTTTTTTCAGAGATACAGGAATATGTCTGTAACTCTAACAGGCCAGTAGGTAGAATGTGTATCTAGGTAATGGGTCATTAATACTTAAGCTACATTAGGAGACATAAATCATACCTCACCACCATTACAAGCTATTATCGCCACCACGTGGTGACTACATGATGATGTAGATCATCTCACTTATGGAGGCAAAACCACATGAGAAATTATGCAATAAAACCCACATAGACTGTAACATAACTCAGGCCAGCTGTGTTGTAGCACAGTATTCACAGCTTGTTCACAGTGTAATTTGAGTAATGAATTGTATGTTTAGGTAAGTAAGTGTAAAAGGAGTTTCAGCACATTAAGGAAGTAAACTTCATCCCAATCTGGATCCATCATGGCCACCCTGAAAAAAGGTTTCTGTTGGGTGAGATGCCTGTGGCGCGAGCCAGGTGCCAGCACAGGCAAACTATGTGAACTGCAGTGGCCATAAAACCTGCCTGCACAACAAAGATAACAAGACACAGTCTGGGACAGGTTTATTTATTCCATTCATGCCAATGAAATATGTATATGTAAATAAAAAAAAAACACGGACAAGTCAAACTGCAAAATGCAGTTTTTTTTTTTGAAGACTCTCAAATATAATGTATCTCACATGGAAAACATGGCAATGACTATTGTAGCTGATTTGAGAGACTGGTTTTATAGCACTGTAATTTGTTTGGACAGATCAGAGATTGTGCCAAATTACTCGGCAACAGGAACTTGGATTCAAGCTGTAAGATTATAGGGAATCGCTGTGCTTCTGCATGTCTGTGACAAAAAAATGTGCCATTGTCAGGTTAGGCTTAAAAGCAACTACACAAATGCATTGGAAATACCATGGTTCAAGGTCTAAGGTACTTTACACATAGGTAACCCTCAGATTATGTTTGCTCCCTTCCATGTTAACTGTTAAAACTCTTTAAACATTCACAGTTAAACCGCCTTTGAAACATCAGTGAGTACGTACAACATTAAACAAATACAATTAGAAGATGTAAAGGATTAAGTAATCCTATTTAAAATATTACAGTAGAAGTACAACAAAAGACAAACTCAAGAGTGCATTAATAATATGAAATACTAGAAAAATGCTGAAAAGATAATGGACTTTAGCATTAACTCTGGAATTCAAAGCACTAAACGAACTGGAATGCTTCTGTGAAATCGTTTCACAGTTTAAGCCAGTGAATATTTTTTGCTGTCATTTTCTGGCAACAGATCGCTAGAAACCCTTAAAAGATCACTTTATCTGATTACGGTACCTAGGCAAAGATACCTTGGCTCACCAAGATTTCCACCTTACAGAGAGCTATAGAAGCGCAGCCAGACGGGATTTTCGGAGCTACAAGGCTTACTGTGAGCCAGATGGGATCCTCAGTCAGACGGAACATTTGCGCCAGACAGAATACTCAGAAGCAGACGCAATCTTCAGCTAGATTTCAGTTGCCATGTTTTTACATTAAAATGAATAGCACTATTTACAGCAAATGATGGTCATTTTAAAACTATTCCAAGAAAAGCTGCCGAGAAGCAAGAGGCTAACCTGCTCAGATACACCAGGAGATTCCTTCAGTAATATTCTTCCAATTCTTAAATTGTTGTTTATACTGCAATTAACCCCACAGATGTATTTCAACACAAATTACCCTAGCTACTTCATAGCTGTCATACAATATTTACCACCATTGATGGAGATCCTATGTTCGACACATCCACAACACATTGGAGGGCTTTGTTAGAATAACACAAAGTAATGGGCTCTCTTTAAATACTCAGTGTCTTTCTATTTTGAAAGTCTCATTACGCACAGAGGAAAGTGGACGGTTTCCATTAGAGTGGGAGAAGCCAGAATTCACAGCTGAAGGCCATCACTGGATAGTCCTCTGGTTCATGGGGTGGGGGGTGGGGGGGGACGCAAAAGGGGGTAGAGTCGCAAAAAGCTGCCATTACTTTTTCAGTGTTTGTACAAAGTTCCAAAGGTCTTTGATCACCTGCAAGGAAAGAAATGGAGAGAAAAGGGAGAGGGCGGAGCAAATAAAAACAGGCAGAGGCAGATGAGGGGGAAGAAAGAGAAAGAAAGGATAAGTTAGTGAGACTGGAAATGGGTCCCTCTCATATGGGGACTCATTAAGATGCTTAATAATTAGAGCAGCATGACTCAGTTTTGTCGAAAAAGACCCACATTAGCGTTACACTAGGATAATGGGCGCTGAAAGACAGAAGGGGCGGGCCCACTGGTCTTGGACATACCAGAACGTATGACTAGTGCCTCTCTCTGTCTCATATCTCTGCCTGCTGCCTGGACCAAAGTGCTTCCAGAGCTGGTTCCACACACACACACACACACACACACACACACACACACACACACATACACACACACACACACACACACATACAGACACACATACAGACACACACTCCTCCCACTCTCCATCAGAGTACACCTGCTCTGCTCCAAAGTTGGAAAACAGGGCCCTGCAGTAATGGATGCTCTGTTACCCAAAGGCCAAACTGCATCCTCACAACAAATAAATGGAGCTGACTCAAAGGGCCCCCTACTTTGAACATGTGCGTACACACAAATACAGATACACGCAAGCATGCAATCTCCTACAGATATACATAGTTTAATACAAGGATGCATGCATGTATATACATGCATGATTTTGCAATAGGTCTGAGGATGTACTCATTTGACCTAAATGTAATTATATTTACAGTTAAGTCAGAGTTCTGCTAGCCAGCAATCTTTTTTGGAAATAAAACAAAGTGTTTTACTGTAGGTCTAGTTGGTAATGATAGAATACAGTTGTTTATCATGACTGATACAGTCATCTGCATTAAGAAGCTTGTCTTGTTCCTGAAGTGGGAAAATCTGTCCAAATACTGATTATCTCTAATCTAGAAGCAAGTCGGTGAGGCCTTGAATCTGCTGAACTGCCTGGTACCAAAAGCATACTTTTATCCAGTTTCTTCATTAGACAGCGCAAGAAACACTTTACAGAGAACACAGGGGGCGGGAGGGGGGGGGGGATGGGGAGAGAGAGGAAGAGAGAGAGAGGCCGCTAAATCATAAGTAGAGACGTCAGCCTTGGCAGCTCCCTTCTCTCTTTGCTGTGAGAGGTACAGTCTTAAGCATATTTCATCGGCCACTCCACAGGCAGCGAGCAGCTCTGGAGAACCAAAACAACGAGAAGAACGAACAGGGGGAGGAACAGGCCGTGTCAGAAGCTCTTTAGCATGTGGCCCCTATGCCGCAAAAAGTCAAGATGCTAATGCATTTGTACTCGTGGGTTTGAGAGCCTACTCATCTTTCAAGTGGAAGGAACTTGGTCTTTCGAGTGAGTTTTGTTAGTTCTTAAATACACACCTCTACATGAGCTTTATTTAGCTTGTGAATACTAAAATGGCTAACCAGAAGGCATAAGGATGGTGATACTTACTTGTTTATCAGAGATCTTTAAAGCGTTCTTGGCGTAGTTCTCAAATTTCTGTTCTGTTTTTGGAAATGGCTTGCCCTGTTCAGAGAAAAACATTTTTAAATAGCGTCATTTTCAGCACCTCGCTCCTCCACTGAGCTTGGAGATCTTGCTGAATCTTGGCCAAATCATCGTTCTATTGACGAATAGGCTCAACTGCAGGGTGTTGGAAGTTCATATTTTTGCTATATCTAAGTTCTAATTCAGTTTACATGACTGTTCATGTAAACAACTTAAAACATCCATATCTACGTGTACCCATTCTGCTATATTCACACTATTTTAAACCAAACGTTTTCCTTCTTTATTACTGTTATGATAATCTGAAAAAGAAAACAGTCAAAGGTCAAGCAAGGAGCATTTTCTAATAATTTGCTCATGCTCATATTCTACATAGTGCCAGAGATTTGGTCGATAAAATCAGCGCAGTACTTCATAGTCATGACTCAATACCTAATCAGCTGGACTCTAGGGGTTCAAGGTGATGGTGAGGATGATTATCATGATTACAAGACTCTCCATGTGCAGCCATCATCATCAGCCTCACACTAATCCTCTCTGGAGCTCATTTGGCCAGGGACATGAATGCCCATCTCTACATGAAAAGTCTGTACGTGTGGAGGTCAGCTCTGATCACTTGTTGATAGGCTGATTGAGGAACTGACTTGGCTGTCGGCCGATGGGATGAGACAATCTCAACAGCATGAAGATGAGAGAGAATGGTCACTGAGTCTCGGGATAATAAAAAGAATTATTAACATCTGACTATCACACTGGCTAAGTCCTAGCAGCTACATCATTTACAGTAAGTTCAAATCGGGGCCCAATGCCTGCCAAAAGAGAATATACTGAGATTCACAGATAAGAAGCTTCCGTTTGTCACTGATGCTAATAAACATCATGTAAGAGATCAGTTATAAATGCGTGACCATATACAATGCACACTGATGTTGTGCCAGAAGTATGTCTTAATTTCTACTGTGAAGTCTCAAATTGTATCTTTTTTTAGTAATTAAAAAATACAACCGAATCACCCTGGAACATCATCGAATCAGTCAAGCTTTAATCTTGCTTTAATCTTCCTAATCTTATTAAGACAGTCTGATAAAGATAAAGGGACAAACCATAGTGAGAGCAGAAAAGTCAAATGTAAGTCAAAACTCTGACAAAGTTAACACCTTTGGCTTGTTATAATAACTACTGTAGGTAACGTAAAAAAAAAAGTTCATTTTGAGTAAAACGTCTTCAGGGAAAATTAAAGAGTCAGAGGAAATAAAGCGCTTCAGGAGGAAGAAATTGACAACTTGTCTTAATTACAGGTTAATGTAGTCAGCAGCGAGACAGGTGGAGTATGAATGGGTGTATTTTCTTACCTCTTTAGCAGCAGTTGCTAATTTGTTCTTGACCTCACTTATGCTAGGCTTGTTGGGAGTCTTCCCAGAAGGTCCTGCTGCAGTCTTGTCTTTCCCCTTTATTGCATCCTGTGAATAAACAAACAACCAAATCTGTCTGCAGCTCTCAGGAAAGTCCTTAGTGCAGCTCTCATGCGTATGCAGGTTTGCTTCCATTATGTATAACCAATAATACTGTGTATGGTCATACATCTGTAATGTTGTTCTCTTTATTGCGAGACATGAGCACACACAGAAAAAGGTTTTTCATTTAAGTATGAAATGATTCACTGCTTAAAACTGTATTATCTTGAAGTTTAACTTTCAATGTTATTTCAGCAGCTCAGTGTTTTCTACAGAATATAACGCACAAATTTGATAAGTGATTGAAATGTTGGCAAAGGAAAAATGCCAAATAATGCTGATCTTTCATCAGTCCTTTTCTCAACAACCTGATTCCTGATTTATGTTGAGAAAACCCCAATGGCAAGGACTGTCATTGTGTTGTTGCCAGGAATCAGTCACTGAAATCAATCTAAGCCTAACAGCACCAGGCTTTATTTAGTTCTATTAACTAATGGCCCAGTCAACCCAAGCAAGGGTACTGGAGTTGGATTAAAGTGAAAAAGGACACAGAATTCTCTACTAATGACATGACAGCACCTTCTGACAAATATGGCGGGGTACAAATTATCCTTTTATTGCTTCCAAGCAGGAGAGAACAAGCCCAAACTGCTCAGCAGCAAAGAGGGTAGGGACTCCATGCCAAGAGAAGACATAAAGGAGTTGTTTTTCAGTGTCGGGATCCTTGTTTCCCAATGCCCCAGAGTGTGAAAGAGGTCACATGATCACAATCACAGAAACATGAGAGAGAAATAGAGATCACCAGTAGTGAATATTGGATGCACAACCACTAAACAAGCTATTAACTGATTAAAAATATATATGTATATACACTGTAATTATCAATGCATAGTCATTTCTCCACAAAGTATCCACCTCAAGATTTGATCACAACTTAAACATGAGGCATTGTGGACATTCATTTTATACATTAAATGTTGGTGCTATACAGACTTCTCCGGCAGTGCTGCACATAATTTTTTATTTATTTATATATCTAGTTATTTTCCACTTTCGACAAATTTTTAAAACCTGTGAAGCTATAACAATAGGAATTAATAATATAGTAAATAATAGTTATAGTAATATTTTCGTATAAGAGTAATTTAGAATAATTACATGTATACATCTGCAAAAAAAAGATTTTGTAATACTGAGAATTAAATGCTCAAGTTTCAACATTTTGAATGCTAGTGTATGTCAATATTCTCGTACAGTAGCCATTGTTGTTCTATTTGTAGCTAATCTAATGATTACAAAAACTCGCTCATTTTTTAATTCAACTTTTTTTTTTTTTTTTTTTTTTTTTTTTAACACAAGGTGTCAAAGTCTACCCATAGTAAAGGATGGCACATTCACAACCCTGTATTACACAAGTAATGGCCTGTCTATACATGCTGCACAGCCTGGAATCCACTCTGATTGCAGGGTTTCACTGATGGACAGAGCCATGTTTTTACAACTGAGAGATCAGGGAATTGAAAAGAGAAAAAGCATGAGAATTAATTATAGAAGTCTTTATATCTTATCTTAATTCTTGACTAAACTACCACGTTAACCACAACGTCTAGAAAAAAACCTCTTTCTTCCCTCTTTAAAGAATGACAGAGATCAAAAGGTATTACATTGTGTCAGAGATCAAAAGGTATCAAATTAAAGGACAAATGCCCATACACTCACACACACACACACACACACACACACACACACACACACATGCTCTTACAGTGCTGGCTATGCGCCATGGAGGCCTGGTGTGGTGCAGTCATTATAAAGCTGGGTGTTTTTTTTTTCTTGGGAGAGGACAGCTGTGGAGCAGAGACAGCTGATAGGCAGAGAGCGCAGCCAGCTTTTTAATTTGCACCAGACGCTGATTACAGATGCCAGGGGACAACACTTAATCACTAGCACGCCAGCATTTGATGTAATCGTCCATCCTGCACACATATACACACATACACAGAGCCAAGGCACATGGGTATGTCCTCTTTGACACTGCTGAGTGCCAATTCATGTAGGCTTTTGGAAGTTGTAATTGAGAGCAAAACTTTGGAACTTGTTTCTAGCCAGGAATTGGGAACACTGACGGGAATCATTACTATCATCATGGACCTGATTTATGGTACTGTGCCTGTGAAGGATGTAGGGTTAAAGTGCAGTGACCTGTTTATTTATATAGTAATGCCGAACCACAGGGCAAAAGTTTCTTGCATGTATTTATACATGTAGCGAATGAATGAAGTTTTTATTTCCATATTGGTAGGTGTTGAGTGACTTCTGCTAGTTGCTTGCCAGGCCACAAACAAAAATTTCTGAATAATCCGCTTGACTAGCTTACAGTAACTTAATAAATCTGTCTTGATTCTAAAGCTTATTTTACGGTTATGCGCAAATCAAGGAAACTGGTTTAGCCTTTGAAGATTAAAGATGTGTTAATATCTAATCTATGATGGCCTACAGAATGTCTTTAATACTAACTTGGAGTTAACTAACCAGGGTTCATTAAAACTAAGAATGTTTTAGTGAAGCCTGTTATTAGGTTTCTAATGCTGCCATATTAAAAATAGGTGTGATATGTGCATTAACGGTCAGTTATCCTGAAGAGTATTGTAATAACCAGACAGCAGTTTTACTCCAGCAGTTGATAAGCATTTTATGAGTCTCCCACCTGTCCAGAAAGAGCGACGTCATTCATCATCTGTTCCTCATCAAATCTCTCATAAGAGAACCCAGTCACCAATGTCAGCTTAGAGATCCCATAGAGAAAAAGGCCCTGTACCCTAAAAAACCTGTTTTGGATCTCTCAAAGTGTATCGCTGCTATACATGTCCAAACTAGTGAGACTAGTTCATTCAAGCTCATTTTTGGAATCTCGTGTAACTTTCCCGCAGTGGTCTGAACAGTAATCCAGCTCAATGGACATACAGCAGAGGGTGTTGAGTGTTAAGAAAAAAAGTTGTCTGACGCATTATAATCACAGAGTACTGGGTTTCCGCTGTCCTCAGGGCCTGCAGAAACATCAAACACCAAACTCTAATGAGGACTAATGGCAGAGGAGTGGCCCATCGGAAATCGGGGTGTGTGTGTGTGTGTGTGTGTTTCAGAGATGGATGAAGTGTCTAATCTTGGCAGTATTTTTAAAATCCTCTTTAAAACATACAGAATTACTTTATAGTTATCTGAACACACACATATAAGCAGGTGCTTGCACACGGAGACACACACACACACACACACAGACACTATGCTCCAGGCTGTACCAGGGGATTAGCACTCCACACGACAAGCTTTTCTAAAGCAAATAAGGCACTAACTTGCCCTTTTTATTGTTAGGTCAAGTGAAAGGCTACCAGGAGAAAAAGGAAACCAGGTTAGTTAAGAGGGGGGAAACTAACTGGTGTGGATGTTTAGTGTCTGTGTAGGTATGTGTATGTGTACGCGGCTATATACAGTCAGTTTTAAAGGTGTTCCAAATGCCACAGGCAGTGGTCAATCCTGACCAGGGGCTGATTTCCACAATCCAGAAATTGCTTATCTATAAGTGGAATGTATGGTCAAGTTTTTGGCACTCCCGCTTAATTTCAATAAGTAATGACATTAAGTGCATATTTCAGTTAATTAACATCTTTGTCTTATCTAACAGACATCTAGGAATCTTTCCATAGTTAGTAGTTCCTGCAACCAGGTACACATGTGTTCTGCTTAAGTATATATATATATATATATATATATATATATAGAACAGAGTCTGTTTTTTATTATTCTAAAAGTCTAATATGGATGCGATAGAGAGTCACTTACACCATCCATCTCTGTATGTCTGATTAAAACAAGCAGTAAAATCTATTCCATGGAACATAACATCAAACAAAAAGTTTGTCCAAACATGCAACTGTGTACTGGGATGGTTGGGTTCCTGGGGATCAGGATGAAGTCTGGCAAATTTATTTAAGATCCAGAGCATCAACTACTCTGACAGCTTTGAGGTATTCAGACTAGTTAGTTTTTCAGAATAAACCACAAATGACCCTTTAGATCAGATGTTTTTTGGAGCCTAGACATACAGTTCTATGCTTCAAACACATGTGCAATTATGGACTAGGTTTGTTTCCGAAAGTATTAGACGAAAGTATAAGATCTGTAAGGAAAATATTCTACGACTTTTCCTTGACCACCAGGCCAGCTTCCTTAGGAAATACTGGATTTTTCCCATTTGCTTATTTCCTTGCTGAGTAGTAATAGCAAAGCACCATATCATTACCATTTCGTAAAGTGTGCAACCTACAAAAGGCCCCTACTATCCCAACCTTTTGTGTATTTCAGAGAAAAAATGGCAAGTTAAGTAACCCTAACCCTCTGCCATGCCCCAGTGGAACTGGACGATGGTGCTGATCAACACCCACATTGTTTGGGACCTATGTCACAAAGCCTCCAGTCGAAAGCCGTTTGGCTCGTACAGCCTGGATACAGAGCCAACATGAAAAGGCATATGATACACAGAAGTATGTAAGCTGTATCATCAATATAGTGCCACACTTGCTACTTGGAAACACATTCAGCAATGGGCACAGAGATCCTACAGGCAGCCCTTCAAGCTATGGGAGTCATGGCAACAGGGTGTGGCAAATCACTGGGACTGTAAACGCAGAAGAGGAGACAAGTTTGGTTGGCACAATTGCCATTGGGGGAGCCTGATAAAAACACATTGTGTCAGCTGCCATTGGTATCAGGACAGGTCTTTGGCGCACAGGCCCAGGAAGCATTAAATGATTGACTCCTCCTGTCTGAGACAACAGCAAAACACATGATGCAACAGACTGCCCTTAGGCACTCGTCTGCAACGGTACATTATTCCCACAGAGTTGGATTTCAAAGACCGCAACAGTGAGTAGTAAACAAACATGGTTGGTTTGTAACTATAGATCTGAAGGATGCATGTTTCCACTTTAATATGATAATTCCTCCGTTTAAACATTAACATGACATATCAGATCAGGTTCCCTCCTTCTGGGCTAGCTTTAACACCCAGGGTGTTCGCCATATATGAGAGTTGCCCTAGAGTCCCTGCAACATTGAGGTCTATGCATACTCCCCTATCTGGACAACTGGCTGCTGTGTGGACATTTCCAAAAGCAAGCAACAAACCAGAAAGAGCTCTTGATCTAAAATGTGGAAGCTCTAGGATTAAAAGTCAATTACTCTGCAGTTCATAGGCACAGTAGACAGAGCTGTCTCAATCATCAAGGTATGCCATACACTACCAAAATATAGACTTTCTACATCTGGCAGGGATGTCGACAGTAGCCATACTGCAAAAGCCAACAGTGTCTGCTTTGGGGACCAGAGTTCAAACATCACGCTGAGGGCAAACCGAGCAGTACAGCAATAAATCTAGTAATCTATCTGGCCTTGTGTCTGGTGAGGGCTCCCAAGCGCAATGGGGTAGTGACTACCAGCTGGCAAGTCACTGACCAACTGTTTGTGTGCTTTGGGATGCACCATAAAGGGATTCCACTGTCTAAAGACAGTATAGCCCATTGGGTAAAGGAAGTGATGGCACAGGCATAATTGAAAGCAGATCAAGAGGTGACCATTAAATGCCCTTTGATGTGTGCTATAGCTACCTCCTAGGCAGCACTAAAAGGACTGCTGCTCATGGAAATTTGTGAAGTGGCAGCATGGAGCTCACGGTTACCTTTGGCAGATTTTACAGACTGAATGTTGCTTTGTCAAAACCCATGTGCTCTGGTGGTCAAGTGATCCTCATCCTCATTAAGCATTAATGCAACATTAAGACTTGTGTACAAAATATTCGCACCGTGAGTAATTCTGACTCTCAACAGACAGCAGTATCAGAATGGTGAGCCATTCATCAGTAATTCATTAACACCCTGATTACTCTAAGAGTAATTCTCAGACTCATAATAATGTCTACTTATAATGTCTGTTAGTGCCTGGTGAGATGTGTGTGCGAGATGTTTTGCCTGTGTGGTTCTGCTTTTTTTGTTGGCATCCACATGGTACACTTTTCATGAGTGGACAATTTTAGGAAAGCGGTGTGCATCATAAAAGTCTTTTGATCAACTGGATAAGTCCTCATACTCCATGAGCTGTGGCACATCACCCAACCCCAACCAGAGCTCTGTGAGGCAGAAATGTCTACTGTACTTGGCTGTTGAAAAATGTTACTGGAATTGGGAAGTGGTTAAATATGAGTAGAAGCTGAGAGTTGAAATCCCAGGAACATTGGCTAATGCAATTCCCAGAAAATTATCAGGAGAGTTCATGTAGCATCATCAGCAGAAGCCAATACATTATCATAATGCATCTATGAAATACTGGTGGCCATTTGTTCCCAGGACAAAATTCTTTGTCAAATGAATAGCACAGTTATTGGATGCAGTCATTTCAAAGTAAATTACCAGCAGACTCTGAAAAACTGACATAAGTAGGTTAAAAAAAATAATAATTAAATTTTTTTTAAAAAATAAATAAATAAATAAAACAGGCAAGAGTGTGAAAGGAGAATTCCACCAAATGCTTATGAGATATATGGTATTCATTATGTTGCATACTGTGTAATGGGACTTTCATGACATGTGTGAATGCTTGTGTCCATGGTAAAATATGCTTAAAGGCTGTTTTTTAATCGTTGGCACAAAATTACCTCCAGGTGATGTCTGCCTGGGAGGGGATAGGGCCAATCCTTTAACAAGCACTGAGAAAACATTCTTTGGGTCTGATGTACTAAGTTGTTTGTGCCCATTTTCAGGCACAACCAGGCTGCATTCTGCGTGAAAAATCTTGTGCGTTACATACAAAGCTGGCTCTCCCTCACGCACAGAAAGGTGAAAGTCAATGCAAAAAAATGAAGAAATGTGAAGCACAGCTGATTAGATATTCCATCTGATGTACTAAATTTTGATTTTGAGCAATTAGTGGTGGCCAGTTTTATGCATGATATTGTCTGCTTCTCAAAATCAGGCATGAATTAGAGCCGTGAGTGTTGCTCAGAACATTATAGCCAGTGTTACCAGGTGCATAGTTTCCTGCAGAATTAAACTAACATTGACATTTAACATTTAATCTCTTGAATATTCTTAATTTATGACACAAAGTGCACTGATACATGATCATTTTTGTACTTGGTACATGAACTATTTAGGCACCCTATATGTTTGAATGTTGCTTGTGTATTGGGCTGCATTTATGACACATTGTGAGCGCATTTTGCAGTCACATCTTGTTTCATTCTGCACTATGCCTCCTCACACATGTATATCTGGCCCCTATGTCTTAATGCTGAGACTATTTTTGACATTGATTATTAAACGCAAGCGAACATATTTTAAGCCTGCTATCACAAAGAGAATAATAACAACAATAGCTCAGTGGATTTGGGACCATAGTGTCCTGGAGGAATCAGTTTCAATGTTTGCAATCATCTCAGCTCTGATGGTTGTTTAAAGTCTGAATTGTGTTGTACGATATTTGTTCAATATTTGTTTACCTCTTTATCTTTATTAGATTAATCCCTGACAGACATTGGGATGAAATCTTGACTTATCTCAAGAAAGAGAAAGGCTTCAGCTTTCCTATTCAGACTATGTGACTGTAGTCTTTAAAGATATTTTCTAGCAAAAGAAGCACTCACATTTGAAAAACCAAATATAAAGCCGAGACAAGATACATTGGCTAAAGTTTAAATGCAAAGATGTTCAATCTGGAAAAAATAATTTCGATAGTCGCAAGCATTACACATCACTTAAATGTACGTTTGACTCAACATTTAAACTATTTAATTCATACTAGTCTAAAGGAGTAAAACCCATAGTTAACGCATTATTGGAAACCTACCTGGCTTTGAGGCTTCCCTGGTTTGTCATCTTTTTTTCCTGGAGAGCCGTTCTGTTTGTCTGCACTCTTCTTTTTCTCTGGGGCCTGGGCAGAAAGACAGCACATCACAACCTTTCTATCCTGGGCTTAAACAAAAGAACATGTGTCAGAAACAAAGAATCCCTCCACATTTTAGCCTAGCTGTCTATAATGCCGAACAGTGCATTGTGACAGAGACCCTGAGGTCCCTGAGATTCTGATTGACTCATTCTTTATCTGTGTAATTGAATACTCTTTTATGATCTTTTTTTCGGGGAGGTTGTCAGTAAGGAGTGATAAAAGTGCTCTGCAATTTGTGAAGTGTGTTGCCTGTCGAGTCATGGCCTGGAGGGCTTACACCACACTGTCACTCCACAACTCTGTGGTGGGAGAGGGGGAGAAAGATGCAAACACAAAGACAGAGAGAAAAAGAGAAAGAGAAAGAGAAAGAGAAAGGTGAGGTTACATGTCAGGAGTTGGGGGGTTACCAGAGAAAGGCAAGTGAACATGCTCAAAAAAGCCAGAAACGAGAGTTCGAGTTAGACCAAAAATGAGGCAGAAAGAGAGAGAGAGGGATAAAGGAATGAGAGGATAGCAAGAAATGAGAAAAAGCCTGAGTTAAATGACTGTGTGAAAGCAGTGTTCAGCTGTCAACCTCCCACCCCCACCCCCACCCCCCCAGGGCAGGAATCAGCACTCACAAAGCAGGTATGTCTTTGATCTCCTCACACACACATACACACAAAAACTATTTCTCAGACATTACTGAACATATATCTCCTTTTACCCCATTTTCTCGCTCACACACCACGCCTCCCACACACATGCTAATTCACACATACAAGGCACACACACACACACACACACACACACCCTGCTTCACACACGAGGTGTACAAACCCACTTCCAGACAGGCCAAACACAGTCTAAACACAAAAGCCCGGTGCTGAAGGAAAGACTTAACTTAGTGACAAGACGGAAGAGGGGATGGAAAGAGCAAGAAATGAGAGATCGGAAAGAAAAGAAAAAAGGGTGTCGAGTAATGCCATGCCGTGCTCGGTGACTTGGCCTCTTACAGTGTTTAGTGCAGATACCTGCTGCGTGTGTCTGGCTGACCAGTAGGCATTTAGCCAGATTACAGAGGACTCCAGTTGTTATGCTCCAAACAGCATGCTTACAGCTCAAAAAACAGATGGGTCCAGCGGCTGGATCAAAAGTGTTCATCAGTACTAAACAGACGCTTCTGATGACTGTCCAAAAGGTTGTAAGCTTGACTAATTTTACACTGTTCATCACATTGAATATATAAGAAATTATAATGCATGACATAATATGATAAAATGTTTTGTCTCAAAAGAACATGAGGAATGAGTTTGTTACCGGCATGTTTTAAAATGCTAGAAAGGAGTAATTCTTCCCCGTTTACCTTGAAGTGCACTGCATTGGGTGTAGCCATTTTGTAGTATTGCCCATTTTCTCAGTGGACAATGCACATTCCCTGGATAGTGTAATTTTTTGTACAACTGACGCACCAAATACCACAATGCATAGCAACCTATTTTGGCCCAAAATTCAGATATCAGGATAAATCCCAAGGAAGCTAATTCCATATATATAAATGTAAATAGAAAATAATGTTTTTAACAGGTACTCGTTAATTAATATCTAATACAGAAAATCACTTGTTATTTCTATACTTTTTTACGGTGTCAGTTTGCTAGGTAATTTGTAACATTCTATAATGTTAATGGGAGGTGCTGATTATGTGTTTCTGAAGAACCCACTAGTAAATTTGGTCAGTCCAGTATCTCTGTTAATAGTAAATGAGTCAAGGAAGAATTTCAGACACAGAAGTTGTCTCCTTCTCTGCTGATCTTTATCTCCTTCCTTCTCTCTGCTCTAAGGCAGACACTGCCACCTGCTGGCCACACTTAACACTCACAATTCCTTTCCGCCACAAAAACAGAACTATAGGCACTGATACAGTCCCCTCTGAAAGTATTGGAACGGCAAGGCCAATTCTTTGGTTTTTGTTATACACTTAAGTCATCTGAGATAAAATGATGACTATGAGATGATAGATCAGAATTTCAGGTTTAATTTCCTGATATTTACATCTAGATGTGTTAAACAACTTAGAACATGGCACCTTTTGTTTGAACCCACCCATTTTTCAAGTGATCAAAAATACTGGAAAATGTGACTGACAGATGTTTTTTGTTGCCCAGGTGTGCCTTCTTAGACTCTTGGTTTGAGCCTTGGGTTTCACCTATGAAGACTGCATTTGTTGTTAAAAAAGACAAACCAACAAGAAGTCCAGAGAGCTGTCTATGGGGGAAAAAAGGCAAGCCATTGTAAAGCTGATTAAAAAAGAGGGAAAATTGACCAAAGCCACTGCACAAGCATTGGGCAAAGCCAATACAACAATTTGAAATGTCTCGAAAAAGAAAGAAACTACTGGTGTATCAACAACCGGACATCAAACAGGTTGGCCAAAGAAAACAACAGCAGTTGATGACAGACACATTGTAAGAGCAGTGAAGAAAAACCCAAAAACAACAATGACATCACCAACAATCTCCACAGGGCAGGGGTGAAGGTATCATAATCCACTGTTCAAAGAAGACTTCGAGAGCAGAAACATAGAGGCCATACTACAAGATCAGTGGCAAACCACTCATCAGCCGGTAAGAATCTGAAGGCCAGATTGGAATTTTAAAAAAAAAAAACACAGAGATGAGCCACAAAGGTTCTGGAAACAAGATTAATCTCTACCAAAGTGATGGAAGGGCCAGAGTGTGGAGAAAGGATCTGCTCATTATACAAAACATGCAAGCTCATCAGTCAAGCATGGTGGAGGTAGTGTCATGGCTTGGGCTTGCATGGCTGCTTCTGGAATGTGCTCACTAATCTTTATTGATGATGTAACTCATGATGGTAGCAGCAGAATGAATTCAGAAGTCTACAGAAGCATTCTGACTGCCAATTTACAGAGAAATGCATCCAATCTAACTGGGAAGAACTTCATCATGCAGCAAGACAATGACCCAAAACACACTGCCAACACAACAAAGCACTTTATCAGGGGAAAAAAGTGGACGGTTAAGTCAATCAACAGACCTTAACCCAATGAGCAAGCATTTCACCTCCTAAAGAGGAGACTGAAGGGAGAAACACCCCAAAACAAACAACAACTGACAGAAGCTGTGATACAAGCCTGGAAAAGCAAAGCATCACAAAAGAAGAATGAAACAGTGACGCTGGCTTGATGCAGCGAATGCAAGCAATGGATATGCAACCAAATATTAAGTGTTATTTAATTTAAGCCCATCTGTTACAACACATTTGCTCACCTAAAAATTGGCCTGCCTTCTACGTTGGAAATGAAAGCTGGAATTCTATCGTCTCATGTTCATCTTTTGATCTCAAACCCAAATGTCTTCGGTTTATAGCAAAAACAATAAAGTTGGCCTTGCCATTCCAATACTTTCAGAGGGGACTGTATATTACTTATCTATCTTTGCTTTTATGTAAAAAAAAAAAAAAAGTATTTTGTTAAATAGTATTTTCTCTTAGGTAAATGTGTAGATCTGGTGGGTTTATGGGCATAAAGAATTATGATAAACTGGCATGTTTTGATGCTGATGCCATCACCCACAGCAGATGATGTTCTGTGCTTATCCCAGGCCTTATATATAACTTTATACTTTTATATTCTTCTACTGCATACAGTAAGAACATATAATCCCATTATTCAGTGTCACCCAGAAGAAGATGGCTTCCGTCCGAGTCTGGCTCCTTTCAAGGTATCTTCCCCATGGTGACTCGGATGTTTTTCTTTCCACTGTCTCCTCTGACGTGATCATTAGGGATCTAAATCTACATCTGAATTTCACTTCAACTAAAATTCAACTGATTTGAAAGACTTACTTTCAATGATGGTTTGGTGGCGGTTGGTCCAACTGGCTTTTCAACTTCATCATGTCTAAAATATACAAAACAAGATTTCAATTTGCAAATATTTATGTAATTTATTAGATATCTTTATACAGACATACAGGCAGGTCCATAAATATTTGGATATTGACAAAGTTGTGTACAGGCGCTGTTTTTTTTTTGGGATGTTTTTGCACACTCTATTCTTGTCTTACTGTTTCCAAGGCTCACCAATAGTTTATATCTTGTGGTAAACCCTCTGTATTTACTCTGGCGAGGTCTTCTCTTGATTGTTGACTGTTGACACAGATGCACCTACCTCCTGAAAGGTGTTCTTGATCAGGTCAACTGTTGTGAAGGGGTTTTTCTTCACCAGGGAAAGAATTATTCTGTCACTCACAGTTGTTTTCAGTGGTTCTGCGGGCCTTTTGGTGTTCCTGAGCTCACCAGTGCATTCTTTCTCTTTAAGAATGTACCAAATAGTTGATTTGGCCACACCTAATGTTTTTTGCTATCTCTCTGAAGGGTTTGTGTTGATATTTCAGCCTAATGATGGCTTGCTTCACTGGCAGTGACAGCTCTTTGGACTTCATATTCAGAGTTAACAGCAACAGACTCCAAATGCAAGTGCCACACTTGATATCAACTCTAGACCTTGCATCTTTTTCTTTGTAAGTGAAATAATGAGAACCATAGAACAGCTGTGTAGCCAATTGTCCAATTACTTTTAAGGGACCAAAAGTAATAGAACCACATAAAAGTGCTGTAATTCCTACACCTGATTTGGCTGTAAATACCCTCAAATTACAGCTAAACGGCTTGGATGCAAAGACGTATTTATGGACCTGACCGTACACACTCATAAAACATAAAACCGTGTAAAGCATTAAAATGGCTGTGGATCTCTCAGGCTGTTCTGTTTATTCAATATGTAAAATCTTAAATGCACAACTCAACCCATTAAGGAATAATGTCTCACTCATCGCTATCATCATCCTCTTCGTCTTCACTATCATCATCCTCATCTTCATCATCATCGTCCGAATCCATTTTGAGCTTCTTCTGCAAAAAGATATAAAAGTAACCAGCATGAAACAGAATCAGCATGAACAACATGAATCAATACACTGAATCCTTAACCTCAGGATAGTATTTAATATTTGGTGTTAACATTTTTATTTTTCAATTATTCTTGTTGTCCTAGTGTGCTTGGATCAAAAATTGCATATTCATTATTTCTGCTGTCAGCTATAGAATTATTGGCACCACCACTTGTGTTACAATTATTTGCACCCCTTGAAATTCCTAAGAACCTAAGGTCACCTGAAGTGTTTAAGAACTCTTAAGCAGTCATGACGACTTCCTGTTTCACAGGGGTAGAATTATGAGGTGATACAATGGCCAAATTCACTTAGTCATTCATCGACATGGGAAAGATTAGGAATACACAAACAAAATGAGATGAAAAAAATCAGACTCCAAGGATCACAGTTGAAGACTTGCAAAAGATGCTGACATTTTGGGATCACAAAGTGACCACAATTTTGACCGCTTTTCAGATTAAATCAGATTTAGAATAATCAGATAAAGTCCATGGCATTTGTAACACTTCTAAATTCACTAAACATCTAACAATAAACATTTCTCGATGCACTCATACCTTGGTTAGAGACTGGAGTATTTAAAGTCATTCCATTTAAACATAAAATAATGAAATAAAGAATGTCCAAAAACCTTTGACTAGCAGTGTACCAGGAGATTTTAAATGAAAATCTGGCTGCCTCTGCCAAGTAGCTACAACTTGGTGAATGGATGAATCTTCCACTTGACATGGTTGAATCTTCCAGCAAGTATTCAATGATCAATGATATTTAAAATATTTGCTTACCAATGGCACTTTTCCAGTGGCCATGTTGGATGGTCGCTTCACCGGTGATGTGTTATTCTCCTCTTCTTCTTCCTCATCATCAGACTCCTTCATGCCTAAACCACCAATGGGAGATTACATGACGCACATTACTGTCATGATGTGTATTCAAAACAAAACGGTAAAATTCGATCATTAGCATAATTGTTTAATGAGGAATGAAAACTGTTTAACAAAGAATAATAGAATACCAGAAATGAGTGACTTACTGACAAAATGTTGCCCACTGATGTATACTGGGCCAGCTCCGGACTGCAAACGGAACGTGAATGGGGGAGTGATTTCAAAACCCCCTAAACTTAGCTTTAAAAAAAAAAAAAAAAATGAACACATAGAAAGGGGATTATTACCATTTAATTAGCTTTTTTATTATTGTGTGTTATTACCATGTTATTACTTCTGTGTTATTGGGTCAAGCTGATAATACTATTACATGCATCATTTATATACTGACAGTTGTTTCAGCTGATGTACAAGCAAGGGACTGTACAAGGTTAAACAGTTTAAGCTTTGGAATGCACCCTGACCTTTTATTACAGAGGTGACCCAAGCTACATGTTAACCAGGATACTTTCTGGAAACCCACCACAGTGCTATGACTATTCAAACCAGATAAATTTCAAATTAAAATGGGGGGGGGGATACAGTAGTGCCTGACAGTGAAAGGACCTGCATCTTTCATGTTTAGTCTTCATTTTCACAAACCTGTTGAGTTCCAAAAGCTGTGAGACATTCCGAACATTATGTACCAGTAATTCTCAAATGGACCTACAGTTAAACAAACTCTTCTTCAAAACACTCTTGAGCAATTCTGGAATCTCAAAATGCAGCCAAAGTTTCTGAATGAACATTCCAGGTAAAAGGTAGGATACATGTGTCCATAGCAACTGAACGTAAACAGCTAATGGCATGCAACCATGTTCTGCTTAATGTTTACACGACAGCCGTGTAATTACATTACATAGCAAGACAAAGAATGCTATTATCCAAAATCATCCCATAGTGTCAACCACTTCCTGAGTAAGTGCTGGACAGTAGCCTGTAATTTAGGTTCATTAAAAGCGCATGTTTTAATTTGATTTGACATTTAAAGTGTGTAAGGACAAGTGTGTGTTCTCACTTTAGAGAAATAAAAGAGGACACGGAGTGGTGTTATTGGAAAATAGTGAACGACGGGGTGGTGTAACGTGGCTCAACATGAAGTGATATTACTTTTACCACCCTGAAACTGACTATTTTCCAAGAACGACATGTTTCAACATGTACCACGGGAATTTGTCATGGGTTACAGTATTTAATTTATTAATGAACAAAAATTTTTTTTTAACCGTGTACAGTTACATTTAATATTGTGGAATGTCCAGGAGACTTACTTCCTGTTATCACTTAGAGCAGGTACAAACAGTTATTCCCTCACTAGCCCCTAATTTTTCTGTCTCACGAAGTTAATAAGACAAAAAAGATGACGCTTGTCATGTGTCTCATTTCCCCTTCTCTGCGTGTGACATGATCCCCAGTGCAGCACATGCTGTGTCTATGTGCCTCTTTGCCACTGTCCTGTTATTGGTTTAGAACCTGATTGTTCTCACCTGTTTTGTGTTCACCTTAGTGTGTGTTCTTACACCTTCCTATGTCTGCGTTCCTATGCGAAGTGTCACCCCTGTTAACGTGAGTTTCTGATCCTTGTTTCTCCATTTTACCGTGTTCCTTGCTTTTGGTGTTTTGAAGTTGACCTCCTGGTTCTGATCTGTTTCTGTGTTCCCGATTACAATTATGGAGATTCTTGGCATAACCCTACCTGTATGATGTGACTTGACAATACCACTGATTGTGACTCTGCTTATTAGATTTGGCCTAATAAACAGCACACAGATTTTATGCACTTGAGTCCTGCCTCATCAACCTGCCCGTTACATCATGTTACTAAGAAATTAGGCTTGGGACAATTGACAACGGTATCGGGAATCGTCGACAGATTCCAACTGTCGTGATTGCTGTCATGTTGGGTGATTCAAATGTCTTTCAGAAAGCGTGGTGTCTAAAGCTTTAACATCAACAAAAATAAACTGTGTTGTATCTTAAGGGCCCTTAAGAGCCTGTCTGACTTTGGAGCAGAGCAAAAAAAGTTTCTCAGATTCTTGTCTGTGCTTGCCAAACAGATAAATCTGTGAATGACTTCGCTCACAAAACATGAACGAGGGTTTAAATTACAAAAATCATCCAATGCGTTGTTTATCAGTGCTACTTCACTATACAAGCATTCAGTAAGTACCTCCCCTGCTGTTCACCACAGACCACATTAACGCATAGATTATATAGCTTTATTTTAATTTTATAACGAGCTCAGTTACAGCTAATAACCGGTTATTTGCAGTCCCAACTTCAGTTCTAGAAGCATCTAACTTTATTAATAGATAATTAATTATTTTTAAAAAACTGACTAAATATTAACAATAGCAACATGCAGCTACAGCTGACTTGTGATCAGCTATGTGATGAAAGTCACGGGGCACAACAGGACAATGTCACAAGCCTACAAAGCACTGGCAACTGAGACTCCTTCCATAAACGTCAAATAAACATCTGCTAACTGAATATCAATGATTACACATATATGTTAAATAATAATCATTTTATTAATATGTTTATTATTAGCCTTAGATTATGTGGTGTCCACCTACAAGTCCCTGTGAATGAGTTCTTACTATAGAAACAATCACGTTAGAACAAGCGCACGAATATAAAACTGTGATTTGAATTACAGCAAGCACTATGTCCAAACTATGCTGTTACAGAACATTAAATAACAACTTCTATCCAATCGGATTCAAGAATTCAACAGCGCTGTGGCAGAAACAAATATCTAGAACACACACATATATCACCCTGAAATATAGGCAAGAAACGTTTATTCCCGTATCCGAGTCAGATCAGTGCTGTGTCGTTACGTACAACCTAAACAAAAGCATCCCTTTTCTGTATCCTGTAAACACAATTTGAAATTACACAACCAAGATCATGCACATCTAAACATGTGGTATTTAATACAAATCCTGACATAGCATTCCCCTTCATTATGGGATAAATGACGTTTTCCACAGCCGATGCTGAATAGGGACGAGTGATTGGTGATGTCATGGAGAGATTTTGCCCAGCCCAATCCTTAGACGATCCGTCAATCATGAATCAACCTTTTTACAAGGCACATTCATCCAACATGTTAAAAAAAAGCATGACTTTACAATAGCAGAAATGATGACTGTGCAGAAGCTCAACCATAGTAGAAAAGTACTGATCAGTGTTGACGTTTAAACTTTTGTTAACCCTTTCAAGCATAGTGTCCACACTCATGGACAACCAATTAAGGCTCTTTTTTTATATTTTAGGAAAATATAAGATGTAAATCACCTCCAAATCAATTGAGAACATCTGTCGCTCTCTAGACTATGTATTGTTCAATAATTTCTAGCTTCTACATAAAATAAAAATAATAATAATTTTAAAAAATTAAAGTAAAATATTTTTGTTTTGTGCCTGACTCCACTGAACTCCTGAAACTTTTAAAAACTAGGTTTTTTGTTTGTTTTTTTTGGGGAGAAGATAGATTCATTTTAAATTGTGTATGTTCAGAAATGATATTTTTTGCCTTCATTACATATTTCAGACCTGAATGTAAACATTTTGGACAAGGTTTATTTATTTTATATTGTTTTAGGAATAGTTTTAGCCTTTTTAAACTCATGGACAATCCATTTACTTTTTAATAACTGATATTTAGAAATTCTTATATCATGCCGTTTTAAGTAAAAAAAGAAAAAAAATACAGAAAGTCTAAAGAATCTGGATATGCGTATAAATAATTTATGCAGTAAGAGTTAAACTAGTAGCCAGTCTTTACAAGCACATAATAAATTAGACAAATGTGCAGCTAAATCTCCAACACAGCTGTCTTTCATGTTCTTATTACAAGCAGTTTTTTTTAAACAATTTATCAATGAGATGATTTTTAATTTCAAGTTTAAACAAGAAAAGGAACTCACTATTTCACCTTCTCACATACTTTACATGCTCCTTCCCCTTTAAACCCACAACACTATCCTAATTACTATGTAGTACATGTATTATAAAGCACTAATTACCCGAGTAACCGCGCAATTCTCATTGCCTACCCAAAGAATGGGCAATAAAGAGAGTTTAAAGTTTAAAAACTTGACTTGATTCAGTATTGATGTATTCGGCTAAAGCACTTACAGAAGGCAGAATAGAAGGCTTCAGCACAGCAAGAGGGATTCTGGTCGTCTTGCCATCGTATGTCACTCCCTCTATCTCCACTGTATGAAACTTATCCTCTGCTTCTGCTCCTAGACACACCTGAGAAGATACGCAGATATGCAAAAGAGGTAAAGAAGGACTGAAGCAATACGGGACATCTATAGGACCCTCTCAAGAGCTCTACATGAATTAAGGGAAACCTGAGAAACATTCGTTTTTGCATAATGTTTTGGGAATTCATGAATATCATATGGGACAAGCAAACCTACAATATACATTGCCCTCCAAAAGTTTGGAAACGCCTGAACAAAATAGGGTTTTTGGGCAATATCAGCATAAATCCTCTTTAGTTAGTGACCATTTTGCATTGATAATAAGGGACAACACTCGGCATCCGAGCAGTCAGTTTATTCAAACATTGACTTGATATATTACTCCAAGCCTCCTGGAGGATTGCCCAAAGATGATTCACACTGG
>CM040981.1:18174158-18214110 GCA_022985145.1 Pangasius djambal
CTGTGGGCTGTGTTGTACTTGGCTCATGGAGCTGTGCACTGTGTTGTGATTGGCTCATGGAGCTGTGCACTGTGTTGTGATTGGCTCATGGAGCTGTGCACTGTGTTGTGATTGGCTCATGGACCTGTGCACTGGGTTGTGTCTATATTGTCCATTAACAAATAGAACAGGCTGCGACAGTTATTTGTGCAGGTATGGAATAGGAAACCCACTCAGACAAAGGGAGAATATACGAATATACTGAAAATTAATTAGGAGGCTCTCAAATCCACCCTGTAAACTCACAGGTGTCTTAGCAAGGTTTTATGCCAGTCGCCAGAACTTCAGTGTGCCTTGCCATACATATTTGAGGTCTCTGGAACTGTACAGGATGGATGAACACCATTCTTCCTAAAACTAATACCTTGGTATTTGGTTTTTGGTGTTTTTATGATGTTGGCGGAAAGCGCTGTTTACCACGTCGCTCCATAGGTGTTCAGCTGGGTTGAGATCTGGTGACTGTTCAGGAATGTTGTACACTGATTTGGGCACTGTCATTCTCATTGTTTACACTCTAACAGTTTTTTTTTATTGTGTAATCTTTCATGTGAGCAATTATACAATACAAAATAATGTTCTTATGTTCTTGTGTAAATTAATATCTTATCTTTGCTCTTATGTGAAGCGAAATTAAATAACGACTTGAAACACTTTTTTTCTCAGGTTCTAATGTTAGGATTTCTTACTCTTTCAGATGTTTTTAAGATGTATGTTTGGCAATGATTAAAACAACAGTGTAACTAAAATTGCGGCAGGTTTTCTTTTCTTTTTTCTTTTTTTTCCTACAGTATTATACTACCAATATATAATTCTTAAAACTAGGACTACAGTTGCACTTTATTTTTAAAAAAATATACAGTATAAGGTGCAATTATCTTCAGAAAATGATCCTGTAAGAATGCTGAAAATGTTAATTATAGTAACTAACCAATGCAATGTTGGTTTCTTTGTTTGATTGATTGATTTCATAATGTAGAAAGGCAATTAAAGAAGAATGAAATTAAAGGCTCATCACACACTGTAAAAAAAAAAATGACAGTAAACTGACAGTAATTTTCTGGTTCCAGAAAATTACTGTCAGTTTACTGTCATTTTTTTTTTACAGTGTGTGATGAGCCTTTAATTTCATTCTTCTTTAATTGCCTTTCTACATTATGAAATCAATCAATCAATCAAACAAAGAAACCAAGGTACTACAAGAAGCACAAGGGGTCACTCTAGGGGTACTAAATACTATTATTAATTTCATGTTATAGTATACGGGGACAGTTAATGACAAAATTATTTCTGGGGTGTGTCCTCTAAGGTTAAAAACAGGATCATCTAAAAACATACGAGATAAGGAAAAAAGGAAAAAATAGTTCAGCAGTATTGTACTACTGGAGGTTGTGTGATGGTTTTAAATGTCTGTATAAAACGGTAGCCTTTGCCGTAACCAAATAACTTGGAGACTGGATTCTATGTTTATCATAGTGTGATTTTTAAAATAGCGTTCCACCACTAGGCCAGATACCGTAGGTTGAACTGATTTCCTCCTGCAGTGTCTGTAAACATGAACGTCTACTTTAGACGGCTTTGTGTGGTGACTATGGAAAACCGTGAAGACCATTGTGTAGACTGTAAAAAAAAAAAAAAAAAAAAAAAAAAAAAGAGCACATCTTTAGGGATAAAGAGAAGCTCACAGCACCTGTAGCTAAACACAATACCAGGTTTTGAAAACAGTGAGCGAAAGGATTTTTTTTTTTTTTTTTGTAAAAGGATCCAAGTCACGTCGCAACGGCGGCAGGAAGACAGCGAGATGAAAGTGGTTGAGGGCTAAAGGAGGAAATAGGGGTGAAAGAGGTATCAGCAGGCCGTCTGCACACACTGACAGAATCTAAACCAAGCAAGACAACATCAAATCTGACTACAAACCCAGAGCAGAGCTTGAGCTAAGGCAGACTGATTTTTTTTTTTTTTTTCCATTCAGCTGTGCAAGTGAACTTATGTATCATCGTGAGTTTCGGCAAAAGGGATACTATAAAAAAAAAAAGATATATTAATAGCATTTTTATGCTACAATTCAATTGTTGACATGAAAACAGTCGAGGACATAGCTATAATCACCTGCAAACCACACATCTATTTTTGTCTATGCATACAATTTTCTGATTTTGGATGCACTTGGTCTACATAAAACATTGCTTTCAGCACCTGGTAATGTACTTCTTTAATTCATGTTTTGATGTCTTAAAAGTTTTGAATTTAATTTCTTTTGAGTATCTAGACACATTGTCCAAATTCATAGCTATTTGTACATATGAAATAAACAAATTTCAATTCATTATACAATTATCAGGCCATTGATAAAACATAAGCCATTGCCAAACATGCAGTAAAATCACAACTGCTGAATTAACACCTCCAGTGTTTATCTGCGTCCAGCTGGACTGTAGGTGTTAAGTGATCACTGGGGAGTGTGCTGGGTTCAGCATTTCAATCATAACGATGGAAAATAAGGAAATATGAAACCTGATCCTGGATGGAATATTCTTATAAGAAAATATTCTTGTAAAAGATTCATGTTCTGAAAACACCCTTGAGTGTTTAGTGGGTTAAGGAAACGTTTATCTTTTTTTTTTTATTTAATTTTCTTAATTGAATTTTATTTTATTTACACTATAAGTACAGATGACCACTGATGTTGAATAACATCAGGATGTGAAAAGGGCTGGACTTTGGAATGAGTTCTCACCAAAGTAACAGGAAATAGTCATGTGAAAGGATACAGGCTTTGTGCTTTTTGTCATTAAATCGTTTTTTTTTTTTTTTTTTTTTAAATGCTGGATTTGGGTATGAATAATGGAATGTTTACAAATAATATTAATAAAATCAAAAGTGTAGACTTCCAAATATTCAACTTTTTTTTTTTTTTTAGCATTTAAAGATGTTGACATGTTAAGTCAGTGCCAAAATCTAATCTGTTCAGTTGTATGTTAACAAAAAACGAAAATGAATATACAGTAATTTCTTAAAAAAGGGTTCTTCAGAGTTTCATAGCTTTCTAAAGGGGATCTACGTGGAAGCCAGTTTGATAAGGAAACACCATGTTACTGGGCTCTACACAGAATCATCAAGAGTTCTAGTTTCTTTTCTTTTTTTTCTAATAGTGTACATTTAAAATTGAACATTGCAAAGATAATCAGGAAGAAGAGAAAAGATAGTTGAAAAGAAGTTTTTTTTTTAATCAGACAAACCTTCATATGTTAACCTTTAAACATTTTGACTGAATTAATTGAGTGAATGACTTTATCAAGATTAAATAGCGTTTTAAAAAAAAAAGGAGTATCCCAGAAAGCTGGATTATTTTATAGAGATAATACTGACATTCCTATTCAATATAGTCTGTTTTCCAATCCAGGCAGCAGCCTGTGATTTATGTTGCTGTGAATTCTCTGCTGTGGGCAACGGACTGCACACCACACACTCCTCTAATCAGTTTACTTCTTCAGCATTTCCTGGGAGAGGCAGCCATGTGTAGTGTGGAGTGTGAAGGCTCATTTGGTGCAGAGAATACAGCGGAGCTTTGCACCCCTCCTCGTGAGATTAACCCTGATAGCGCTGTGCTGTGGCATCCAGAGAGGAAATGTTTTGTTTTGACTCACTCTTCTTTTCCTTTTTAAATTTGGATGATAATACTTGTTTACCAGCACACACATGCACTGGATGGACACGGGTCACAGGCAGCAAAACACCTTGCCATATCAGGTTTTATACCAACCCCACTCTAAGCCTCCTAGCTACAGACAGCGATGCTGGAAAACATTACAGAGTAAGTGTATTGTTGAGTTCAGTTATCAGCTCAATTATCTGTTGGTTTTCATTATCGGTTTTAAGCAAAGGACAGAGGTAGACACAGTAAGAATGTGATTCAAAATGATAGCCTTTTTAGAAGTCACACTCATGTTTAATATAAAACGACTTTTGAATGTCATATCATGAAGAATACAGAGGGAGCACTTCTGTAATTGCTTGCAAAGTTCAGGTGAAGAAGAACTCCAGGTCTTCAGTCCCAGTCTACACACAAGAGACGCGGTGAACATGCATCACAAATACATCTTACGGAGCTCAAAGCAAAACAACAAGAACAAACGAGTCAGTGGTTGAGTCGGCCTCGTTGATGCCAGATGGCACGTAGACAAACAGCCGTCTTGATGGGCGAAATTCATCCACGCTTTTGGGTTGGAAGAGACAACAGGATGCCGCCCTCTGTTATACGGGCAGCTGAAGGAAAAGGAGTAAAAACGGAGTGTAAGCGATGAACTAATGACCAGATTCAGGTGGGAGTAACAATATTTATCAGGAAAAAAGGAGTGTGTTGGGTTTCAACCTCCATTACAGTCCATTTGGGAATGAAGAAATGCAACACACTCATTTGTCACTGACCTCCCCCACAATTCTTCCAAGTCAGTATTATCTCATTACAAAGAGGAAGCTGATTCCACACCATCATATAAAATAAAGCATTTAAATGACTCAATTCTTTCCGTATGTGACTGGAAGAGAACACAACGAGCAGGACAGAATGCTGTGAGATCTCTGCTAGTGCTTTGCAAAATAAATATGCTTAACTTATGGCTTAGAACTGAGGCTCCTGAAACCAGTCCAAATGTGTGTCTGAGATCCACCCAAATGTTCCCCTAAATTGCGTCCCATAATCCTATTAAACCCTGGCTATAAAATCCTTTCCTTTCTCATTAGCCAATACAAATGGGGAGGTGTGGGTCAGACCACGGAAGCGACAGAGGTGACGGAGGTCACCTTGTTGTCCTCGGCCCACGGCTGGAGGTTCTGCAGTGCGTACAGAGACGAGTTGTGGAGGCAAAGAGGGTCGGGCTGGAGGGGTTGGCTCAGCGTCTTCTGGAAAGCCTCCTGCTGGAGCTGAAGCATTAAACGGTTCGCCTGCTGCCTCTCAGCCTCTCTTTCCTCAGCTGTTTGTCTCCTGTGAGCAGAGACAAAGAGAAGGCTTAAATACGACTTCTAGCACAATGCGTACTCTTCAGAAATTATGTAGACGTATTGCAGATTTGTGGCAATTTGGCAATGGTGACATGGTTTCATGTTTTTAAAAAGTTGCAAACATGCCCAATGAACATGTCTGTACATTAAAACTTTTGTGATTTGTACAGATCGGAAAAAATAGTTTGTAATACCAAGTATTTATTTCATTCTTAATATTCACTTAATAAGCATTAACCAGTGGGTTCTCAAGCTTTTTACAGCCAGGGACCCCTTTAACTGTTAAAGGAATTTTATGGACCAGCCCAGCACATGTATTTTCCGAACATGAATCAATATTAGGCGCACTTGCGTCATTAGGCGTCATTTGAAAATGTACACTAATATTCTAGCTATTTATTGGAGAGAATTTCGATTCCTGAACCTTCCAACAACAGAACACATTAGGCTCAAGTTAACAGAATTTATAGGTTTATAGGTTTATAGGTTACTTGATTTTGAGTTACTTGGATGTGGATTAAACCAAATATATTTAAATAACCGGTAAAACACACCAATAACTATAATCATTCAATAATAAATACAGCACTTTGTGAAAGTCTTAGGCATATGTAAATGCCGGAGAGCCTTAAAAATGAAATGTTTCTACATAAAAAGCAGTACTTTGACTTTGATGCACTTGCAGGTAATCCTAGCCAGTCTTCATTATGTCTGAAAAGTGGTCTTTTCGAACACTTTTAATTTTTGTTGGAAGAATAATGTTTGTAAATCTCTGATTTTTGTTACTGACCCAATAATGCAGAAATCATAAAATAAGCATTTTAGACATTAGTATAAAAATGGTTGCCTAAGACTTTGCAAAGCACTATATATATATATATATATATATATATATATATATATATATAAAACTATAATAACATAACATTGGCTATACTTCACAGGCCCCTGGGGTTCCCTGGACCCCACATAGAGAACAGCTAGTGCTGTATATAGGAATATATTTTTACTCTTAACTACAAATAATATAATATAGATTAATCACTACAAAACTTACTGCTCACACCGCAGTAGGCTTGTCAGATAAGAGACAACTTATTTATATATGTCAATATTGTTGCAAACAAATAGCGTTACATATAATCTACATTCTTATAGACACATTCATTTTGATTTGCCATTAGTGAAATGTGAATTCAGTAAGATATCTTTTAGATATAGTTCCTGACCCATCCTCAGAAACATCTGAAACTGCAATCATCCTCACTGCCAGGTTTAAACGATTTAAAGGTGTTGGTTTGAGTATGATTTGTCCTGTTTTTAATTATTCTGCACTACTTTATGTGTAATTTATGTCCTATGCTTGAATGTTGTCTGTGGAATTGTTCTGTTCTTGGTCAGACTCATTAGTAATAGAGATTTATTTTTTATCTTATTTCGACTACACTAGTTAGATAAAGGTTAAAAAAAATGAACAATAAAGGTTAAAAACAAACAAACAAACAACCAAACAAAAGGAAATAATAATGATTGGCAGTGGTATAACCAATCCAACAACAGATAGATAGGAAGGACAAAGTAGAATATTTCCAGTACTTTTGTTGTCACAGTCCAGAAATACTACAGTATGTATTTTCTACATATTTTTAGGGACAAAAATATGGTACGGTTGCAGATTGTGTGTGATTGCTGACTCGCTTGGCTAACTTGTCATGGCTTTACTACTGCACTAAAAGGAATATAGATATAAATAATAGTAAAAGCTAGTAATGAAAATAAGTTGTTGGGCCTTAAAACTAGAACAGGATGCGCACTGGTCAACATTATTAGATATAGAGATATATGCATTTATATTGATTATACAAGATATATATGTGGTTACATTAATAAACTGAGTAAAAAAAAACAAAGCATATAAATTATTTATATTTTAAATAAAATATGTGCAAATTTCCTTTTTATCATCAGCCTTCCATTAGAAATGATGGTCACACTTGACCAAAATCCTGATTTCAAATTAAATGAATAAATGAGAGTTATTTTTTTAGTTGATAATATTTTTCTTAAATGCAGGATTTGTTTTGAAGCATTACGCAATGTCCGTCTTTAGAATCGAATACGTCCATGGTAGCTGTCTGCAGAAAGCTCTTTCAACGGATCGTTTGACGTAGATTTTTTCTGGATTGTTTTAGATCCTGTTTGTACATGTTATAGAGACACAGTACGTAAGCCAAATCATTTTCTTGTAGTGTGGGAATAATAAGCTATGAGAAATATATTTATGGCATAAACAAACATAAATACAACGAGGGTGTGAACATGTTGAAAACATGCTGTGGTGTCTGCTTTGGTAGACTAAGAGAACATTAAGAGAATATTTCTGGCCATGGTCAATATCAGAAAGGCTACATAGGTAACTATATGACATACATAGGGTCGAGCCCAAGCGCTCCCCATATACTGTAAATAATTTAGAAACTGCCTGCTGGGAGATGCTTCCAAAGAAAATGCTGATCTAAAATGCTGTAATATCCATGCAGCTTCCATTAAGCTACTGTTATAGTGAATCTGATGGCAGTACACTACACAAATGCATTGCTTACTCTTATCCAGATATGACAAAACTAGTACATATAGCTTCGTTTTTAAGGTCGTAGATTTCTGATTGTGCAGGAGAGCAGTTACCTCTAATGAACCTTTATCTTTTGACTGCCAGTTTACGAAGCAGAAATGAGATGGAGTTTAGATATAAATATATATATATATATATATATATATATATATATATATATATATATATATATATATATATATAATATACAGTATCATAGTCTGATAAAAGCTCATTTTAGATTTGAAACTATAACACAAGAAAAAATATTTTTCGATTTATATCTTTAACTATTTTTTTTTTATTTCAAGTGATAAAAACAATATCATTATTTTATATTAGTTCATATAATATGATATAACAAATATATATAGTATTACATATATATATATATATATATATATATATATATATATATATATATATATATATATATATATATAAAATACTCAATACATGATATGTGTGTGTCAAACACATAATATATGTCACATATTTGTTATTATTGCTAATATTTATTCCATGTATTTGCTCCACATATCTGAATTTTATGAAAAGTATTTTATGGTAATGTAGCGAATACCTTGTACCTTGTAAGGCGAAAAGAAGTTATCACATTTCCCTATATGTAAGATAAATTCATATTATATGGCCTACTAATTTCACCTAAGTAGCCAACAACTGATCCCACTAATGGCTAAATGAAATAGAGAAGGATATATTATTGAGTTGACACATCAAAATGGCTTTAATCTATTTTAATTCTTTAAAGGCCATGACTCAGCTTCATTATAAATGCATCAGCTTCAGCAGCAGCTCGCCTGCTCACTGTAGCTCGTTGATAAAAACCAAGGTAAGTCAGCCTGCCCTTAATTAGATTGCGCACTCATTTGTCCTAAAAGAGCCAACAGCAACAGGTTGATTGGATTAAAGCGAAAGGATGGACATACACTCAATTATTCAGACCTATGGGCTCCATAATGCACTAGAAAGCAAGTTTCAATGTAAGCTTTTAAGAGCTGCAGCACTTCTGCTTGGTCACGGAAATTGGCGTCCAAAGAAAATGAAGGGAAAACATTTAGCAGAGCTAAGCAAAACCAAAGTGTTGTTTTACCAGGAGACACAAAATGCCCTTTTCAATGAATCTCACTCTTGGCAAGAGAGCTGTCTGACATGGTGCAGAAGAAACACAAACATTTACTGCCAGCAGGGGATCAGTCTGATCGAGCCCAAATGTTAACAAATGGTTCCAATCTAAAAGCCGTGGTTCTTTATAGCTCTCATTACATAGGCTACATTTGTATCCTGCAGCACTTTTCTCATATGTCAAATTAAATTTTAAAGATGCACTTTGTGATTCTTTAAAGTGTTTTTTTTTTCCCCCCCTACATCCACTTCATTGCACCTGTTTAGGTCAACACTTCCTCATGTAAGCTAGTGAGACATATGCAAGTGTTAGTGTTCACAAACAAAGGCAGTATATCCAAATGTACAATTTCATTTACATAAGTAGGGAGGTCTTTTAGTCTGTCTAATAATAACAATAAGCTTATAACGCTTAGATTTATAATTTATTGATAATTTATCATCTTCTGTACTATGATTTGAATAGGGAAAAGAGGAATTTGTTTCATATTTATTAGGACTAATCGTTATTAGAGAGATCAAAACGGGCTGAAATAGTTATATACGCACTTTCCATCTCCATCTCCAGCTTAAACGGCTAACACAGGAATCATTACCCGTGTTCTGTAATTCGTTTCTGTAATTTATCCTCCATCTCTAATTACTGCCTCTTTCTCAAGTATTATGTAAATGCATATGCATATCTCCTTATTTATACAACTGTTTACAGAGTAAATAATGCATTAATCTGCACATAAATCTTCTGTTCCAGATTCATGCACATTACTATTTTTTTTTATCGTTAAGCCTTACTATTTAAATGTTTTTCTGTTCTCATGCCAGATATGTATGTATGTATGCATGTATGTACCAAGAGCACCTTAAAAAAAAAAACACAACAAATTCCTTGTGTGTCTGCGCACACACTTGGCGAATAAAGCTAATTCTGATTCTGATTCTGATTCTGATTCACAGCCGAAACTGTAAAATCATCCTATCACTTCATTATGCTAGAATTTTCTACATTCATACTTAATGCTCCTTTTTCTTAAAGAAATAGTAATGGATTAGTGCTGCTAAGTGTGGCTGAATTAATTGAGCAAATATCTGAGAGCTTAAATAAATATTAGCTGACCCTCAGTTAGGTGTGTACTCATGAGTGCTTTTAGGATGCTGCTGAATATTTGTTTCTGTATCCTAAAAGCTGGAGGCACCACTGAAAAATCTAATCAGTGTGTAAAAAAAAAAAAGCAAACAAACAAACAAGCAAAAAAAAAAAAAAACAGCTCAACCTGGGGGTGAGGGTGGAACAGATCAGTGTCAAATCTAGTGCTTTTTTTTTCAGATAAAAAAAAAACTTCAGATATATGGATTATATGTGAAAAATGAAAAGGTTGCCTCAATGAATATCCTAATATATATCTACTAAACTGATCAATTTTGTTCACTGTGTTAAGCTCCCTCATTATTGTCCATGTCAACCATGGAACTGGAACTGTATAAAAAAATTAAATAAAAAGAGAGAGAGAGAGAGAGAGAGAGAGAGAGAGAGAGAACATAGAGAAAAATATGACGACCATAGCCAATATTATTTGCCTTAGTAGACCTATAGCAATTTTTTGTTTGTTTGTTTGTTTGTTTGTTTGTTTGTTTGTTTGTTTTGGGGGGATATCTTTGGATGTTTGGTGAATTATTTACTTGTAGTGTTTGTAGTAATCGGATGTTTTTAATAAAAAGTTTTTATGCATTCCATTTATAATGTCATGACATTTTTAACACTTAGTTCCCTCGTTATTTTGTTCATTCATTTATTCTTTAGAAACTGTGCTGGATAATAGACACTATTGTCTACTTGCCCTGGAACTGTTGCGCTGAATGAATGAATGAAAGAATGAAAGTTACGCACCTCCATTTGGTTCTGCGGTTCTGGAACCAGGTCTTGACCTGCGCGTCCGTCATCTTCAGCGCTTTAGCGAGTGTCGCGCGCTCCGCGGAGGCCAAATACTTCTGGCGGTGAAAGCGCTTCTCCAGCTCGCAGATCTGCACGCGACTAAACGACGTGCGCGGCTTTTTCCGCTTGGGCGGCGTGCGGTTCTGGTACGGGTGACCGATCCTCCGCGTTACCGAGAACGGAGAGAGAGCAGCTGTAAAACACGGACAACACAGATGTGCAGGGTTAAAACCTCACACATGTGCAGTGTTAAAAATATCACAGATGTGCAGTGTTAAAATCTCACAGATGTGCAGTATTAAAAACATCAGAGATGTGCAGTGTATAAAATATCAGAGATGTGCAGTGTTAAAAACATCACAGATGTGCAGTGTTTAAAATATCACAGATGTGCCGTGTTAAAAATATCACAGATGTGACGTGTTAAAAAATATCACAGATGTGCCGTGTTAAAAACTCACAGATGTGCAGTATTAAAAACATCAGAGATGTGCAGTGTTTAAAATATCACAGATGTGCAGTGTTTAAAATATCAGAGATGTGCAGTGTTAAAAATATCACAGATGTGCAGTGTTAAAAAATATCACAGATGTGCAGTGTTAAAAAATATCACAGATGTGCAGTGTTAAAAAATATCACAGATGTGCAGTGTTAAAAATACCAGAGATGTGCAGTGTTAAAATATAACAGATGTGCAGTGTTAAAATATCAGAGATGTGCAGTGTTAAAAATATCACAGATGTGCAGTGTTAAAAATACCAGAGATGTGCAGTGTTAAAAAAATATCACAGATGTGCAGTGTTAAAAAATATCACAGATGTGCAGTGTTTAAAATATCAGAGATGTGCAGTGTTAAAAAAATATCACAGATGTGCAGTGTTAAAAAATACCAGAGATGTGCAGTGTTAAAATATCACAGATGTGCAGTGTTAAAATATCACAGATGTGCAGTGTTAAAATATCACAGATGTGCAGTATTAAAAACATCAGAGATGTGCAGTGTTTAAAATATCAGAGATGTGCAGTGTTAAAAAATATCACAGATGTGCAGTGTTAAAAAATATCACAGATGTGCAGTGTTAAAAAATATCACAGATGTGCAGTATTAAAAAACATCAGAGATGTGCAGTGTTTAAAATATCAGAGATGTGCAGTGTTAAAACCTCACAGATGTGCAGTGTTAAAAATATCACAGATGTGCAGTATTTAAAATAACAGAGATGTGCAGTGTTTAAAATATCAGAAATGTGCAGTGTTAAAAAATATCACAGATGTGCAGTGTTCAAAAATATCACAGATGTGCAGTGTTTAAAATATCACAGATGTGCAGTGTTAAAAAATATCAGAGATGTGCAGTGTTCAAAACTCACAGATGTGCAGCGTTTAAATTATCACAGATGTGCAGTGTTTAAAATATCACAGATGTGCAGTGTTAAAAATATCACAGATGTGCAGTGTTCAAAACTCACAGATGTGCAGCGTTTAAATTATCACAGATGTGCAGTGTTAAAAATATCACAGATGTGCAGTGTTAAAAATATCACAGATGTGCAGTGTTAAAAATATCAGATGGCAACCTACAGTAAACTGCTTGTTAATTAATAAAGCTTGTGTATGTATGTATGTATGTATGTAGCCAATAAATAAATAATAAATAATAAATAAATAAATAAATGTCATACAAATGTGAATATAATGTACCTTTAAAAGGATTTAAGGTATTACCGTTTAAAGTAAAGTTTTAAATGCACACTTCATGCACCTTTCTAGGCAAAAAAAAAAATGTACCTTTGAAGGTACCACCCCAGCGACAAGGAAAGTTACTCTCCCTTTTTGACAGTGTAAATAGGTCTACGAAAACCTTTTCAGTATGACTATAATATTTATCTACTTATATACTTAATATATATGGTTTGGTTGCTTGACTAGACTAAAGTCTGGCACTAGTTTACAATATTTGTTCTACAATCTCATTAGAAATGTGTGCGTAAGTCTTTAAGTCATACGAAAAGGTCTGAATGCTAGCACTAACTGAAACTGTACCTTAGCTGTTAGCATTTGTATGTGATCCCTGGATGTTCAGACACATTGTATGCCCTGTTGCTTGCTCCTGGGGTCTGTTTTTGGGGATAGTAAAGCAGTGTATTCACCTGGACACACACAGTTTGACATAGACATGTGAACTAAAGTTAGATTGCTTTGCTAACTTGACCATGGGGGAGACCCTGACTGAGTTTCTTTCAGATGAGGCTCTCAGGCTCTGTAGCCCTGTAGAGCCATGAGGAGAGCCCCAGGCACAGCAAGGCCTTCTGAGTGCTTATCAGCAGCCTGTTCAAGTTTATCAGCAGTGCACTGTGTTAAGGGGTTAAGTGCGTACACACACCCGGGCCTGCTCACTGACAGCAGCGAGTAACTGATATGAGCTTGGCTACAGCTAAACCTAGTGTCTTGTTCACACTTAATGTTTGTTTCTCTGTCTGTATGTGTGTGTGTGTGTGTGTGTGTGTGTGTGTGTGTGTGTGTGTGTGTATGCACATGCACAGAAAAAGACAGGTAAAATTAACGTCTCCTCCCCCAAAAATTATTTTAATTCTGGTTAAAAAAAATTATTATTATTATTTAGTTTCTTAATTATTTATTAGTTTGTATATTAATTTATTTATTATTTTCATCTACATATTTATTGCAATATGTGTAGCCCTACAGAATAAAGAAATGCAAAAAAAAAGGTCTGCATAAATAAATAAATAAATAGATAGATAGATAGATAGATAGATAGATAGATAGATAGATAGATAGATAGATAATGTATACATTATCAATACATCAAGCTAAAAAAAAAATGATGTGGTGCCGAATAATTGATTGTGTCCAACATGCAATGTATCGAGTGGATTTCAGCATTTTAATACCCCCTGCACTGAAAGCCTGAAAAGTCTTTAAAAAAAAAAAGTCTGGAAAAGGAACTGATACACTTATTGTACTAGAACACCTAAATTAGTGCATAATATAATAAAGTGTCAAATTACAAAACAGAACTGTACCGGCATTGATTGAAATGTTTTCTGTCGTATATCTACGGTTTGTGCTCACGCACGGCATCCAACAGAAATAGAACAACGTTTAAAGATTCTATGTAGAGCATTACGACAGTGTTTCTCCATCAGAAAGGTTTCCAAGAGCATTTTTAGGGGGGTAAGAACCCTTAATTATGAAATGAACCCTTAAAGAACTCTTGACGTGTGTTAATGGTGCAAAACATCTGCAATGGGGGTGTGGTGAGAGTGCAGCAGCTTGTAATTTAACCTAGAAACGTCAGATGCACTGTATAATTGCTCTGAAATGCAGCGTTTAGACAGCCTACTGGTTCATGGCTGAGTTTCCCAAAAGCATTCTCATGTCAACTCTGGAGCAGCTAATAAAGAAGCTATTTGAGGAAAATATTGAAATATTTAATGTTTTGGGGCTGGTTGTTTTGGCCATGGTCTATGATTACACAGTGTTTCAAACTGGGCAGGTGTGGTCACAGCCAGGAATAAAAATTGATTTTATATTACATTAGACCTACAGATAACTGACATACACAGATGTAGTATAGGGGAAAATGTGATGTGAGGATACTACTTGGAGCGTTACTGGTTTTCAGCTAGCAGTCTGACATCTGAACCAGTGTAGGATTAATACCGAGCTCCAGGCTTCTGTAAAGTCTTTTCACCAAAAAGCTCTTCTGCATTCAGACACGCTCATGTGTAACAGAAGTTTCCTGCACAAGCCGATGCAGGCAGACAGGAACTCAAAAAGACCTTTCACATTATTCACACTGACCATATTGGAAAGAATGACACAAGAGCTGACACTGGATCTGTTTTCGTTATATAAAGAAATTAAGTCAGGTTTAGGTTTTACATCTGACCTTTACGTTCTTACAGTTTAAATTCTTTTAGGATGCAAACATTAGAAAGCAACCTGCAGTAAAATGATAGAATTCTTCTTTTAGACAGCCTGAGTCTATGCATCTCATCCACCATTTGCTTCCACTAGGCCACTGTCTATCTTAGTGGAAAAGGTAAGTGACCAGGCATGTTATGTGATCAGAAGCTCAGTCACATCAATTCTGCACACAATGAAACCTGATTGCTTTTAATTACGGCGCTGAGTCTGACTGACAGGCTGTCAAGGTCGTGACATAATCAATTTGATAAGAGCGTATAATGACTTATTACACTGAGCGAGGAATGATAGTCAAATTACAGCGTTACTGTAATTACTATCAATAAAATTACAGCGTGTGAGCAAAAAAATTGGCTTTGTACTGAAATGTTAATGAATTAGGAACAAAAATAGCATAAACATTATACCTACACTCCTGGGCAAAAAAAAAAAGAGCTGGGCCAAGCCCCAAATAGCAAATATTAATCTTTTAATGGTCTTAACAATAAATCATTGGTCAGAGAATTAGCAAGAATTAAACAAATGCACTCCTGAGAGCTCCTGTGCTACTGTTTGCTCGTTTACTTTTGCTGCAGTGAACTGATTGGGGGGGGAAAAAAACAGAAACAGGAAAATTCACTTATATAGTCTTCTTGTATGCAAAGGTAAAATCATGATAGTGATTAAAATGTCAAGCACTGTAATTCAAACTGACACATGTCTGGATGTGCAGAATGTTCCAAAAATATCTTCTAGGATGTTTTTTTTGTTTTTTTTTAAAGATTAGTCATTACTTGGTGATCTGCCACACCTGATGCAGCCCATCAAAGGCCACAAGACTTAAACATTTAAAGAAATCAGAGGGGAAGTCTTATCCCATACTAAGTTCCTTTATTTATTTGTTTAATTCTTGCTAATTTCCTGAGCAACGATTTGTTGTAAGACCGTTAAAAGCTTAATATTTTGCCATTTTTGGGATTGCAATTGCAATTGCAATTATTATTATTATTATTATTATTATTATTATTATTATTATTATTATTATTATTATTATTATTGCCCAGGAGTGTAGTAGAATTTAAGAAGAAAGCTGCAAGCGTATGTTCATTTGATGCGATGGTCGGATTTACTGAAATGCAGGTGTAATATTTAATTAAAATAGAAACGGTGTTTTACAAGGCAGCGTTTGCTTTATTATTTTCTTCTCATCACAGTGTCAGGTGTGAGCAAAAAGCTTTTATATCACTGAGAGCCCGCAAATAAATATACGGGTCAGCTGGAAACGAAGGCGCACGAGCCCTTCGCGAGCTCGACAGCAGGGGGAATTCTAAATGATATGTCGCTGTAATAGAATTTAGCGTGGGCACATCAAAAAATATCAAATCCTACCTCAGAGAATATGCGGACAGTAATAAAATCACTTCGACGCGATATCACCTTCATGCGACAACGCCCGCCTTTTCCCGTGGCGAATATTACCTTTGTAGCAATCTAATAAATATACATATAATGGATGCAGTGGGGGATATTGAAACACAACGTGGGTATTGTCCCTGTTTATGCTTGGCAAAGGCACACCAGGATGTGCGTTCAGATTCTCCTCCTCGGAGTAAAATATCAAATAAAAATTCAATAATTGGCATCAAACATCCGCTCAGGATCCGGACAATGGCACCATGCAATGTCTATCTGCCTTTCCTCATGTGTATTTATGGCTTAGTGTGATTATTATTGTCGTTTCAATAACCCGAGCACTAATCGCGTGCAATTTCTTTTTCTTTTTTTTTCTTTTCTTAATAATCAGTGATCTCGGCTTTGCTGATGTGTCCTGGCTTTGCTGTAGTGCGGCATGCAGTGCTAAGCAACACTATAGCCCAAAAAAATATATATTGCATCAAGGAAAACTGTTCTCTTAGGCTCCTGTATGAATCTACACACACGAGGCAAGCAGTAGCAATAAGGGAGGTTTTGTTCATTGCACTACACGCACACAAACACGCACACGCACACAAACACACACACACTGTCTCATAATAATTCTATTCTAAATGCGTTTGTGCCTCGTGCGAAAAAATAAAACGCCGCTCCGAGTTTGTCCTTTATATGAGACCACCTATTTTTATTGACTGAGCTGTTTATGCATTTCTGCGCTTTAATAAACTTGCAAAGTGCCAAGGAGTCAATTAACAACAAAAACACGTGGTGTTGCCTTTCATCGCCTCCCAGGCCTGAGATGTGCGGTGCACGGTGACTATCAGGTCTCAGGCAGCACGACCAGCCCTAGTGGGACACTTGTTGTGAAATGCGGACATGAGACTTGAGATGATGGAGAACACTGCTGGGGAAAGTGCTGCTGAATTCACACTTAAAAAAAAAAAAAAAAAAAAAAACATGCAAAAAAAAAAAAAAAAAAAAAATCGAGCTGTTTTTAATTAAAGGCTAACTGGAAGAATAAGTTGACATGAGATTGTGGTAATATGTGATCATATATATTTATTTATTTATTTATTATTATTTATTTTTTTAAATGATGGTACACCCTGAAATTTAAACTGCACGTGCACTCCAGTAAACACATCTGACATCATGTGAATAATAAGCGATCACGTGAAATATTAATATTTAAAATTAAATTATAAATGAGTAAAAAAAAAAAAAAGTGCAATGTGAAAATAAACCAATCATGCAAAACAAGCACAAAAGTAAAACGTAATATGTGAAGTGTCTAAGTTTTATATGTGGAGTTCACGTGACTTTTTTTGTAAGGAGAAAGAAAGAAAACAAGGCGTTTGAATGTGTCTGTACATCCTGCGCTTCTAGCTGATCTAATGTACAGGCCTGTAGACGTGGTGAAACGCCGTATAAAGCTCACGGGGCTTCTGTGTTAAATCAGAACAATGTTAATCTCAGTAAAAAGCGCAGGACTGCATAAAACTATCGGAGAGCCGAGTCTGCAACTCGCTATACAATAACCACAGAAAATGAACGCTGGCCACAATTCAGCGCCGTGTAAAAGACGACGGCACGCGCAGCACCATTCGCAAAGCCATTCAAAGATTGGGCAAAGATAAAACATATTAAACGAGTGGCCCAAAGTGACTATGAGTAAAATTGATAAGCATATTTACAAGAGAGCTTTTCCAGTTGACATATCATTCTCTCATTTTAATAATTGATGAGAATAGAGCGGCTCCGTGAATATTTTATGTGGAGAAATCCATATTGTTCTTCATTTTCATCTTAATATAGGTGACGTCATAGCGAGCTCGCGCTGGAGTGAGAAACAGACACAGAAACACACACACACACACACACGGCACGCGGTTTGGTCTGTGTGCTGTATTTACCAGATTCTGGCTTTCTTTAGTGCGTTTTAAAAAAAAACAAAAAAAACAATCGCAGTTAAGTTATTTTAAATATTGTGCATTAGAAGTGGAAAGATCATTTCATACCAATTTGGAAAAAAAATACAACGATATTCCGAAACTAGTTGGCTAATATGTTGCTATATGCAAGCCCAATATTTAGGTCAATTAAGTACTTCTATAATAGTGAAACAAAGCAATAATAATTCCAAATATCTAATTATTTGCAATATATAATATGCTATTATTTCCACACTGTTATTATTATTATTATTATTATTGCTGTTGTAGTTATCATTATTATCATTATTGTTGTTGGTGTTGATGATGATGATGTTGTTGTTATTATTATTAGTTATTATTATTATTATTATTATTATTATTATTATTATTATTATTATTATTATTATTACTGCAGTGCTGCGAGGCCTAATGTAATGGATGATAAATGATAAATGATAAATGATAAATGCCCTGACACTGTGGTGGAGATGTGGATTTCCCCATGGAAAGTATATTCAATATAACTAATATACAATTTCTTATTGATTTTTCTTGCAGAGTAAAAATTCTTTTTATCGGTAGGAAGATGTTTGCAGAACCCCAACACTGGGCAAATCATGTGATTTTTTTTAAAGTATCTCCCACCATCCCTTCCTACACAGCCAGTGACACACAATAAATCTGCAAATAATCCTCTGACGACAAGAACACTCCGAAATATAAACAAAACCTATAGACATTACATAAATTACAGCACAGTGGGTATATCGAAGTAAAATTATGTAAGCTTTTGCGAGGCTGTAAGCTCTCAAACATTACACAGACATATTTTCATGGAATTTCTAAATTCAGGAACAAAACACTGAGCCTACCTGAATATTAGGAAATATTTTTAAACACCCTAAAGCCAGATCGTTTTTATGCTCCGATTTTAATGAAAGGCCTAGTGTTAGACTTGGATGAGTATGGCTGACTATATGGCAAGGCAGAATTTAACATATATATTCTATAAAATATAATATTATATTAAAATATATTATTTTATCAATTAAAAAGCGAACAACTAAACATTACTAATATACGACCAAAAGACTATTCTAATAATATAGAATTCATTAAGTCTTTATGGGTGTGGTATTATTATTATTATTATTATTATTATTATTATTATTATTATTATTATTATTTGTTGTTGTTGTTGTTGTTTTAGTCTACTGGTTAAATTATTAGAAGTCATTGTATTAGATTGCTCCTTTGTTGCAGTCGTGTTATTAAGGTGAGTTTGTAGATGTTTATGAAACGTGTGACATTAGGCATATTCCGTGATGGCAAACTGGTTGTTATTTGCAGATTTTAGTACTCTTATTAGACCTCCTTAAAATACAACAACCCTTACCGGTTAGTCTGTCCTTCGCAAATCTCCTACTGCTCTCCATCCAGGGGAAGGTGAAGGTGGACGGGTTGCCCATGGTGGGCACGGTGGGCACGGTGGGCAAGCCGGCTGCGATCCCCGGCGGATGTGCACCGGGAGGCGGGTGAGGTGCAGCGGGCATGGGCCTGTGAGCTGGTACACGGATCACACCCCCTGCGTTTCCCGAACTGACATTCACGTTCATGTTCATGCTCACGTTCATGTTCATGTTTACGTTGTAGGAGCCTGCCAGGCCGGGTGCCATGGAGCATGCCGGGCTGTACACGCCGCCGTACCCGTTGGTGTACACGTTGGGCGCGAGCTGGTAGTCCGCGTCTCCCGCGCGGCTTGGCACCATGCAGCTGCTCGGCTGCTCCGTGTTGTTGAGGATCTGGTCGATGCCGAAGCTGATGGGTTCGTGCTGCTGGTGCGTTTGGTTCACCTCCTCGATGCCCGTGTGCTCCATCTTCGCGGGTTCGGTCTGGATGGACGCAAAAGCCTCGGCGATCGAGCGTCGCGGTTTGGATGTATTCCTTCACTTCGGGGCGTAATTCCCAATGTAGAAAGCGTATTGTTATTTTTATTTTTTTTTTATTTTTTTTTTTTTAGCAAACGTGTTCCCTCGAAATGTTCGCAACCCTAAAAATGTGCGCTGCAGCCATTCGGTGGAAGGAACTGACTGGCCTTGTAGCCTAACACAAATCACAGCGAATCCATGGCATCTGCCAGACACTCTGGACAAGGCTTCAGTTGAAATTATCCACCAACTTCTTGCATTTCGTCTGGATCATTTTCGAAACCTGGAGAAAGATCACAGCGAGAAAAAAATGTATCCTTACTAACCGTTAATTCCCGGTGACGAGTTGATAAGTTGCCGTGAGCAAAAACTACTGGGAGACCCTCAGAGGAGAAGATCGCGTGGCTTATTCAAACACAGCTTCAGCACATCAGGATTATCTAAAGTGAAGAGTTAACTGTCTGATACGTGGGTATTAATTGTAGAAAGCGGAAAATGGCCTGTTCCTCTTGAAGTGATTTTCTGCAGGTGAGACACCCCTTCTGGCCCAAACTCTGCCACGTTCCTCCTTATTGGCTGGACGTGTGGACGGACACGGAGATGCGCTCTTAAAGGAGCCGCTCCTCTTTTCCATACGCTCTCCACTTCTTAATCCGACAGCGGAGCCAAGCAGACGAAAATAACAGATTAACAGCGAATATAGTTTTAATTTAACTTTAAAAATGGGCAAACTATAGAACCCTGAGTTCTTGGTTGTCCTTCTGGGGAAACCTGAGGCTGTGTGTACCACAAAACTCTATACAACTCTTTACAACAACACAATTTCCTAAACGGTTAAAGAACCCTTTAAATATAGCCTATCTATCTATCTATCTATCTATCTATCTATCTATCTATCTATCTATCTATCTATCTATCTATCAGAACCAATCATCTAATAAATCTTAGCAAGAAAACCCATTTTGTTAAATCTGACATCTGATGAAAATCATGTGTATAATGATTCAGTAATATACGTGGAAATATTTAGGTATGACAGGCAACTGTTATATCAAATGAAATCAAATTGCACTGATATATGTGATAGCCTATGGGTTGTAAAGCTATAGAGCAGCCTCACTTGCCTTCAGTGAGACTCAGGCTTGCCTGATTGGCACAAATAATTTAACCTTTCTGCGCCTGAAGCAACACGGAGGATTCGCGCTTTCAATTCAATAAAAATGAAAAATGACGCATAATAAAACCTCAACACGGGGGAAACGAATTTAATATATCATCGTTTTATTACGCACTTATTTCAGCTTTCGCACGAATAAAAATATTTCTCTGCCGTACAAACTGGCTAGGGGGAAGAATAAAAATCAATTTTGTGAATTCGAGGCTGTATCAATAAGCAGCGTTCCTGTGTGTCTCAATAGGAAAAGAACATGTTGGTTCCTCAGTAAGACAGCGTGAGGAGGCATTTAAGGTACGGGTTTGAGCAACACGAAGCCATGGGTCTGGGCTCTTTATAACTCTGTGTGCTGATTCATTCCAGATCCTCCATATGTGGGTCTAGCTGTTTCTGAAATTCCTTGAAAATCCAACCAGGTAAACTTTTTTTATTTTTTTTTCCACCTAAAATAATGCAGGTCAGTGTTTACCCACGTGACTCCGAGGTGCGTTAAAATGCTACATATAGCGTAATGTCTCATATTGCACTAGGATCTTGTATTAATAGGCTTTAATCACATCTTCTCGCCTTGTGGGTGTTCAGAGTGTCCCATGTGATGAAGTTCTTGTTCCAGCATTGAGCGTCTTGAGAGTCTGCTATGAACGAAGGTCAGTGCTCCTTATTGTATCACTAAGGCGTATAGGTGATGTCACACTGGCGCTTTATAGTTCTCGTGTCATGCATTTGCATATATGTATATGTATGTATATATGTATGGATGTATGTATGTATAAGATTTATGTCGCTTTATGTGTACACATTGGCCTGTGTGTAATTGTAGACCTAATTCCCTTCACAATTACTACCACTACTTCAGCAGCCATTTGCTGTCTGAATGCTATACTTTAACGCAATTATTATCCGACTAAATGAAATGTGCCGAAAAGAAGCGCGCTGCTATTTTAATTGTGTTTCTCTCTTGCTCTGTTATTGACTTGAATTTAATTTCAGGACAACCGTGCACCGCGTTCTTGAGATGTTTTCGACATCACTGGATGCTAAATACAATCCATTTTTTTTTTCTCAGGGAGGCAAATGTTATCTACTAATTCGTTTATGTTGCCATTATTTTGAATACTAAGAAGTGCTCGCATTATTGAAACTGACAATTCGCGCCTACCTAACTTGTTTCATTTCATTAGGCTATGTGCACTGAACAGTCCATTTTAAAATCACACTAATTACTGCCCTGTTTATGCAGCAAAGCAGACAAGGTGTATGTGTGTGTGTGTGTGTGTGTGTGTGTGTGTGTGTGTGTGTGTGGATCAAAAATCAGGTCTACCTCAAAGATTTTCATGCAATGTCACATAGCTCTCAGTGTCAGAGAACCGGAGCTCTTTTATTTATCACCCCCCCATCTTGTTTGTTCATAAATTTACACTACTGCTTTGTAAAAAAAAAAAAAAAAAACACACACAACCCCTGATCGCAGCTACAAAAGCCAGATATAAAGCAGATAACTGGTGGCCCGTGGGCGCTGTCTTGGCCCTGCAGGAGTGTGTATGGAGCAGTGATGAATCGTTGGCACCGGGCCGTGGCGCTTCTCTCTGTAATAAAGTGCCCACCGCAAAGACAATGAGAATTTGTCACGGTTTTTGCTGTCGTCATTCGGTGACCCGCCGCCCTCTCGCATGGTGCATTTCAGTCAGCTTTCTGAGATTTGCACGTAAGTGCCATATTGCCACAGGGATCAGCTTGTATAGGTCTAAGGGGAAGGCCATACCGACAAATGCCGATTAGAACGGTGCATAAAAGCTGCAATCGTTCTACTTGGCAAATAGTTAAAGTGTGCACTGAAAGAATAGCAGTCTAATAGCTATTGGAATGACGTAGGCGGAAACACCTGCCAGTCTGGCTCAGTTCAGTTCGGTCTCGACACGTGGAGCTGAAAGGAAAGCTCTCGCAGCTGCAGGCCTGATACAAGCCGAGCCCACACCTCTTCTCACTGCACCACACTACCCATCTCTAGCACACTGACCATGTGACTTTCTCATGCTCTCTGTACTGACAAAATACCTAACAAAAGAACACCATCACTACTGATTATTATTATTATTATCATCATCATTATTATTATTATTATTACAATAAAAGTAGTCTAATAAGATAATTACAACAATGTGATATTACAGAGCATAATTAATAGGTCATTATTACTATTATTAAGGTAATAATCGTTAATAATTATATAATAATAATAATAATAATAATAATAATAATAATAATAATATTTCAATAAAAGTAGTCTAATAAGATAAAACATTTTAATATTATGGTAATAAATACTATAATATGGCAATAATTACTATTATTAGAGATGATAATGGTTATTATTATTATTATTATTATTATTATTATTATTATTACATTACTTAAAAAGTAGTCTAATAAGATTCCAATGTAATATTATAGTAATTAATACTATAATATAATTACTCTTATTATGATGATGATGATGGTGGTTATTATTATTATTATTATTATTATTATTATTATATTACATAACTTAATCAAAAGTAGTCTAATGAGATATTTGCAATAATGTAATATCATGGTAATTAATACTATAATAAATGGTAATAATTGCTTTTATTCATTATGATTAATATGATGATGATCATCATTATAATAATAAGAAGAAGAAGCACCATCATCACTGTGATTACTGATCTTGTACTTGTTGTTCACTCATATTACAGTATTGTGCAGGATACAGAAGATCTTACAGGTAGGTTGTTCAGAGAGTCTCTGTTGAGTTTTTAATTAAAGTTATATGCATTGAGTGAAACGGATATCAACAGTTATCATCAGCAATGCCAATTACTTTTTATTATATCCCCCAGCCATGTTTTCTGTTTTTTTTTTAAAAGGATAAAATGTTCACAGAGTGCTTGTGTTGTCTTGTGTCACTCTTTCTTACGCCATTGTGTGTGTGTGTATGTGTGTGTGTGTGTGTTAGTGAGGGAGTGAAAGATGTGGATAACGCTGATGAGCCTGTCAAAGCCCCCGTCCGCTCCCCCTGCCTGTTGTGCTTTCTCCTGTAATTAGGTTGAATTCAGAGCAGATTGAATTACTGTATTCTGCATGGCGAGCTACAGTCCTTGACTTTGCCGCTCCCTCGGGAGACACTGGCGCCTCCTGGACTGATCAGACGCCTGAAGTGCACGAGCGAACTGAGAGAGGAGAAAGCGCGGATGCGCGCGCACACGCCGCTTCCGATACGTCATCTAGTAATGCGGCCTCATTGTTTGTGTGTGTGTGAGTGTGCGTGTGTGTGTGTGTGTGTGTGTGTGTGTGTGTGTTTAGAAACGGGGGTTGTCCTCAGCGGATAAGAGAACACCAAAAGGTCTTATGTGACTTGAAATAGATAAAGTGTTGCATTAATGAATAGTTTTACACACCTTTTCGATATGAATTTTGCTCGCAGAGAATAGAGAGAGCACTGGGGAAAGAACAGGAGTAAAGACGGAATAGTGAATGGTGCGTCGATTTGCAAAGTCATATTGTCACACTTATAATAATGATAATAATAATAATAATAATAATAATAATAATAATAATAATAATAGTGTCATTATACTACAAAAGTAAATGTATTATGCATTTCTAATGTCCAGAAAGCTTATATACTATAGTAACCGTATTTTTTCCTAATTAAAATACATTCAAATAAAATAAAAAATAAAATATATTATCCGACAGGTTGTAGAAATTGAGTTTTAGCTGCTGCTTTGGCTTTTAATCAAAAGAATATGAAAAAAAAACAACAATTTTATAATTACCATGATCACCACCACTAACAACAACAACAACAACAACAACAACAACAATAATAATAATAATAATAATAATAATAATAATAATAATAACAAGAAATGAATTAATGAATGATTGAATGAATAAATAAATAAATAAATAGTAATAATCGAAAGCTATCCGTCGCCATTTTACATATTTGAATTAAAACTATCACAAACTTACTCTGTCATATGAACTTACTCTCATATTTGTGTGTGCGTGTGTGTGTGCGTGTGTGAGTGTGTGTGTGTGTGTGTGTGTGTGTCTTCAGCAACCGCCTGTTGTTGTTGAGTAACGCATTGACTTGTTTTGAACTTCACGCTGTGCCCCGTGGCAAACTTCTCCAGACGCTCTTTCACTCTTTCATCACACATCTGTTGACACTGTTTGTTCTGTCAGCCATGTGCTACAACGGTAAATGACTGACTTGGATGTGAATCCAGCAACCGACAACCGACTCCCAAAACACATGAGAGGACAGGCAGAGGTGGACGAACAAAGGGGAAAAAAAACTACCACACATAATATGAGAGAAGGAAAGCACTGGAGCCTGGAAATGGAAGGAGAGCCTGGGAGATGGATGTCTGCAGTCTAAGTGCAGGCATATAGAGAATTATTTGTTTTCCTTTATGTTTTCTGTTCTCTTATTTACAGCATGCAGCGTGGCATCATTCATACAAGGCGTCTTCTCTTCGAGAGGGTCTCCTTTATGCCTGTTTCTCATGTCCACGCGCACGGCGTAATGAAGCGTGTCATTGGCTTTGTGTTGTTTACACGAGCGCGTGGACGGAGCGCTAATTTAATTTCCTCCGCCGCCCGGAGCCACGCAGCCGACTGAGCGGGTGAAGCGCCTCGGGCTCTGAGCTGCAGCCACCTGCAGCAGCGGGGGAGAGCCGGGGCTTGTTCACCACACATCTGACCGAGTCCAGCACGGAATGTCCTACTCACACTGAGGAAATGACAAGCAGCCCACTTTAATAAAGTAGAAAAATACATCAAAGTACAATTTATTTATTTATTTAATTATTCATTCATTCATTCATTCATTTATTTATTTATTTATGCATTTATACATTTACGCATTTGTTTGTTTGTTTGCTTGTCTGTTTGCTTGTTTGTTTGTTTGTTTTTATTGCTGTAAGTTTATTTATTTTTACTGCTATAAGTTTCTAATATATATATATATATATATATATATATATATATATATATATATATATATATATATATATATATATATATTATAAGCTATAATTATAAAGATATAAGTGTATTTATTTATTTATTTACTTATTTATTTACGCATTTATTTACTTATGCATTTGGTTTGGTCTGTTTGTCTGTTTGCTTACTTGTTTTTTTGTTTGTTTTTATTTCTGTAAGTTTATTTATTTTTGCTGCTATAAGTTTCTAATATTAAAGCTATATATAGCTATAAGCTATAATTGTATTTATTTATTTATTTATTTATTTGTATGTTTGCTTGTTTATTGATTGATTTATTGTTTGCTTGTTTCTTTGCATGTTTGTCTATTTATTTGTGTTTTTCTTTGTTTGTTTGTTTTATCTATTTTTAAAGAATTCAATTATTTAAAAACAAACAAAAATACATATTTTAATGATTCTGTGTTTAAATGCGTTTGATATTGTCAAAAAATAAACAATTTAACAACAAAACTTCAAATCAGTCCAGGAAATGCTGCTTCAGGGAAGAGTGTTGGAGTAGTGGAGATGGACTGGACACCTCCACTACTCCACTATGCTGGACACTTGACCCCCTCTCCAAGCTAAAGTTTATGGGTAGAAGTACAGTATGGAACCATATACTACTATACAAGCATTTTAAACTTACTTGAAACTAATAGCAGGGTTTAATGAGAACAACTCAGATCTTTAGCATGGCTTGATGAGTGTAGGATTTAGGGTTTAGACTTGTCACATCACAGTTTACACGGTTTACACAAGCATAGAGAGTATAAAAGGTGAGTGGATTTCTTTTTATTCAGAGCACCAACGAAGAGCAAAGTTGCAAAGTTCCAACAACAAGGCAGTCAGTTAAATAGGAATGAAGTATAGGTAAAGGAAAATGTAATATCTTCTCTTAAATTCTTTGCTCCAAATTTCAATGTCGTGGATCTCTTCCTACAGAAGTCATCACACCTAAAAGTTTCTCAAAACGAGGCTAGTTGATATTTTATTGGTTTGTGGAAAACTTATTTCTTTCAAAAGAATATGTCCATACCATAAAGAGCGCATTTTATAATGGACAGTGTAATCATGTTTTACAAAAAGGCTGACCCATAGATCATTTATAGCTCTTCTAGTTATTAAGTTTTTATTTTAAGGGAAAGAGAGAGAGAGAGAGAGAGCGAGAGAGAGAGAGAATGATAGAGCTCAGCCTGAGGGCACATTATTATTACCAAAACCCATCTCATGTGTTCTCTCTCTCTCTCTCTCTCTCTCTCTCTCTCTCTTTTCTTCTGCACAGTCTCAGAATAGACAGGCCATTCGTAGGCGAGGAGGGGGAGAATGGGGTCTGGGCCAAAATACAGGGAGCACCAGCCTCCTAATTGATGACTCCCTTTGAGTGAGAAACACCAGACTAGATTGATGGTTTTGCAATTTAAAGCTTTTGGAATGGATCCTAGCAGCAGCCATTAACTCAATAAGATGTCGCCCAAAGTAAGACCAAACCCCTGCAAGTGACAATAGAACTAAATGAGGGATTGGAATCCATTACAAGGAATCTGCAGTGTTTGGAAAACAATGAGCACTGAATATAGCAGCTCGTAATATATGAGTACATAAAAGCTGAGTTGATAGCCTCTTTGCTGTAATACGTGCTTCATAAACTAGCCTAGAGAAATACGTTAAAGATCCACTAATGATTACAATGTCACCATCAGTTTCATTTTAATGTGACATTCAAGCAATGGGCACTTTACATGTGTCCTAAATGCCATTATTCCAAAGGGCAGCTTAGCTTCATTTTGTTTAATTTAAAAGGTTTAAATCATAGAGAGTATCTGGCCTTCTATATGACTCTGAATATATGGTTATACTATCAGTGCAACTCAGTTCACTCAAAAGTGTGTGGGGATTTAAGTCATATACGTAAATTTCATTTAAATTATTTGACACTCAAACAAACACTAAATATATACAGCTTTTTTTTTTTTTTTAACTGTACTGTTCTTTTTTCTGTCCTGATTCCTATGTAACAGAGTTTTAGCCATATGGTATTCTTAGCCCAATGCCTATTTGCATTAGCATGAGGATATGTTTGTTGACAGAGACTCCAATGCACTTCTGTAAATCCCTCTGGATAAGAATGTCTTCTGTAAATGTAAGATGTAAATTTAAAATTTAAGAAAGCCTCAAACTGAAGTTACATTAATTTCATATTTGTTTGCAATTAAGCCAGTGTCATTTACATCTAGTTGCCAATATACTCGATTTGGGTAACCCCCTTGGCTTGGAGTATATCTGAAATGCCGCTGTTTATATGAGACATTTTATTGCAGTGATTTTCATTTTATAAGCTCTCACAAAAGTATGACCCGGAGGTGTGAAGAGAACTCGTCCATTTAATGTATGTTTGATTAAAAAGATGCATGGATCAATAATGTATATTAGCCCAAAGATCTTGAAACCAATCCTCACAGGAAATGTAGTTATTTGAAGGAATGGACAGTCTGAGAGCATTTATTACAGCTCACTGCATGGCCGCCAGGCTCAGCTTTCTATTTCTGAGAGTAACAAGTTCTTTAGTTGTCTCTACCTTATTTAACTCTATGAAAACACACAGTGCAATGACTTCATTATGGCCTAGCAAAACGCAGCCAAATCGATCTGGTCAGTCTTTCAATGACCACATCAATCTTAGTGCAGCGGAAAAAACACAATCAAACAAAAGCTGTTTGTGTTCAGCTTGTTTTTGCCCTGCAGGAGCTGTTGAGGCAGATTCATTTCTGAGGAAGGGTCCCCTCAGTAATTAAGAGGGTTCAGATAAACTCTATGGTAGCCCTGCAGTACGACAGTGAGAAAGAGATGAATTAAGGGCTAATGAGAAAATGATTGCACTTCTCGAGACTCGAGACGGGGAAATTCACAGCTGTAGCCAACTTCACACCTTTTTTTTAATTCTCATCTTTCCAAAGTCAGGTGTGTGTGTGTGTGTGTGTGCAGGTACGTGTGTGTATAAGTGCTATGTTGTATATTTGCATGTGTGTAACTGCAGAGTCTGATGCAATTGTTTCTCTTTGTGTGTGTGTGTGTGTGTGCGTGTGTGTGTCTGCATGAGTGCACTGGCCATCAGTCAGTTTTAAAAGGTGTCAGCATGAATAGCTGGCTGCAGGTGAACCTTGTAGGTGTGTTGCAAGCCTCCGATGAGTGATGATCAAGAGACATTTCAACAGAGCACAGCATCAAATGCAGTTAAAGGATGAACCTGAGTCATCCAGCTCAACGCTTCACTTCCCAGCACAAATATTCATTACACTGAAATGTGCACCGCCAGATGAGTTCAAAATCAACATAGTGGCCTGGGTCAAGCTGAGAAAGTGTGATGAAATGGTATGCCTTAAATACCATCGATGCCTTCAGAGGCAACCAGTTACCCACAGGTCAACATGTTTTTCTGTGTATTCAAGCCAACCTATCGACCTACTGGCAATTCGATGTGAAGCTAATTTCAAATGAACCTGATGGATATGAACCAGGAATGTGAATGAAATAGCATAATAAAAGAGAAGAAAGGCACAAAATAAACGATCATTTTACAATCACACAAACATACTGCTTGTTATGAATTAAATCAGTGGTGTTTATACCTGAACCGGCAACAAGTCAACCCTTTGAGTCTATGGTGATGAAAGGGTTTGACGACAGAGATGAAAGTTTGTGAATTCCACACTACAACACCATCTCACGTTACAAAAAGAGGTCAATCCACTTGTCCTGACTACACTGCAACGGCGAGAATGAGAAATCACACTGGCCCATGAGATTGTCAGTCTGCACTGCTGTGATGTTCTGCATCCATGTTTAAACATGTAGAGTGGAAAACCATCCTCAGAATCCAAAATTGATGTATGTCATTCACCGTCAGCACTATTACCACTACTACGGACAAGCATGTGTCATCTCAGCTCATTGCGGCTGGCGGAAAGTTTTGGTAACTTCTCCAACCCCGTGCATTTGTAGAGACTTGCAAGCCAGTGTAGCTTCAGCTTCCCCTGAAACCTGATCTGCCACATCTGTGCTTTTGCTCCATGCTCAGATTCCTAGCTACTGTAGCTAGAGGTCTGTTTTGTTCCACTGTAATTCAACTTCAATACTCTTCTGCTCGGCCCTTCCATAAAAATGTCAAAGAAGAAATATCTGGATTAAGCCGAGAGCGTAGTGGCATCCATTTTCAGCACGTTTGCATGAAGGTGCCTGGTACTCTCAGCCTGGCTCGGCCCAGGAGGAAAATGCATTAGTTGCATAAAAAGCAGAAAGACCCAAAGCATGCTGCAGTAACCAGATACAGAATAAAGGCTATGACTTCGATATAAAGCTACTAGATTTATATGTGAACCTAAATATGGCAAGTTGATTAGTCTCATGTAGTTGAAAGAGATGTCACCAATCCCTGCATGTGCCGTTTGATATTACTGACTTTCTTCTGTTAGAGTCGTTTCTCATATATTGCTTCCACAAAGTGTATTTGAGATCTCACAACACATCAAACGGCCCAAATATAGGCAATATCTCCATAAATAATCAAAGACAAGGCTAACACAGTGCACATTTTATCAGATTTGCATAGCTGTTAGGCTCCATTTGTCAATAATATGAAATACTCTTAGTGTAATTACCCTACATTATATGTTATTTGCATAGGCCTTGCAATGATAAGGTTCTTTTTCTTTTTTTCTTTTGGCAAAACGAGTCATTGTTGCAAATATTATTTAAATGCCATTGAATATATATGTGAGATTTTGTTTTATACTTTCACAATAGCTGAAAAGTATAAAAACTAAATAAAAAAAGTTATTTATAACTAAATGTTATATCTTATATCTTATATCATATCAAAATCACAGAACTGTCAGACAGAATCATAGCTTCAAGGTATGTGTAATAATGTAATAATGTTGTTATTAAATTTATTAAAATTGTACTAGCATAAAAAAGCTTTATAATGTGACAAACCATGTCACACAGCCTTTTTTTTGTCACTTTTGATTTAAATAAATTGGCTTCATAAACCATAGTTATTATGATTTGTCTGCATGCCTTTAACTTGATGACATGAATGACAGTATGTATTTACTCATTTCTCTGATAAAGATTGATTGAAGATGGCTAGAATGGCCAGTATTTTCTTGGCCTCTCAACTATGCAGTCCTAGACCCACCAGTTTCCATCTATCCCTCCCACCTCTTTGCTTCTTTCCTTCCACCTGTCATCCCAGAGTGCCCCCTCAGGCCTTACTGTTGACAGAACACAAAAACGGGAGTGCTCCAGCCAATGTATGTGTGTGTGTGTGTGTGTGCATATGTTCTATTTATTTGTGTTTGGTGTGAGAACCCATTTTTGAAATCACCCCGAATAAAGAATAAGTAATAATCAGTGGCATCGTTTTGCATTTTCTCTTAGTAGCATCTAAAATAAAAGCAGCTATGAAATAAATGCCTACTTTGTTTATTGAATGTTATTTATATTCTATTCATGTCTGATTTGGAAAAAAGTAAAACAGACTTTTATACAACATAATGGATAAACCAACCAAAAGAAAACCAGAGTGACAAAACCTTTGCTGGTTAATGCTTATATTTCTCAAGCTGCAAAAGACATTTGACAATTGACAGTTAAATCTAAGGCATTCTGAATCATCGAACAGATTTAGACAGTCTTTTGACTCCCTCTGCAGAATGCATTGCCTTTGGTTCCTTTTTTTTTTAAAAATGATTTACTCCTTTTCGCCAGTTTTCTCCAATCCATATTCACCCCTTTTGGACAATCTGTTTCCAAAGTCCTTAGAGCTCAGTCTGATCTGACCAATCATTGCAGTGATGAGTGAGGAACCTTATGTAATGACATATATATGTATATGTGTCTCAGTGATAAAGCTCACCTCCGCCCTATATGTCAGCTGAACGAGGTCCAGTGTCTATGGGTAGAGTTCAAAAATAGTACTTGCAAACTATATGGGTGGAATGGTGGTGCAGTGTATAGTGGTGCTGTCCCTGATTCAGTCCTGAGCTCTGAGTTGAGTTTCCCATGTTCATGTTCTCCTTGTTTCTGTGCCGGTTACACCCAAAATCATTGAAGATGGAATGGCTACCTTAAATTGCCCCTTAGAGTGAACGAGCTGGGCTAACGTAAAATCCAGGGTGCATGCCTGTCCCCAGGATAGACTCTGGATCCACCCTGACCAGAATAAAGCGGTTACTGAAGATGAATGAATGAATGTAGGCTATACATTATTAGGTAGGTACTAACTAAGGTGAATAGAAATTTGACCTCTAAACTTCACCAACTCAACTTCATTGTATGCTATCTTAATTGCAAGTCGCTTTGGACTCATAAATATGTTTATTCATTTGCCAAGTGAATAAATGTAATGTGTAAATGCAAGTCTGCATTTACACTAAGTGACTCACACACAGGGTCATTTAAGCAGTTAAGATGAGCCACTTACACTAATGTAAACATGCTTTCATATTTGACAGAGATTTAAAACTACCTGTTGTTGTGACCAAAGTTTTTACCCTCAAGACTGGCGTAACCTGTGATATATGGTATTATTTCCTGTGGTAATGTTCTTTACAAACACTGAGGCTTATGCGTCTCCTCTTAAAGCAAGCAATCACTTGCCATAGTCATTCTATGAGGGATATCGTTCCAGTGGGTCACCTATTCCCAGTATTCAAAGTCTATCTTTACAGGCTTATTCAGGTTTCACCCTCATCATGCTCACTCCAAACCATTAAGCAATAATGAATTCAAAGACATTTCAAGTGAGACATGACCGGCGTGCTGCAGTTCCACCAAAGTGAGAATCTTTGTTCTTCCCTCATTAGTTACTTGGGAAATGGCTCGATACTCATCTCCAGATCATCTCACAGGATGTGAGTAACCCTCATCCACCATCAGAGCTTGGCTGATAGATGAGACTACACTCATCAAGCACACTGCAGTTTTTCAGCTCACATGGCTGAGACTAAGGGAGGTTTTACACAAACACCTAAATACTACCACCATGGCTCTATTTCACTGTGCTGGCTCTCAGTTACTGCACTGTAGTTGTATCTCCCTGCCATCTTCAGCTGTTTTCTAGGGTTGAGTTAGATTACCTGCACCCTCTTTGAGGATATTAAAAGTATCATGTTTAAAAAGAACATTCCTGATGATTACAATCCTCTTTCCTGTTTCATTAATCCCAGGTAATAACCCAGATATCCAGAAAAAACGATGGGTAGATGAGAAGATTCCCACAGAAGACTCCAAGATGAAAGAAGCCATGGCTAAAACCAGAGTATATTTGATTTTCCTCAGGTTAATTAAGTCATGCTGGTAGTTAAATATATTTCTAGATGTGTGGCGTTATATCTGATTGTCTCTTTGGTCACCTGTGTGGGCATTCTGTGCTCAGACTGTGGTATCATGTTGGGTAAAGGGGAGCAGCTGACTGAAATGGAGTAATGACGTTGATTTAATGCTGTAGTCTTTGGGACCAGATTTGCTCTAATTTGTCTGAAACGTGATACTGCTGCAGCTGCAGTTTTTCTACATCTAAACATAACCCCTTAACAGACGCATAAATGCATATACACAGATTGATACACACATTATTCCTCTGTGTTTCAGAACTGAATACACAATTGTATATGCAGTGTTATTATTGTAGATGCTTTTGTGAAATTTCTAGAGTGGGTGGAAGCTACTCTAAAATTGCAGTCTTACAGCAATACAGTGTAGTAAATAATGTTTAAAAAAAATACTTGTCATGCTACCGTTTTAAGACACTGCTCCTTTGCAGCTTCTTACCATGCCTAACTAGAAAACGCCTACAGCTTCTTAATATGCCAAAGTAAATATAAAAAGCTTCATAACAGATCTATTTTGTTGTGACAAAGCACATACCATGCACTCTCACACATTTTTTCTGTCTCCGTTTCTCTTCTCTTTCTGCCCCACTCATCTGTTAGGCTCTGTTCATTAAAAGCTGTCAGTCATCTTGCACATGCTGGGGTTTTGATTGTGGTTCAGCTGTCAGAAATGAAACACCTCGGCCAGAGTGCTAAACACTTCATCTCGTCAGTCTGCAGCCAAAGTGACAGAGCTCCAATAGCATTAAGCTATTCTCCACAACCTGAAATGCATTTTCAAGAGGTTGAGCTGTGGCTTAGTGTTGTGGCAGTGCCTGTCAGAGATGTGTTTTGTCTTCTCCTCTTACAATGATGTCCTGATATTTAATCACTGCTTTTACGGTTAGAGAAGCTCTCCAGTCAGAACCTGTCAGACTACACTGTCACTGACATTTGACTGATGACTCAGAGAAGGTCTTTTGGTAGGGATGTAGTAGTAATAATAATAATAACAATAATAATAATAATAATAATAATGAAAAGTAAAAAAAAAATTCCAAACCAGTTGCCTACTCTATGGCTGCTAATTCTTCTACTGCAGTTGCTGCATTCATGACAATATAGTACTGGTTTTGATGTGTTCTTTGTGAGCAAGTTTAAATATAGCACAGTAATTCCTAACTGCAGCCACAGGATGCACTGCAAGCTTGCGTGCAGCACGGTTGACCTAATGAGGCAGCAGGTATGTGCAGCGGGAGCTAACGCGATTTAGCTCTCGCACTCAGCGGATCCTATGGCTCATAAGTGGCTATGATGGATGAGCTGATCCTCTCCCTGCTCAAATACACCCACTACACACACACACACACACACACACACACACACAAGTACACAAGTACACAGCACCCAGAACCTAGACCCAGGCCCGTCTGACTGGTGCCGTCTATGGTGTGACATCACCCAGTGCTGTGGATTGTTTCTGTTGACTGTAAGTGCTACCCTTGTCTCCAGCATGAATAATGCAGTGGGCTGGGCTGTTGGGGCTGGCCACTTCTACTAGCATGAGTGCAGCAATTAAGGTGGCACGGCCTCATAATCGTCTGAGGCTTAGGTCCCCAGGCCTTGGGCTATAGATACTCTAGAGTCTGTCCTCTCAAGGGCGAGAGAGATAGAGAGAGAGAGGTTTTAATGGAGAAACTGTGGACCATCTGGCACGTGGATATCTGCTATGGTAACTTGACCAAACATTGGTGAAGAAGAGAAGGTTACACTCCCTGTTGTCCATTAGTACAGGGATGTTTTCAGAAAGCAGTACAGCTTTGTCCCACTGTAGCATCGCTTACAGGGCAGCTGAAACCCTAGCACAGCACAACAGAGGACAATGGGGCAGATGCAGATAAAGCATATGGCTTAAGAGGTCTTTAAGTTCTGGTATAAGGTTAGTTCAGCACTAAAAATAAATTTATTCAAATGATTCTCTTTATGAAAGTATATTTAAGGGTTAATCACAATCTTAACTCAGTTGTAAGTATAAATCCTGTTGCATATCTCTGATGGCATGTATTTCAATTAGAAAATACTATTTTGAAATTTGTATTTGTTGCCTTAAAATAAAGCAGGCAATCTGCATCAAAATACTTTTCTGATCTGTACTTTTGACTTACTTTATATGGTGACTTGTAATATGAAGCTATGTTTATGGAAATGTTAATGAAGGAACTTGCACCAGAGCTGCTCTACAGCTAGAAACTGTCTTGACTCGTCAGGGAGCAGTTGATAACGTCGCAATGTGTGTTGATTGATTCACGTTGTGAAAACAACGACAGTGGTTACTGGGTGTTTTTGTAAGATCTGATCATTTCACATGATCAGTAATGTTCTGAATTTATCACACTTTTTGCTAGCTAGCACGCAAGTGGCATCTTTCATTTACTTGCCTGTGTAGCTTATATACAACTGGAGTATTAAAAGTAGCATCCACTAGAAGATATGTCAGAGCCAAAACTTTGGTGAACTATTCTGCGACACATATTTGTTAACAGCAAAGCCAATGTTTCGGCCTGGATGGCTTTCATCAGGGCAGAGAACAAAAACAACAGAAGGCAAGAGCTGTATTCTGTGACGTCTGTAGGTTCTCTTTAAAAACGTCGTTCGCAGGTATTGCTTCACATTTCACTATGTCACATTAATTATTTTGAATGTGCACAGTCAGTGCACCACATGAACCCAGTATATATGTGGCAGACATTTTGTGTATGCATAGTTAGATGAAACTATAACCGAGCCTTAAAAAAATTTCTCGAAAATGTCTTGTACAAAGCTGCATTTTATTTAGATACATGCTTTTAGTTTGCAGTGTTTCGTATTATATAATAAAATACATTTTTGGTCCATCTCTGGTATAAATGTAGCATTTCCAATCATTGCTGATGGCAAACGTATGTGACTTTAATAGCAGCCTAAAGTACAATTCAAATTCAAACATGTTTTTACTTTTTGTTTGTTTTCATATATTGTATGCTGTCATTTTTAAGTAGACGTGACCCAAATGTAAGGATTCGCATTAGAACAATTGTACACTTTAAATTTCATCATATCACGCACATTAGTAACAGTTAAAGTCTTGTCAAACAAGGTACTGCAAGTTTTGTTGGAATTCTACAGAATATGCCATAGCATTTAAGCAGGTGTCTCTTCTGTCAGCAGTAGCATTTGTCAGTTATGCCCCGCTTGCATTTTGGAGAGTGCACAGAGCATGCCAGTCATTATTCATAATATAAAGCAGGATGTTGAACTGCTCATATGGAATGATAGCCAGTCACTAGAGTTATAAATAAAGACATAAAAAATAAGCTACTATTAAATGTGCATATCTGTCTCATTAATCTCCCTCTATTGTGTCATAGTGTGGTTTTCTACAGGGCATTTAGTATTTATACCGCTCATTTTATAGGTTTTTACTGACATTATGCTTCCCACAGTCAGAATTCCTGATTCCTTTTGTGACTAGTTAAAGTTTACTAAGTCTTTAAACATGGGCTGTTCTTTACCCCAGGTCTCTTGTATTTCAAATATGAAAGCTTCCCATTAATATTTTTTCATGAGTGACGGGCCATGTTCTGCAACAATCTGGTAAAAGTCTCTCTAAACTTCACCTGCTCTGTCCAGAGAACTTGTGAATACAGTAAAGTTGAGGAAAACTTGAGGAAATGTTCCCACTCCATGACAGTTAGTAATGATGACATAGCATAAATATACAGGTGGTGGACAGAACAGTTTTAATCCTTCTTGGACTGCAACCACACAAGTGCCGAATTTGTATGTTTGTAGTGAGATGTTGATCTCCAACAAATCTTTCATATCCATAGGTAGATATCTTTTGGTAGTCTGGGATCTAGAAAGTCTCATAAAAGTTCAATGATAGGAGAGGCCATGGCACCTGACTTCCACATTTATAAAACCACTCTTGAGTAATTTTAGGAGTGTACAGTGCTACAATTGGCTCAGATATTCATTAAAAAAATAATAGAATACAAAGACAAGCTGAGTAAACTGTTTTTAAATGATTATTTCATTTATTGATGGAAAAACCATCATCATCTGGCCCTGTGTGCAAAAGCAATTGCTGCCTTAGTAACTCAACTAACCAATTTAATTGATAGATGAGTTCAATTAGACTAGACACACCCAGTCCTGATTACTGCTAGCACTGTTGAATCTAACCAACACCTTAAATAGACTCTTTCCAGCAATGCCAAGTGGACTAAGACATCTCAGTAAGCAGCACACTATGCCACTGTCAAACAAAAATCCAGTAGAAATGAGTAAAGAAAATTGTTTTTGAAATATATAAGGCTGGAAAGGCTTACAAAAGGCTTTAAGGTTCTGGGACTCCAGCAAAACACCGTGAGAGCCATTATCTCCAAATGGAGAAAACTTGGAACAGTGGTGAATCTTCCAGAAGTGGCTGGCCTGCCAAAATTCCTGCAAAAGGGCATTGACAACTCATCCAGGAAGTCAGAAAACAACTCAGATCAAAATTGATGGAACTGCAGGTTTCACTAGCCTCAGATAAGTCAGTGTTTATGATTTCACTATTAGTAAGTGACAGGGGGAAATGGTATCCATGGGATAGTTGCAAGGCAAAAACCATTAATAACCAAGAGGAACAAAAGGCTCACCCTCACTTTTGCCAAAAAAAAAGCAGCTTCATGACTCCCAAACCTTTTACTATAATGTTCTGTGGACTGATGAGTCAAGAGTGGAACTATCTGGAAGACCTGGGTCCAAGTACATCTGAAGTAAAACTAATGCAGCATTCCACAATAAGAACATCATGCCAACGTGATATTGTAATAGTGTGGGGATATTTTGCTGCTCCAGGGCATGGGTGATTTGCCATAATTGACAGAACCATGAATCCTGTTCTTTACCCTAATATCCTGAAGGAGAATGTCCGGGCGTCAGTTTGTGATCTGAAGCTCAAGTGCAATTGAGTTATGCAGTAACCCAATGATCCGAAGCACAAGAGCAAGTCCACCTCTGAATGGCTCAAAAGAAAGGCCTAGTCAAGGTCATGACTTGAACCCCATTGAGATGCTGTGGCAAGACCTAAAACAGGCAGCCATGCTCCAAAGCCCTCCATTGTGGCTGAATTAAGGCAACACGGCAAAGAAGAGTGTGCCAGAATTCCTCCGCAGTGATGTGAAAGACTGATCTCCAGTTATTGGAAGCTTAGGGGGACAATTACTCTTTCACATGGGTGATATAGGTGTTGCGTAACCTTTTTCCTCCAAAAATTAAAAGATTATTTAAAAACTGTATTCTGTGTTTCCTCATGTTCTCCTTGACTTATATTCCATTTTGTATGAGGAACTGAAACTATTTAGTGTGACAAACTTGCACAAATATAAAAAAAATCTGGAGGCAATATGAGGGCATTATCATTCTGGAATATTAAAACATCATCAGAAATGATTGCTTACACCATAGGGTGCACCTTGGCCTGTGCAAAGTAATCTTTGGACCTAATGGTTTCACTGAGATGGCCATCCATACCATTATGGATTCCCCACTGTACGTGACAGTTGGTGGAAGACCTTGTGGGCTGAAGCATCTCTTAACTTCCTTCAAATGTAAATCTGTCTACATGTAGGAAATATAGTGAAGGTTGACACAAAACACATTATTACTATTTTGTCCATTGCTCAGGGGTCCAGGTTTTGTTCTCCACACACCAAGTAGTCTTTTGACTTTGTGGACAAAAGTTTTGTCATTTTAGGGCTATTTACCAATGTGTGTATAGTTTATTCTGTATCCATCCATCACTGTCAGTGAGCTTTGACTTGTGACAACTCTTCCTATTTGACGGACAATGCCATGACCTTAAACACTGTTCTCCTTGAAACATTAAATAATTATCCAGTTTTTGTGACTGACAGATAAGCAACCCACTACTGGCACCCTGTTAGGTGCCGCATGTTGCTTTAAAATTTCACATAGGAAAGTATTAATTCTCAGACCTCTTTTATACCTGATACATGCCTCTAGTTGGCAGTCAACTTAATATAACTCACATTTGCAGCTGTGTTTATAAATGTGATATACAGTAGATGTGATTTAGTCACAGCAAACATATTCTTTTTCATGTGTGTTTCTGTTGTTTTGTTCAGCCCCGACACGTTTTCTTTTACAAAGTTATACTCTGGTTAGCATGGATATACACTGCCCTCCAAAAGTTTGGAAACGCCTGAACAAAATAGGGTTTTTGGGCAATATCAGCATAAATCCTCTTTAGTTAGTGACCATTTTGCATTGATAATAAGGGACAACACAAACTATGAAAACATATTTTATTAAATAAAAAGTTTATGAACATAAACATGAACATAACATAGAAAAATACTCAAAT
>CM040981.1:18214210-18254177 GCA_022985145.1 Pangasius djambal
TCATCTTTGGGCAATCCTCCAGGAGGCTTGGAGTAATATATCAAGTCAATGTTTGAATAAACTGACTGCTCAGATGCCTAGTGTTGTCCCTTATTATCAATGCAAAATGGTCACTAACTAAAGAGGATTTATGCTGATATTGCCCAAAAACCCTATTTTGTTCAGGCGTTTCCAAACTTTTGGAGGGCAGTGTACATTTTCTTATTTTGGATAAAGTAGACACTCTACAGCCCATCTACAAACATGGCTTGTGTTTTCAAAAAATGATGACAAAAACAGAATGTTTAAAACCAAATGGACAAAAAAGTATGCATTTCCCCACATTTCAAATAGTGTCTCACCTGGTGCTAGACAAAAATCGCAACGTGACGCACCACTACCAAACAATCATTTGATGACTGAATCATCTTATTTACAGCTATAAACTAATCATTAATGGTTAAGCATTGAGAGGTAACTGTTGTCACCATTCAGTCACATTATTTGCTTATCTGGAACTCTGTACCAAGGAATTTTATGTAACTGTACATTTACTATTTTTAGTAGGGACATTCTATGAGTAAATATAAATTATCTATTGAGCATCAACAACTAAAAATTGTTGACATGTTTAGAATTAGTTGATAGGCTGGTGATAGGCTTGAAGACAGTCACCTGACAGGTTGTTGACAGTCTATAGATGGCTTGTATACTATTTGCAAATGTGTAATTGTAAACACTTTATAATGCTGTTATCTCGTTGAATGTTATTGAATTGTCAAGGGGTTTAACTTAAATATTGAATTAATAGTTTAGGAATTACAGTCATTGTTTGCAGAGTCCCTCCATTTTCTCAGGCTCAAAAGGACAAACTAACATAATCATAAATATTAGAATTATTTTTAATATTGGATGCAAATCCTTTGCAGTCAATGACTGCATGAAATTTGGCATATGCTGAGTTTCCTCCCTTAAGATGCTTTGTCTTCCATGATCTTCCAGGCATTTTGGTGTTGCCGAGCTCACCAGGGCATTCCTTCTTTTTAAGAATGTACAAAACCTGGCTACTCCTAAAGTTTCTGCCATCTCTTTGATAGGTCTGATTTGTTTTTCAGCCTAATGATGGCCTCCTTCACTTGCATCATCATGTCTTTGGACCGCATAGTGAGAGTTCCTATGAACAGCTACCAAATGCAAATTCAACACTTGGAATCAACTCCAGACCTTTTATCTCCTTAATTTGTCATGAAATAACAATGAAACAGGCCACACCTGGCCATGAATCTGCTTATCAGTCAATTGTCCAATTACTTTTGAGCCTGTGAAAATGGAGGGACTCTGTAAAAAAAAAATGGCTATAATTCCTAAATGGTTAATGCAATATTTTTGTTAAATCCCTTGAATTAAAGCCGAAAGTCTACACTTCAATCATATCTTGATTGCTTCATTTCAAATCCATTGTGGTGGTGTACAGAGGCAAAATTATGAAAATTGTGTCACTGTACAAGTACTTATGGACCTGACTGTATAATGGTTTTGCTTTGGGTTGCTGTGACTGGACCCAGATCCACTATAGTGCCAATAAGTGCTAACAAAGCTCAGGTAAATGTTTCCCTTTCTTTCACTATATTGAATGTGATGGATGTGAAGCTTAGAACACACGAAGAATGCATTCAGATGATTTGCTTATTCAGTTCATAGTCTAACATAAAGGCATTTTAGTTATTCTGTTTCAGTCCTTTTTCTTCATATGTGACATGTTCTCTGAAACGCTACAACAAAGCCGAAAGGCTTTTAATTAGACAGGAACACGTTGAGCGAGAGGTGGTTTCATCAAAAGTTATAATAACATTACTGAGGAAACTTTTACCCTTCTTTGTGTTGTTTTCTCATTATTGTGGTATATGTAAATTCATGCAGAGAAAATTACAAGGGCGCCTGCATATTTTCCCTCTGGTCACCTGATAGGTCCAACAAAATGAATTTCAATGAAACATATGGAAAGGCTGAGGAGCTACTACAGCAATATAAATTCCTAGCTGAAAGAAAGAGGAAGCTGTTTATATTAAAGATATACAAGTGCCTTTATTTTTTAATATTTATTTCTAAGTTATACACTCATGCCTCCCCCAAGGGAGATGTACACAACAGTGTAATTTATCAAAAGAGAAAACATAATAGCAATTCATGATCTATTTGTGTAAGGTAAATATATACTGTAAAGTGTCATTTTTGTCTAAAATTCAGAAGAAAAAAAAAACTCCGGTTGTTGTTACAGTCATAATCTGTGAAGCAGCACATCAAAGTGTAAACTATAATAACTCAGTACTTAACGGTGAGTAAAAACAATGCCAAATCACTTTAAATTTCACTGAGATTGCTGCAATAAAGCTTGTCAGACATAAAAAGGGGTCTCAGTCGCCCCAGTAGATCCATTCAGCAGTGGCAGCAAACATGATCCATGTCTCAATACTGTCCTGAAGAGCATGCTGGGAGTCCGGCGCTTTAGCACCAACTAATTAGACCACCATAATATTAAGAGCTGCTGGAAGCAGTGCATCATGGGAAACGTTTACACTATTAGTTCTGTTGGTTCGTCAGAAATTTAATGGCTCATAGGAGTCACAAGGCAATGCTTTCACGGCTGCAATCTCTGTCATTCGTCTCCTCTGATGATTCTTCATAATTTAACTGGAAGAAAAAAAATTCAAATCATATGTAATTGTTACATCACGATAGGGAAATAAAGCAGTATGCTACAAGGGGCTCCTCCAATTACTGTTCTCATTAAAGCAATTGAAATGACATGATGATATTATAAAACTGTAATGTGAAGGAGCACCGAGGCCTGCGCAGCAGTAGAGAAGAGAGGAAATGACTGAAGAAAAACACACTGGGGCTAATGTGTGGGTGATATTCATATGATGGAAATCATTTCAATACTTTGTATTGCTGCTTGTAGTATTAATTGTGTAGTCTAGTTTTAAGACTTCGCTATAAAATACTTTCATCTGAAATACTTATTGAAAAGGCAGATTCATAATGAGATTGATGGAACAAAATAACCTGCTTGTGCCAGCATTCGTGTGTGGGTGTGTGTGTGTGTGTGTGCGTACGTGTGTGAGGGCACAACATTTGCACTCGGGTGTGTGTTGGCCCTGTCTGCTACCAAGTTTAACGTGTCAATAGCTCCCCGCTTTAGCTTATTGATCCATCCCTCGTAGCCATGTGAATTTTGGAGAGGGGAGCTCGTGTTTCCTCAGACAACTGTGGCCAATCTGCCATGCACCCTAGTTTAGAAACCTCGGACATTAGAGAGGCCAGGCAGTCATCTGGGGAGCAGCAGGGCTTGAGTCTGCGGTCTCAGAGGGCATGAAATGGAAAAAGGAGAGTATGTCAATAACGTGCTGCCTACGCTCGAGAGTCCTCAGTCCACTGCATCGCGTCTGCAGAGATTACCTCGGCTCATTATGAGTGCAGGAATGTGCAGCACAATTAAACAGTGATTATACTGCTAGTAAAAAAAAAGTAATGGGTGTTAAATACATATAAGACAATTAAAAGAAGTTCCACAGATGTTTGCACCTGTTCAGTGAGTCAATACTGAATTATATCCAGGAAATTGATTATACGGACAGGAAAAAGGAAACCTGAAAATGGCGTTCAATAATTTATTTTTTAATGTATGATTTTACCTATATACCTGCACCAATGTTCATATAGATTCTATATTTGCCTTTTTTGAAAATAGATTTCAATTTCAGTGTATTTGTGCAATGACAAGTAAGGAGCAAATCATGAGAGGGCATGCTGTTATAGGAAAATAGTAAATGATGAGATGGTGTGATGCACCCCAAAATGAAGTGGAGTTACTGATACCACAGTTGATTATTTTCCTAAAACAGCACATGCCGAAGTGTTTTATTCCTCTTCTATCACAGAAATTATTACAATGCTTTCCTTATTAAAGAATGCCATATTGTACTTTTTATCCATGAAACACGTGTGAAACAAGTTAGTTCCTGTTATCACTTACATTATAAGAGCTATAAAGAGTTGTTCCCGTACCTTTCTCCCCTTCCTTGAAGTTAATTAGACAAAAAATGAAGCTTGTCATGTTGCTGATAAAAGTCATCCCTCCTGATGACTTTCTCATGTCGGAAAACATAACGGAAATCTATTGATTTCCGTCTAATTATTATAAAATGCTGACACTGGAGGCTCCTTCCAAAAATCTAACTCTCCCTCACAGAAGACTTCACCATATCAATGATTACACACATTTTTAAAATCGTTTTATGGTTTTATGGATACTCGGCGGCGGAGACGGTGACACTTGTAGGTTGTAGGTTCTTCAGTATTCTAATAGCAAACAAATCCAAAACAAGAAGGAAACTCAAAGTCAACAAACAGGCAAAAGTCAGACAATGTACAAACAGAGATACTTGGGCAAGAGACAAAGACATAAACCAGACACCAGTAGTCATAACCATAAACACGATAACACTGAATCACATTCCTTGGTATAGACAGGTACGTGACACTGAGCGTATACTTTGCAATGGGCTGTTGGAAGGTGGTAGTGAATATGATCATAACAGTTTCTGAGGTGGTTGGGTGTTGTAGTCCTTGGTGGCCATGTTTCTAGGCCGCACTGTGTTACAAGATGTGGAAAACAATGACGTTTCTGGCGTTGGCGTGACACTGGGGTTTTTACTCTAAAAACTATAGTGAAATAGAACAAGCACATTCACATAAGCCTGTGATTTGCCTTATGATTTGCTGTCAGAGCTGCTGTTATAGAAAATGAATCAATACCTTCATCAGATTTGAGAATTCAAGAACGCTGTTACCTAATAAAAACTATTTATTTCAGTCAAACGTATTTTGAGTATTTGGAGTCACAAACTGCTAGTCAAAGCTGTATTCTGTTACAAATTTACTGTCAGGTACTTTTTGAGGTACTTGAAAAATGAGCCTTTGTGTAGCAGCACATCAGCTTGACAGGAAATATGTGCACAATGAGGTACAAAGACATCAACAAGATGTCAGGCAGCTGTGGACATACTCTCAATTACTCACACATGGCAATGCAGACAGTAGCCCCTCAGCTTAGTTCTTTTATACCAACTGCCATTTAGCCCAGTGTTCATTGTTATAAGTGTACAGGATTGGCAGCTGCCTTAACAGCTCAGTGTGTAGTCAGGATGAATCATATTGGATCAACCATTGTCTACAATGAATAATGGAACAACCTCTATTATAAAAAAAAAAGAGAATATGTATGTTGTTGTCAGTTATGAATGATCCATTCTGACAAAACTGATTTTTGACAACCTCTAGCATAAACACAACCAATAAAAGTCCTTTTAGGAGCTAGGATATTGGATATGTGTTATTCCAGAATATATCAATATATTATAATGATCTCTCTCTCTCTCTCTCTCTCTCTCTCTCAGAAGTATGGGCAGGTTACAAATAATTGGCACTTATATACTTATTAATGGAAGAGTGGGGATTAAAAGAAGTTTTCTGTGTTAACTGGGTAAATGTGTGATACAAACTCCAAAGTACTGAGTAATTATTCTGGGTTAGAAGATGGACAATTATTAAGCAGATACAGTATATGTGAAGTACAAACAACATCGAACCTGGTACCATGTACTAAGGAATATTTCCTTTTTGAGAGCCTAAAAACATTTAATTTTTCAATGAACTCTTAATTCTTTCTCTACTAGTGTACCACACACACCAAGTTAATACATAGATCTTGTAAAGCATTCCAGTGGCCTTTAGTTAAATTGTCTTGCTACTTACTTTTCAGCCAAAATAATTAGCAGTACTTTGGAGTTTGCATCACACCACACCTGGTGAATAACTCGACTGTTAAAGAAAGTGTGAGCGGTGGGTGAAAGAACAGAAGTTTTCCTGAAGAAATAAAGACATGATTGATCATGTGGATGATTGCCCCAAAATGGGGCATCCAGTGTGTCTTTTAAAGATGCCCCCAGAGAATCATCATCCCCACCTCTGGCCACTGGCTCCTCTCAGTAATGCTATCCACATCAGAGACGGGGAACCATTGATTTAGCACTTAGCTCTCACGTCCCACATGAGCGCTTATCATTTCTGGCCCCAAGCCAGAGTCAAGGCGTCAAAGTTACCGATCGATTTGCCGAACTTTGAAGAAGCAGAAAGTGCCAGAAGGAGAGAAGGGAGAGAGGGTCAGATCTATTTGCTTAAGTGACAGGATGAGGGGGGATGTGGTTGGGGTTCCAGGCCAAAGACCAAAGCAACAGATGGCATTTTCTACATCTCACTCTCATTTAATTGTAGTGACCTGATAATAATATTCCAACAATTCTCAGGAAAGAGAAGGCTCCAAAAAAAGTAATGAAGAATCAATGATAGAAAAAAAGGTTTTGAACCAAATGCTGTGACTGACATTCAGGTCAATCCAATTAATTTAAAAAGTGAAAATCAAAAGAATAAATAAGTTTAAACATAGCCCAGTGTGCAATGGGAGCTTTTAAGGGAGCTTCTCCAGATCAGGATTGTGTTCATGGTTTTTAGGAAAAGTCCATATACAGCCACCTGTTCGTTTTGTAGGAAATTATAAGAATGCATTTACCTTATAAACTGACTTTTGAGAATATTCTTGTTTGATACAAGATTTTAGGATGAGGTGGATATGCAGTGTGTGTTACCATATCCCAATACTGTTACATAAGATATTTACTTCCATATGCATTATCTCCCATCTATTATTCAAAAGCATTGTTTTTAATAGCATTTAAGGACAGGAGGAGTGTGATAAAGCTTTAGTGTATGATATGACTTTTACATGACTTTTGACCTCTTAGGGTTATCAGACAATTCCTCTGTGTAAAATAAGCTAATGTTCTTGCCCATTAATGTGATGTCTCATGATCAGTTCCCTGAAAAGGTAGAGGCCAATCATCAAACCTTTTATCTAAAATCAACATCTGTAGATGAGTTATTTCGCATGCTGTTTTTGTTGAAGAAGCCTCTCTTCACTGTATTCCTGCTCAGGCTGTATGCTAGTGGCTCCAGCGTCCTGCCTGCTATCCAGTTCCCTGGTGTCAGCCCACAGCCATTACTCTCCATAAAGGATGATGAATTAAAGGCTGGTACAGAGAGCGGCTGCAGTGCTGCTGTCTTACTCCCGCTCATAAGAATGATAAAGTGCACTGCATCGTCCCAGAGCCCTAACGTTGCATGCGCCTGGAGGCATGGGGATGCTGGAGGAAATCAGGTTTTGGAAAGACGGAGCTTACCGAGCCAGTGTTGCTTTAATCATACACACTACAAAATTCACGCCTGAACCCCTTTTTGATTGTCATATCTGACTATATGTTTTAAGTTTATTTGTGCATGAAGATTATGTATAGTCTTTACATTGTAACATAACACCATGTACAATAGATGTAGGTTGCATGGAATTACCTGACTCTTTATCTTTGCATTGTTAACCGAGTATCACGTTTCTCTATTTCAGGGTCATAAACGATCCTTCCATAGTCAATGTGAACAAATCCTTCTTAGTGTGATTGACACATTCACAACGCATACTTAACTCCCATGCTTAACTGTTTTCACTGTCACAGCACTTTATAATAAATGATGGCGCCTCAGTCTGCTACTCATCTTCCAGCCATCCATCACCAACGAACAGCGCTTCCCAACCACCACATGCCTGCTTTATACTATTATTTGTCACTTAGATGATTAATCTCTTAAAATGTAATTGTCAGGCAAGCTGATACAGCTCCTCTAAGAACACTGATAGGGGTTCATGCCCCTGAGGAAACTTGGACTTGAAATGAAAAATCTGTTATGGGTTTTTCCTAAAAGCTGCTGTTAAATAAAAGAACATGGCAAAAATAATAATTACAGAAAGTTTTATATCAGCTTAAGTATAGTATACCTTTTTTGTTAGTACTACTGTTCTACTTTACTACAGTAGAACTGTAATTTTCTAACCAAAATTTGTTTTCCTCACTTGTTTTCCTCACTCCATTGTCACTGCAAGAAATGGTCATTTTTCTTTAACTAGCAATGGTTTATCAGTATTTAAACTGAGCTGAGATGAAATAGTAAATCTTCATATTAGTAATAAATAAGGAATAGTACCAGGCAAGTAAAACATTCTCTATACTGTCAGTGCTTTTTAATGCATGGCCTTCACCATAAACCTCATTTATCTTTGTCATGATCTGGAAACCTTTCATAACCTTATATCATTCCCCTTTTCATATTCAGCCATTTTTTTTCTTTCCATATGCAAGCATACTTTGTCTGTCCGTACTTTGAGTGTCAGGAACTGCTGTCAGATCGTGATGGGGTTGGGACTCTGAACCGAAGATGAATGACTTTTGCGAGTTTAAATCAACACAAGGTAATCAAGGTACGTCTTCTCTCTGTTTGCTTTTCTACTGATGCAAACTTGATGTTACATGTAAGTTATAATTAACTGAATACTTACAGTGCTGAAAATTTCTTTCTTGTGTTTTGCAAACTAACCTGTGTTTCCTGAAGTTTCTTGATGTTATGAATATGTTGTGTTGTGGCAAAATTGGACAATCTACATAGTCTAAGGCTAATAATAAACAGGTTTAAAAACGTTTTGTTATTTAATAAAGAAAGGTGTATGATCATTCATGTGGCGAAGTTTCTGTGAGGAGACTTTTATTTATTTAACATGTATGGAAGGAGTTTCCAATGTCAGTGCTTAGTAATGGTCAGTACGTTTTCCTCTGTCTTCATGACTGTCTTCAGTATGAGTGTGTGTGTGTGTGTGTGTGTGTGTGTGTGTGTGTGTGTGTGTGTGTGTGTGTGTGTTTTGTCTTATTACCGTCAAGAGGAAGAAAAAAGAGAGGCTGGTAAGGAAACGGCTCTTTATAGCCTCTTTAATGTAAGTCACAACAGAAACTAACAACATTAAATGTAACTATAAAGAGTTAATAGGCACAGTGTGTTGTTCATTAATAAATTGGAAGTTGTAATTGTTGGCAATTCACTGTGGTATAAGAGGAATAAAACTCTTCTGGATCTGCTGTTATAGGAAACTAATAAATTTGGGGTGTTAATCATTGTGGATTATTTTCCTATAACATAGGCCACACTGTGTTTTATTACTTACATATTTACTTCAATAAGCATACCTATTATTCATATATTATAATAGCAAATCATTGTGATACTTTTGAGATACTTTACTCTAAAATGGATTGCTGGTGTGCTGGGAATAGAAGGCTGTCATGACATGACTGCATTCTTTTTACTAATTATATTTTCTAATAAAAAAAATGTGTATCTTGTACAGCACAATTAATCTTCATTAAGTACTCTCTCATACACAGAAGTATGTACTCATGTGTTTCCTGTATGTACATTCTGAACATCCTCAATCCTCAAGCTAGACTACAGAAGATGATAGATGAGTGTTTGGGCGCCTACGCAGCATTGTGCATATGTTTTCTTAAGTCTTAACTCTCAAATTCACACAAAAGTCTTCAGGATCTCTGGGGTATTTTGAACTCTCTACCTTACAAAATTGCTTACGTATCTGTCTGGAAGTGACCTGTTTCCCTCAACCCACAGGCAGGAAGAGCGGCGCTTAAACTTAGATATCTACATGCAACAGAGTCACCTTAAGAGACCCTCATAGTGGTCTTGGCCAGAGCTGGGCAGCTCTTTAAAATATTTCTGATTACTTCTGAGTTTCCGTAAGTTTATAAAAGGCTTAGTGAACCACACGACAATACTTTTCCTGTTGGATTGACAGGATGACTCCATGTTTGCTCAAGATCCCATTTTTTTTATGGAAATAAGCAGGACACTGTGTTTTACTGCTTGATTTCCATTGCGCTACAAAAGCACATAGAAGTCGCTTCTGTCTCTCATTTGGCATGTGTTAATAGTGAGCGGAGTGATGAGACTCAGGATAGCAGAGACAAGAGTAGTTTGTTTAGTCTGCAGACTTCCTGATGACATCGCCCTCTACCTCCACTCCATCTCGATGACAGATGCAAAGCCTCATGGGATTGCCTGTAGCCCATGCCAAGTGAATGGGAAAAGGAAGTCACTAGCTGTGTTGTGAGGAACAATGTCTGTATGGGCACTGACAGCACGTCACTGATAACAGCATGAAGACAGCATTGTGCACAGACAAGATGTAACACTCACTGTCTGTGGACAAACTGAGTAGACTTCTACTGGATAGCAGGAAAAGCAATAAACAGTACGCACACAAAGTAACACTGGTTTGACTGGTCTGAATTCTAATATCTCTGCTTTTCAAAAAGGATTAATTTAAAATGGACATTTGTTCTCTTTGATTGAGACTGGCTCCCCCTTGGCTGCCTTGTATATTTCTCAGTTTACATGATTCATTCACTGACATTTTGGTATGTGATGTGCTACGATTGGTTGTCTGTGTGTGTCTGTTTTAGGTACCTGTTTTCCTTCCTCCAGACTCTCCCAGCATCCTTGCTGTCACAACACAGCGCATGTCGACAATGAAGATGGATTACCCTACAGTTGTTGGGGGAAGGGATGGAAAGAGAGTGTGAGAGAGAGAGAGAGAGAGAGAGGGCAAGACAGAAATATTTGGAGTAAGGAAAAAAGCGAATATCCTAGGTAAATAGCTTTTATAGATCTCCGAAAGCTTTGTTTCTCTGAACGACGCACATGTCACACCAACGATGCGTCTTGATTGACCTACGACCCAGCAGGTTGTGGTATTGTGATCAGGTTACAATGTTGCCTGAGGTGTTGAGAAGGCATGCTGGGTAAAAGCAAGATGCCCAATATTTCAATGCTGTAGCAAGGGCTGTGACATAATCTGGCCGTTCTGCACTCAAGTGCTGTTATTCATCTCCTGAGAATGTTAAGCGACAGAATTCTCCTGGGTTTTAGCAGGATGGACCATGCATTTTAAATATGACACTCTCATTTGGTTGTTTTAAATTATCTTCCCCACTACATTGTTTAACTATAATAAACTTTATGCATTTCAAATACCATTATACCCTATATACCCTTCAAATACCCTATTAAAGGATCTTGCATCTTCCTTACCATTTACTAAACAGCCATTAATTTTATTTACTAATATTTACATTGATATAGTGTGGTTTATGATATGAGGCACTAGGATCCTGGTAAACATTACTGTGGTTTTCTAATGATCACTTTTAATATACCGGCAATTAAGTGTCTACCGTCCGTAGAGGTTTTGCATGAATGTATTAATTTTTCGAGAAGAACCACATTCCCAGTGAAGCCTGTTTTTATGCTTCATACATTACAGTCGCGATAAGCCTCTTCAATAAAATCCTCTGGTAAACGATCGACTCCCTGCCTTCGCTCAAACCTGAGAAGGCAAATCAGAGCTGTCACAGTTATGTCCTTACATATGCTTCTTCTAATGCTTGCATGCTGCTGTGCTCTTATTTCAGGGCCATAATAAATACGAGACAGGGATTTATCATATTGTGGGACTGTAATGTGATTCAATTCATTTCCCGACTCACTGTTTAATGAAATGGAGTAAACATCTCAGGCAGAGTAGTTTTCTATGGAAAGGATAGGGAGATTGGGCCTACTGGAGAGCGGTAGTATTGTTTCTTATGTCTCCTTGTTTTTTACAGGTGGATAAACATGACAGATTCATATTTGTAAAGAATAGCCTATAATGTGCTAGATTGCATTTGGTGTCAATCAAATACTTGCAACTCAGCAACTCTCCATCAAACTGTCTCTATCCGCAGTTGGAGAGATTGCTAGTGAGAGACAATTGTGATTGTGGCATGGAGATTTACAGAGAGACAGAGACAGAGAGAGAGAGAGAGAGAGAGAGAGAGAGAGAGAGAGCAGCTTTTAAAAGGATTTTGTCGGTTATTGACTGGTTGCACTCTTCTGCTAATAGCCATTTAAAGATTATAGGCCTGCTGGTGGGAATCAAGGCCTCCATTGTTCTCCTTATTGCATTCTGGCAGATGGGGGCTGACACAACAACACTCTCCCTCCCTGCGGGCACGCTCACTCCGCACAGCCCTCCATCAGCACAGCTCCTATTGAACCAGCCCTAATAACTGCCCATGAATTATTAATCTACATGTGATATTGAAGGCCAGGAGGAGGAGGAGAGGAGGACATGAGGAAGGCGGGGAAGAGGAGGGGAGGCCTGAGATTGGTGTGCAGGTGCCATGCCGGAGGATCTTCTGGTCCAGCCCAAACACTCCCAGGGTGACTCTTTCTCGGAACATATTGGGCATTCCGATAACGGGGGCTAGCAGAGATAAAATATATATTCATTAAATGTCAGTGGGTTGATGAAATGAGAGCGATCCATTAGAGGCTGGACCAGGCAGTAGCGGTGAGGGCTAATGTTTCCCGGTTGTTCAAAGAGGCCAGACCGCTTTTAGTGCGACCGATGGTGCCACGGGGAGCAAAGCTTCTCATCTGGGAAGTTGGGTTAGCAGGGACTACTTTTAAAGATCAAGAGGGACATATGACCTGGAGAGAGATGAAAACAGTTCAGCTTGTATTGTGTTCATAGGATAAATATAGCAAAGGATTTTGGGACAGTCCCACTGCATTATTTGAGTTAGCTTGGTGAAAGATTACAGCGAATACACATTATTTGGTTTTACATTACTCCTCAATTCCTCTAAGGCCTTTTGCACAGTCTCACAAAGTCAGTAGAGAATATTGTTACGGAATTACATGGCCAGTGGCAAATCTATTTTCATATTCCTCATTATTCAAAATTAAATATGCACACGGTTTGATGAATTTGATTTTCTCTGAGTCTAAATTTAGAGGCAAACAATGAACAATGCCTGGAGAATCCTCTGCAAATATTCATTATAAAAGGAAAGGTTTATTTCCTAGACAATGTTATTCACTCTTAGTCCTTCTAGTTTAGATACAGCTATGAAACATTCATTTAGCACTCGCAACTTCTCCTATAGAAATTAACCCACAGTCGTTGGGGTGTTTTTTGCAGTTATTCTGTGATATATCAGTGACTCACTGCAAAATAAAACATTTACATCAAGTAGTAATCATGCACACTTTTAAGACATACTTTTTTAAGACCCACTTTTCTGATCACCTAAGACCTTATAATAGCTGGACTTCTCCAAAGTGATCCTTGGTTCTAAGCCGCTAGAGATCTGTGGGTCAGATAGTTATACTGTGTCAGCAGCGACGTGAGACCTAAACCACAGCACAGGCCCCAAAATGTCTCACATCTTCTCTTAGCCTGACTTTGGTTCAGTGCCCACATTTCACTCCAGAGAGAGCACAGGAAAGGAAAACTTTAATAACATTCTGGAGTTGTGCCAGAGTCAAGACAAATAGCCTTGGACTATGTACAGTGAAAACCAACATTTCACCACTGGAATTATTGCTCCCTTTTTCATACTTAAGGCAAATGTTACCAAACATGGCACTGTCTATACATACAAACAGGTGGAAATACATGCAGGGTAGACCTGAAGGAAGGTGAATGGAAACAAAAGAATGTTTTGAACCAGAGACCAAATGAACGTAGGTCACTTGCATATAAGATCCTCGGATGTGTGCTTTGATTGACACCACTGAAGCAGAAAGAAACCATGCATCATTGCTGCTACATGCCTAGCACTGTCTTCTTCCTCCTTTTCATTAATCAGAAACTTAAATGACTGGACTATAAGACTTTAACACTGATCGTGTCCTGCAAGGTACTTATTTAATTTTTAAAAAATAATTGTGTGCAACATATTTGTTTATGATACTAATCAAATCAGCTATTGATTTGACCTTATCAAATTAAGTCTAATCAGAAATACAAATAGGGAAAAGTGCTGAAGGTGCAGAAACAGCTTCTGGAAGCTGTTTTTCCTTAAGGAACATTGTTTCAAATATGGGAGCAAAGGGAAAAAAAAGGGGAGGGCAACTGAGCGAGAATGAGCGGGAGAGAATGCCTGCAGGGCAGAAGTAACAAAAAGCACTCCAAATAAGTGTGTAGGGGTGGAATCAGTAACCAGCTTTTTCAAAATGAACCATCTGGGTACATGAAAGAGGGGGAGAAAGACAACAAACAAAAGCATCAGGGATGCCAGTGAGTGTGTCAGCCCTCCTCCTGTCTTATATCAGTAAGTGCGGGAGAAAGGAGAGGGAGGTGTTGATACTGAAAACACACACACACACACACACAGAGAGAGACAGAGAGAGAGAGAGAGAGAGAGAGAGAGAGAGAGAATCTGAGGGTTGAATTGTGCTCTTGAAAAGACCTATATCCCCTAAAGGCAGAGCTCAATGCCAGAGGAGTCATGGGGCCCTGCAGGCTGACAGTCATCCAGCCTAATGGGCCTGGCTGTTTACTCTGCAAAGCCGGGAGTGGATTAGAGGGGTAATTAAGGTTAATGATCCTCCCGCTACGCTCGGGTGATCTGTGTTCAAGCACCGCAGGGTGCATGCTAACGCTAACGTTAAGCCGGGCCACTGAGCAATATACACTGATCCTGACACTGTGTCAACTATCGTTCAGCGCTTCACAAAAACGCATGTGAAGACATAAGATGCTAGTGTCTACGGTTTTAACATGGAAACGGTTTATTTGTTTTCTGAATGTTGCCTGATCAGTAATGGTGTGCAAATATAAAACACTTTTAGCAGTCAATCTCTGATTACCGCCATCCAGTTTAATATTCAAGTTAGAGGTTTTATTTTTAAAAAAAACAAAAAACTTGTGACTAAGTAAACGATATTTTACTTTCATTTGATTGAATTTATTTAAATTGTATTTTACATAAAGCATTGTGTTTATTTAAAATAAAGGATGATACATCGAAAAATATTTAAAGAACATTCCAATGACAGTCATTAATGCTTGTTATGTTTTGTAGATTTTACTTCATTTCTTAATGAAAAAAGAAATAAATGTATTGTTTATTACTTCATTTTGCTGAAGCAGAAAATCATAATTCATTATACACTTCTGCAGCATATTTATCTTTAAAAAAATTATATATCTGGTTTTCCTTATATGCCAAATATCAATTAATATAAACGATACCATCCAAATAAGTAATGTTTCTTTTATGAACTTATAAAAGTTTTGCTTGAAGTCTGCCTGGCAGACATCTCATATTTTCCTCATAGATATATGAGATTACATTGGGAGAGAGTGATCTCCATGGTTATAATCTTTGGCATAAATCATCTTTAATGTAGCCTCTGTTATCTAATTATGTTGCATTGCATAGTACATGTAACAAAAGGCCCTTCCATCTTTGAAAGGAAACATGGTCGTTTTTCACTGTATAAGCTAATCAATTGAATGGGACATCAAAAAATGAAATTTGAAGCGCCAATTTTTTGCTTTTACTCGCCTTTGAAACACCACAGTAATAGCAACAAAGTGCTTTTTTGTCAAAAATGTACTTTCTGAGAATGGAGTGAGGGCTCGGGGCAGCACATTTGAGCGTGTGAATGACGGGACACATCAGGCCTAAGTGAATTATGACCCTGTTAAACTGGGTTTTAGTGCCATCCATAGCAGACACATTTTCCTGCTTTTTCCTGTAATTTTTGAAAGCCTTTTTGCTGTAATAAAATATCACTTTTTCCTGCATTTGTGCATTAAACGTCCATTGTCTTCTCTTCTTTTTTCCAATGATAATCACATTGAGACTTGCTTCCCCCTCTAACCCCTCTGCTCCCTCCGTTAGATCACTTTTCTGTTGTAAAGATGACACTTGGGCTCGCAAATTGTTCGCTCTCTTTCCCTCCCGCTTGCTCACTCACAGACAACGTGTTATGATGTCATTGTCATGAAAAGTATTTGGGTGTTGCACTAGGCTGTCGCAAAGTGCTCTAAGTTCCCATAAACCTGCTGCATACCCATCGTGCCCTGAGACCAGGTCTTGAACAGAGACATGTCCATTGTTACATTGTGTCTCGAGGCACATTCTCAAATTGTCTGTTAACTGCTAGCAGCACGCTATCAGTGGTGATGTTTGTAAAGCTCTGATGTCCCCTCCAGGTCCTGTTATGGTGAGATCAGAACATATTCACCTTTATGCCTTATAACCCACAGGCTCCCACCGACGCTACCTGCTGTTATTAAGCTGTGGAAATATGACAGCTGGTGAAGAGGCGACTGCTGAGCTATTGAAACCCAAATGTGTATGGCGGCAATCAGCCTGGTGTTAATTGTTTGCAAATGAGAACTGGAGATCATTAAAAAAATGGATGAAAACAATGATTACTGTTTGAATTATGCAACTTAATTTCCCTTGCTGCAATACGAACAATCAGCAGTGCTTAACAACGGGTCAGAGTTCTAACTGAAAGTATTATTTCACTCAAAGATAACACTTAAACAGCCCATTTATCACTTTACCCTGCACCGAGCACAGCGCCTTGAAGCCAGAGGCAGCGCAGCATGTGTATCTATAACCTCAGCCTTATCACCTGCAGTCATTTCCAGATTCGATTCATCTTGTCAGCATGCCGTTGTCACTCCTGAGCTGAAATCAATCCGAGCATACACTAAGAGATGGCTTTCTCTGAAGAAGCATATGAAAGTGTGCTGGTGCCATCAGGCACAATCATCCCTAGAAACTGGATATGATGCAGGGTAAGAAAAGTGTAAACTGAAGGGTGAGTATGCATAGCCACCTTAGTCCCAAATCTAAGAGTGGACATAAATAGCATAATATAACTTATAAATTAATTCATAAATTATGAAAAAGTAAAGCTAATGAAACAGGAAAATAACGAAACAGCTCATGAACAGTAAAGCAAATGAAAAACAAAATAGCTCTGAAAGAAAGGTTCACTTCAGAAGAAAAGAGATTAATCAAATGGTGAAACTAACAGGCCAAATGCCCGAAGGATTTCTGTCAGACTGGACCACTGCTTCATTATGTCAGTGACAGCAGCTGCAGGTGTGATTGTCACGCCCCCTCCTCCTCCTCCTTGGCATCTTCCTCCAGTGACAGGGAGATATCAAAGGCTGCAGCATCCTGTTCTCATCACCATGGTCACCATACCTCTTCTACCTCTAGCACTGCTCAAGGGTCTGGCAGCACCAGCAGCATCTGCTGGCTTGGATCAGACAAACACAATAAACAACAAAACACACCCACATTTCATCATCTCCAGGTCTTTCTCAGGAGATCGATGTTCCTGTCAGTCACCGTGCTTCTTTAGTAGAGAAAAGCAAATGCATGTGTTATTTTAAATATAGTCTGTCAAATAAACGGCAGAAGTGCCATCTTTAGGCACAGGTACTGGGTAAATGTTGCTAAAACAAAGAACATTGAAAAAAACAAATTGAAAATTTCTTATCTGGTAAACTCTCTCAACAATAAATACTGTAGAAATGTGAGCACTATGAGTAAGAATTCAATTTGGTTAAAGTGAGATATAAAATTAGATGCAGGGAAGTGTTTAGGAATTCTTCTGTACTGAGTTTTCCACCCAAGTATTCAGAAAGAAGAGATTCCTAGAAAACAGAGATGCTTGTGCTGGTATGGGAGTCGGTCAGAGACAGACTGGTGTAAATGATGTCTGAGCTGCCACGAGCCCTGTGTGTATGAAGCACATGAACAGGACTCAGAAATACCTGCATCAGCTTGGTAATCAAATCCTGCCCTTCACAAGAAGGGCTAAGTGAAAGATTCTCTCTCCAGGGAGAAGACTACAGGAGTTCTCATTCTTAAATGATACAATGCTGCAAATAGAAGTTTAATGGGCTATTTGTACATAAGACAAAATAATTTCTTAATGTGCTGAAAGAAAGAAAGAAAGAAAGAAAGAAAGAAAGAAAGAAAGAAAAAGAAAGAAAGAAAGTCAATAATGTTATTGCATGGAATAAAAATCTATATAGCAGTAAGTATATAGCAGGGTTTTAAAATACATTTTCCTGTTGTATATTTTGATAATCATTTATTTTTATTTGTTTTTACAAATGTTTATTTGGTAATAAATAGTGTATTAAATTATTATTATTATTATTATTATTATTATTATTATTAGAGGTAGTAGTAGTATTGTTGTTCTTGTTTTTGTTTTAATTATTCATTCATCATTCATTCATTTTCAGTAACCGCTTTATCCAGAGTTGTGATGGATCTGGAGCATATCCTGGAAACACTGGGGGTGAGGCAGGAATACAACCTGGAGAGGATTATTATTGTTGTTGGTGTTGGTAGTGGTGGTTATGGTGTGAGTAGTGGCACACATGGTAGTATTAATTAAATTAATACACATGGTAGTATTAATTAATACTATTATTCATTCATTAATTTTCAGTAGCCAGCATATCCTGGGAACACTGAGCATGAGGCAGGAATACAACCTGGAGAGGATTATTATTACTGGTTAGTAGTATTAGTATTAATACTATTATTCATTCAATCATTCATTCATTCATAAACCCTGGATGGCACTATTATTATTATTATTGTTGTTGTTGTTGTTGTTACTATTGTTGTTGTTGGTGTTATTAGTATTATTATTATTATTTTAAAATAACACCGAATTGCGCCATCCTAATGCCAGACCCACATCACCCTCATAAAAAGCGTGTATTTAAAGTGTTATGTTAATAACTTTTAATTCAATAATTAACCAACCCTGTGTGTAAATGTGAGAAATTCGCCCATGGCTACGCTTTAATGCGACTGGCTTCCTTTTAAAAGTTTAATTGAGCAACGAGTTTAGCTATTAAGGCGTATGTAAACAAAACACTACATCATCGTCCTCTGCGGCCTAAAATCATTTGCACCTCAGATGAGCGGACAGTAATAAGCTTTCATTCTCTCGTTTGTCAATTAGTACCGGCGGAGGAGAGGAAGAAAAAACCGTCCAGCTGAGAGCGCGCAATAACGCGCAGCTGTGCTGAAGAATCCGCTGGCTTTATTACTCGGCGACACAGCGAGACAGAGACATATCTCAGTCATTGGCAGCTTAATGAGGGCGCCCCGAATCCACAATCTAAATGCCAGGCAGTCCCGGAGGAGCGCGCGCTCCTGTAGCCTGCACGGGGTTACGAAAGCAGCACGCGCCACCTGACGGCCAACGCACACACTTCCGCCTTGAATAAAACATCCGGCTTCTATCAAACGAGTTATCTCTCCGTTTATCAGTGCCATGTTGACACTTATCGCTTAAAAAGAACATGTCGATTTAGACCAAGAAAAATATTCAGTGTAGGAAAAAGAATTGTTTAAGAGGCTAATTTAGTCCCTGAGAATTAACTGAAATGTCTCAACACTTTATTCCAATTAAAAACATGACTACATGAACATACAGGTAGATGACGCCCAATGTTCCTCCTGCTACATTACTAGCCGGCTAGTTAACTAGCTATTAGTTTAGACACGAGCTGGAGCTAACTAAAAGTCGATTTTCACTAAAGTGTCATGTCACTTTATATCGAAATCTGTCAAAATAAATTGCAATTAAAACTATTTTGCTAGCATCACTAGCATACAAATTAAACACTTCCGGGTATGACACGTCATCAAGCTTAGCACTTGTGGAAAGCGTTCATTAATAATGCCAGTGTTTTAAATAGAAAAAAATTTGACCTTTCAGTTTGTTAAAACACATCAGTGTATGACATCAGAAACTGACATCCAAAGGGAGGTAACATTAACATTAACATTTTCATTGCTTCAATGTAACTGGTATGTCAGTGGTTTGACTGAGCCTTGACGGGTCATCAAATGTTAATACTGCTACTGTTAGAACAATGATGAACTTCTTGAAATAGTCCATGCACTGAATGAAACATCTTCAAATTCAGAACAATATATATATATATAATTATATATATGTCCCTTTCTCCTATCTGTATTCACAGTGAATCCATTTACTAGTGTTTTAAAATGTCTTGACTAGACTGTCTGAGTCTATCTTTATTGGGTTCCTGAGATTTCAGGCTTGTGCTGTTATAGATTAGTAGCCCTGATCCAGTTCATTCGGTGTTAGATACATAATACTGGACAACATTTTGGGTTTTATTTCACAAATAGCCCAGTTAATGCTTTGATATGGGTAAAGGTAATTCAGACTGTACAGACTAGAATAACTGTTTTCCCCAAGAGTTTCCCTAGCTAGAGGGGTCAAGCTGGGTATTGGGTAACCTAAGCCTGCACTCTACTGAGCTGCCCATTATTAGCAGCTTTCTGCCCATGACCTTTGACCTTAACTGACCCCTGCACATGGTGCTACTGACCAAGGGAACTGAGTTCTGCTAGCCTTCCACCTCCCATCCCAACATCAGCTCACACTCTCATCGGAGAGGGAATCATTAAGCCGGCCTTGAGAAAGAGGGCCAGGGGAGAGCTTTACTGAGCCAAACACTATCATGAGAAAGAGTGTCCATTCTAATATTCACAGATACTGTTACACGAAAGTGAGAATGAATCATCTTTTAATTGCATTCTCTCTTTTCCCTCTCTGTTTTTTTCTCCATCCACTATCCCCCTCTGCCTCTCCCTTTTTCTCTTTCTCACACACACACACACACACACACACACACACATATATCAGCATACAGACACACTCCATTCTCATCTCTCTCTCTCTCTTTGTCTCTCTCTCTCTCTCCATTCATTAAACGCACATCCATTGGAGAATAAGAGCGCTCCATTTTAGACTGGGATTCGTTTTCAATTAACCTCTTCAGAAGATGAATCTGAGAACCACTTATTTTAAATTATCCATTTATTTTAAAAGTTCAAGACGGATCATTTACCTGGGCACTTTGTCAGCCAGCCATAAAAAATCCCTCACCTGCCACGTGCGTCTAAAAATAAAAGCCACACTGAAACTTTAGATAAGCATTTAAGAAGGGCAGTGTTGCTTTCTCACCCTGGATGTCTCACACTCTCAGCCAGCCGCATCAGCCGAGGAGCCAGCAGTGTTGAAAGCTAACACCAGACACTCTTTGCTGGCTCCCCTTTGCTGTTGTCACCTATCTGAGCTCTAGTGAGCTATCACCTGCACAGTCAGGATCCCGACTGAAACAGATTGAATTCTGATTGATTTCTGCCCGGGAAAGAGGGGGAGAATTTAAAGGTCTTCCTTTTTAATTGGGTATTTGGTGTGTGCTGATGAGAGGACTGTGTCCATCCCTAGGGATCCTTTATGGGGCAATAATGGCGCTCAGCTACAGCTTCGTCTGCTCTCTCTCTGGAAGGCCATAACCCCGCATTTGTTCTGAGTGCTTTTCTATTATGCATTGATAGTTGAGTATCAATCAATATGGTAGAAGGAAACAGAAAACCTAGCGAAACCAACTTCTTAAGTGTAAAACGGCTCTTAATACCAGAGCTTTCAAACAACTTAACCTCGGTGCTTTTTTTTGTGTCTTGCTCTGCTGGTGGGTCTATTGGAGAAGACAAATATGGAGACAGTGATGGTTTACTTAGTACAAAAGGAGAGGGTTCGGAGTAAGTGCACAACAAGATAGTGTTTTTCAGCTTTTATAGAGTTGTTGATGTGTAGACAAGTACATGCTCACATGCAAGTACACACACACACAAAAGCACAAGTGACTTTTTACAGCTGATGGACTTAATAATACGAGCAGAAGTAAATCATATGATGATGCGTAGAATGAGATGAAAGCTGCGAGAACAAAACTGCTAGATACAGCAAGCATTATTTTGCCAAAAAAATCATTAACTGAGACATAAATCCGTCTGGTTTTATGCTTTTTTTCCTTTTTAACAAAATATTAACTATGACATCAAGACAAAAAAGAATTTACATAAGCTAGTAATCAGTCTGGTGTGTTTAGTTAAAAATAGCAAAAATAGAAAATAAAAGAAACATATAATAAGTGTTTATTTACAGTGCTCAGATAACAGGTACTTACTCAAATAAGACATCAGCTATTTTACAGAAGTGATGATGCTATGCAGACCCGAAATGCAGTTAGAACGTTGATAAATGGAATTGTTATATCTTACAAATACATATATCCACTTGGTTGTCCCTCATAATCTTCATCATCTTCACGCTCAGCTTCATTGATAGATGTGCTGTGAGCTTCATTTTTCCTTTCAGGAAGCTCTCTGCCTTTCTGAGACCCTGAAAGATTAGAGTAAGTAAGAATTACAGTTCTTGTCATAAAAGGCAATAAAAAAATCGAGTGTACATTTTTCCGACAGACTAACAAGCGAGTTCAAAAAAGCACTCTATGCCCAGGAGAGCACTTTCAGAAGAAGCAAATAATATTTTAGTGGATCTCCAGTTTGAACCTTTCATTTGGGCTCTATAAACATTTTTCATAATTTCATATCTTTTCACTACACTACACTACTATTTTGTCCCAAACATCTCTCGGGGTGTTATAAAGCTCCGCCGGTAGGAGCAGGTCTGCATTGTGTCACCTTTCTCCACTGCCAAGAGTTCCCAGAGTTCATTGCGGTGGCGACATTCCGGGAAATGGCAAGTGTTGGGGGGGGCGGGGGCGGGGGGGTTCAGTTGCCTGTGGCTCAGATAAGAGGTGGATAGTAGAGATGCAGACCCCCCAGAGAAAGAGATAGTAACCAGACAGTCACACCAAAAGCCTGCCACATAATACACACATCCCTCCTCCCCCCATCATCCAAATCTCACTCATCTCCGTCCTCTCTCGACCTCCTGTCATCACTAATACTGTGTTCTTTCAAAAGAAGGGCTGTGACTGGTGTAAAGCTATCTGCCATTCCGTGGAATTTCTCGGAAAACCAAGTTCACCTTTATTCAGGCAGAGATGATGGGTACAGATAGTTGGGGCTCGAAATTGATTTGGCTTCCATTGTTGATTTTCATGCACGTCTTTTTCTACCACAGTCCAGACCACAAAAAATGGAAAAGACATGTCACTGACATTCATGGAAAAAGTTTACTACTTCTTGCACTAATACATGATTTCAGACTATCAGGACAGTATCCCAGTGCTGTCTTTCGGTTAGTAGTGGAAAAACCCAGGTCTTGTGGGGCCGAAACCTTAAAGAGGATGTTTTCCATCTCTAACGCACCAAATTCAGCCCATGAAGTTATAATGAGTATGAATTAGGTGAGTTAAATGAGGTAGAATGCTACTTCGAGTCTGACACCCCTATTTTAGAGCATGCTGTTATTTATAGCTTCGTTTTATTTTAATTTCATAACAAGTTCTTTGAAGTTTTTTATTTTCTATTTATTTAATTCCATTTTATTTTGTTTTATATTTGTAGGAATGCTTTTGTACTAACGATTTTTTCACTTTTTGTGCATTTGATTTTATTACTTTTTATTATTGCAATTGCTTTAACATTTAATTTTCACAACTTGGTTGTACAGCACTTTGAACACCCACATGCATGAAAATAAATAAGTAAATGAAGTTTATTATTGTTCATATATTGTTATTATTTCTTTAGAGAGATGCAGTTTTATTGTTAAACTACCGATATATGTCTAATTAAAGTGGAGCATATTCTTTCAACATTAAACTATTTTGTAAATTTAAAAAAAATCCTACTATTTTCGTGCTGCTTGTTGCTTTCCTTCCTACCTTACTTTGTATATGCTGACATTTCTCAGTATGGTGGAACCCATTGAAGTTTGGTTTGTAATCAATGCTAATTAAAATGACCTTTTAGTCATCTGAGGGAAATGTTGATATTCCTGACTGGGTTTTTTTCTGCTCTCACTGCACCTTTACATTATTTGTACAGTAAAAGCCTAACAGCCACATGCTACCTAGCCTCATTCATTATTTAACTAATATTTGGCTTTGTATTTACCAGTTGCCTAGCAACAGAGTTCTCCCAATTTTAATCAGTTCAGTGACGCTTGTTTCCGTCACCATCCCATTTTGAAAGCATGCGTATGTGACTTCTTTTTGGCTTTTAGTCTGGTTGGTTCTGCAAAAATCAAGTCTATCTGCAAATTAAATACATTTTAAGAGCAGAAATTGTTAACATAAGAAAGATATTTAAGGGTGGGACATTTTGTTTTGTATTGTTTTTTCCTATTTTACAAAGTTCACCCGAAAGTTGATCATACATACAGGACAGTATTTGTATATGTACATATGTGCACCACTTTGGTATACAGAGAGAGAGAGAGAGAGAGAGAGAGAGAGAGAGAGATTTCTGTGTATGAGTGTGGAAGATCAGTCCTTAAATGTCTGTTTTCTCAGGCAGTTGACCTTTCAAATTGTTCGTTAATGGCTTTATGTGTGTGTATTAGACAAACCTCTGTGTATAACCCGTAATCTTGCGGAGGCAGACGTTTCACCGAAGGTGTTCCTGGCAGAACATGTGTACACTCCTGCATCATCAGGGCCGACCTTGTGGATTTGGAGCCAGCCAGTGAGCTCAAAATGCCTCGGGCCTCCACTCGCCTGTAATTACACACAAACGAATCCACCATCTGTATCTGTAGCTGTGAAGCTGTATGAGTGTACATTCTTCTTTTAAAGCTCTATGAGGATAGAACAGTGCTGCTAATCTTACTTCTGTATATAACACATATGTCTGATATATCAATACATGATAAATAAAAAGTGTGCACATACCTGTATGGCTCTATTTGAATCCTCAGAAGCAAGGAAAGTACTGTCTCCCTCTTTCTTCCACTGGATGGAGGCCACTGGGTATGACGACACCTCACAGGAAAGAAGGATGTTGCTTCCTTCCAGAGCGATGATGTCACCCGGCGCATAGGTGATGACTGGCTCTGCAGAGTTAACACAGGACAAAAATTGGTCGTTAATGTTGGTTTAAAAATGAACACAGGCATGCATTAAAAATGGACTCTGGTCCCTTTTGTGCTAAGCGAGCACTCTATCAATTCACAAAAATCAATGACACCATAGAGGAAGAATTACATGGCGCAGGAGAAACATGAGGGACTGAACAGCTGCTTATGCAGGCTATATATAGTTTCATAGATTTGAGACAAATGAGCTTTTAGCATTGATAATCAGCAGCCTCTGAAGTTTTGAGTGTTCAGGGTAACTGTATGGTCTATGTATCTCCGTTAATATAGGCAGCATGTACACTGCAGCTTTGCTATTATTTATAAGAATGCAGCTGAGAGTGTGGAGAAAGGACAAGAAGGATGCAGGATGAGCACCTAAAATAAAAATATAAATGAATGTATTCATTATTCCAGTGCAGTGGCAGTTTATATTTAATTGAATCTGTTGTTAAAGTAGTAGAAAAGAATGTGGCACAGATTTCTTTGCTGTGAAAACCTTACTTAGCATCTATAAGACATAGGAAGGTATAACAAAGCATACTTAGATTGTGTATAGCTTGTATTACAATCACAAATTTACTTTAGTTTGCTACAGTTAATAGAACCCTTACAAATCACACACAAGCTGGATGAAGACTTTCAAAAAGTTGCTTTAAAAAGAATATCAAGAGAAACAGTGTCAATGTTGACAGTATAATGACCCACATCCTACACATTGCATTTGAACCGACAATAAACTCTTACTTTTGGGCTTTTTGCAAAAGGACAGGAGATATACTCACTTGCTCTGCAGGGTCCATGGTGCGCTACCGTGACCTTTTTCTGCTCACCCAGCCTGCGTTGCACTGCTCGTAGCTGGCATATGTTCTCATATGTCTTCCCAACTGTACCGCACAAAATCTCCTGCTTGGTGCACACACACACAGGCTTGGGGTCTGCCTTTGTTGTGGGGTCCCTGCGTGGGGCTTTACAGCGGAGTCCCTCGGCACACTGACCAAAAAAAGTGGACCCAGTCCTGGGTTCAGGGTCACAAAGCTGGCCTTCTCCATTCCCACATTCCCAACAACACCCGCACAGGTCCCGGACCTGACCCCATAGGCAGCTCTGGAGCAGCCTGGCATCTGGGCACTGCTCACGTTGGCACTTTGCCGGACATCGCTGTCCTGGTTGCATGTCCCTCTGCCAGTCTAAATGCCTCAGGTGTTCCAGGGAAAGAGGCTCAGAGAGGGAAGCTAGAAGCAGCGCTAACAGCACCGACAAATATGGCATTGTCTTTTCCCTAGGTTGCATTCGTTGACAAACAACTGAAAAGCAAGTCAGTGTTTTAGAGATCTTTGCTGTGTCTCAAACAGCGGCAAATCCTTTCATCTCAATGCTGGCAGACACGCTCTTAACAGAGTTGAGTGATCCTTAGCAGGCTGCAGGCCTCCAAGTCCCAGACTGCTGGTGTCAATAGTTGGCTGCAGATTTCCTGCAGCCTAAAGTAAAGCCGCTTATCTGCTTTCACTCTTCCAGCCTAAACTCTTCCTCTAAACAGAGAAGGGAGATGTCTGTCTTCACCCGCAGCCTAGACAAGCATACAGCCGAGAAAGTGTGTCTGCGTGAGGGGGGAAAGAAAGGGAAAGGAGAAAACCTAGAGGGGAGTATAGGGACCCTTCTTAAATTGCAGGGTGCTACCTCAACTTGCAAGAAAGGTGTGATTAGAGACCTGCAGCAGCCAATCACAATGCTCCGTGTCGGGGGAAGGGGGTGCACGGGCACTGGTCCAACCCGAAATGTAACAGTCAGCAGGAAAGGTCATAAATTCAGCCCAACACACCTGGTCTTTACAGATACCCGATTACCTGCAAGCCTTGGGGCTTTACAGCACTAAATGTACCAGTAAAACATGATTATGTTGTAGAGTCATGTCGTAACCTGCATCTCATTTTCTTAGATGAGAGAGTCAAATGGATTATTTAATTTTTGTAGCTATGGTGATCTTTAAAACAGACACAAGATAGCCTGTAGTAATAGCAACTTATGAACCATTGTCCCATTGTTTTCCACTTTTTTCACCTTGAGATATTCAGACAAATATGTTGCTTTCCTTGAATTGTATTCAACGCAGCTTACATGCTTGAGTAATTGAGAAGACATTTATCCCTCCTCTCACTAATCTCTCCATTCTACCTGCAATTCTCACCTCTCCGTGTTAGAGCAAAACAAACAATTAGGGGGCCATTAAGGGCCCATTGTTAATTGTAAATAATCCATCATTAATATTGATTAGCTGCAGTGAGCAGAGCTCATTCAGCCCATGCCTCCTAATGAGTTGGTCTTAGTGAGGCTAATTGCTTCAGGCCATCTCAATGGAGTGCTGAAATGAATGGACTGCTTCAATGCATTGTGAGAGAAGCTGCAGGTAGCTTTACACAAGTAAGGATTTGAAACGATAAGAATGTATTTATTATTTATAACATGGAGAAACTGATTCGTGAGGCAAGAATGCATTTTCACTTTCATACCTCTACAGCAACATCAACATTATTATAATAAAAAAAAAATATCTGCTGATTTCAGAAATATCATATACTCTTTAATGTTACATATTTTATTGTCCCTGTCATTTGTTTGGTTTTGCTTGTTCTTGTCAACTTGCCAGCGGTGTGTCATGATGGTAAAAAGTAGGCCTACTCTACTTACTAACATGTACTTACATTATGAGTACATTTTTGCTCAAGGCAAAGCTTCCCTGGTTGTCAGTCATTTATCTCTGAATATCAGCAGCTTCTTGAGAAACAAATGCTGCTCATCTGCTTTCTGTGTAAAGCAGTTGTCTTCCAATGTATGATTAATCGTGACATTTTTGTCATTGTATCTTCAGTATTTTGTAAAATAATTTACAAAAATTTAATATTTGCCTGAAATGATGAGCAAAATATACTTAATGATATCTCTGGATATAGCTGTACAGAGATGGAAGATCAGACTTTTCTATCCTCAATTCAATTTCAAATGCTTTATGTTTGCCCTTGCTACAGTATTGTTTCATATTATTGAGCATAACTGAGAAGGAAACATGATCCATAATATAAATCCATAAACACTATCCATAATCTGATAGTGATCCATGTCATGACTAATTGTTACTAAAATATCTTATGGGTTTATTCTAGACAGTGATATTTATGCATAGCGTGTAAAATGTGTGCAGGTTTAAAGCTAGATTACAGTTACTGTATTACAAAAACAGCCTGCATACACTTTATTTAGACATACAAAACTAAAACATTGCACTTTATTATTATTGTTGTTGTTGTTTACATATATTAAAGAGTTTCAGTAATACACTTGGTTGTAAATGTCCTCTATAATGGGTTCTTGCATCTTGTGATTCATTTTCAAATGGACAGCTGCTGCCAGAGCTATGAAGATCTATGGCATCATTCCATCTCCTTCCTCTCTCTCTCTCTCTCTCTCTCTCTCTCTTGCTTTCTCATATCTCTCCCTCTTGTCTCTTATAAAAGCAATATACAAGGAGGCAAATAGGAGGAGCAGCCTCACAGTCATCGCGGAGCCTGTGCAAATTCAATTCTTTTATAAGAATGTCACAGAGGGGAGGTCACAGCTGGAGCAAATGCTTGTCAAGCTATAATTCTGGATGCTGTATAGCACATGAATTGCAGCTGTATTGTGTTTAGCGCAAACAGGGGAAGAATATGCCTAATATAAGGGATTTTTCATACTGCTTCATGATGACATAAAGGGCCATAACACACTGCACTCGAGGAAGGACTTAATCTCTATGGGGTTCTTTTCTGCTTGTAAACTGTTTCATATAGATCAAGTGTTTTACACATTTTAATGTGATGTATATCTGAATTCATGTGGGATTGGCAGTCTTTTCCATAAGATAAAATAAAATAAAATAAAATCCCATTATAGGCTTGAAAATTGTTTCAAGACAAAACAAAACAAAACATCATAGTTTCTTCATAGACAATAAAAAATCACGAGCGGCAGTTCAAGAAGAGCATTTATCTCCCACTCTCTTTTTAAATATAATTTCGTTATTTGGCTGAAATAGTAATTTGGAAACAGTCAACTATATTAGCCACTAGCCATCGCTAAACCTTCTGCACACTGTTATATTCCTTAAAAATTAATTTAAACTGCAGCTTTTTCTTTTTACTGTCTTCAGCCTCAAACGAGCAACCAGGGTGCAGGGATTTCACACAAGTGAGCAGTGCATCTGCGTGGGGCCTTCTGCAAACTGCACAGCATGATCCCACTGCTAATCTGCAAGAAGCTGTTGACATCCGATGTTTTAAGTGCATATCTCACTGTTACATTAATCGCATCACTGTAACAGGTAGACCTGGCAGCATGCATGGTATTTCCCAACAGTCACACCCAATGCCTAGCTAGAACTGAATAATTAAAGTGATTGTGTATACAGTAATTCATTTGAAGTGCTCTCTCATTATTTTTCCCCCCGGGAAGGTCCGAGCGGGAAAAGCAGTATTGTGAAATGCTCTTAAATAAATAAAATAAGCACTCCGCTTCATCCTAATGAGGCTCAGGAAAGATATACAGCTCTCCATACCCATTATGCAATTTATACACAGCATTTAGCCCTCTAGATAAGCAAGTGTGTGTGTGTTTGTGTGTGTGTGTGTTTTCTTCTAATTCATCTTATTACTTCTGTTGGCAACTTTTCCTAGTGAAAGATTTTTGACAAAGCAACTCAACACATTTACATAAAGAAAGAATAACATGGAAAATACCCTACTGATAAACATAGTAGAACTGGGCAGAAATGAAGGCCCATGAGCTGTCCAAAATATTCATTGATCACGTGGTTGACGCGAGGTGTCAGTGACTATAATAACAATTAATACCAATGTATACGCTGATTAATTAATGCATTTAACAGTACTATAAACAAAGATTTTCGATCTTAACCAGGAAGAGCATACATGAGGGAGAAACTGGAATGAATTAAATTAAAGAGCCTAATTCAGGGCAACAAATATAGATCAACAAACCAGATATTAACCAGTATTACACCCTGTAGGGGTTTTAAATATCCTCAGTACTTCTGTCCAATAATCTATGGTGAAGAATCTGTGAGACATTTAAATACAATCATCATTGTAGGGCAATGTAAAAATGAATCCTTTTTGCTGTCTTGTTTTTGAAAAGAACATTTTTTTTCTTACATTAGCACAATCTACTGAATGCAGCAGCCCGTTAATTTCTTATCTCATTTCTTCAAATCAGGCATGCTTCATCATCATTATGGACTTGTTACTCAACCACACCTCCTGGCTCCATACAGGGTTGTGACTGAACAGGACTGAACAGAGATTCTATTACTCTTTTACACGACTCCTGCATGTTGTGGAACGTCGGCGTAACAAGTTCCTGTTATGACTTATGTTTTAAGAGCTATAAACAGCCATTCCCTGACCAGCCTCTTTTTATCTCTCTCTCTATTGAAATTAATAAGCAAAAAAAAAAAAACCCTACAGTTTGTCATGTTTCCAAGAAACATCTATCAATGTGGAGCATCCTCCATACAAGTCCCAATGTAAGATACAACAACAATTTGTAGATTGAGCCCATTATTCTAAACCTTGCAGGAGGAACTACTGTGTGAGCCTTTGTTTTTTTTAATCAACATCTTCTGAACGATCAGAATCGACAATTCACCAGGGTTACTATATAAATTCTGACATTCCTGAAAAGCAAAGAAAAGCACTATTTCCTGTGTTCTAGAGACCAAATGAGGTGAAATAATATAAATTTTAGCATGCTTTCCAAATGTCGCTATAGAAAAATATGTTACATTCACTGCATTTCACGTTTTTCAGTGTAAAATTCCAGATTACTGCAAATTCCTCACCATTTCCATGTACATAACATCTTGTTTCGCAGATGTTTAGTTTATCCACCCATTAGGGATCCATCCATCAACCTTTCAGATTTTGCTATTATGAAACATTTACTCATGCTCCTGCTATTTCAAAATGCTGCATTATGCAAGATGATGTAACATCTCAAAGACAGACAACACAAAAACAAACAGCGAGTGTACATGAAACACCGTCTCCCAGGCATGCTGTTGTACACCAAGTTCTTTAGTTACACAAACTTTTCTTTTGCCAGCTCTAAATCAAACCCCTTTATGTGCGCCTGCCATCTGTTCCGCAAGAATCTGTTTCACTCTCCAAGCCAAGCCCAGCCTTTATTGGTCTTAATGGCGCTATCAGCTGAGCCGCCAAACCCAATTACTGCTTAAAAAGGGAGGCCACCCCAGCTAATCATGGCCGTCTAACCTGATTTGGCTGTGATGAAGAGACGGGATAAAGAGCAGTTAATGGAGGGAGAATGATCTCACAAATACAAAAAACTCAATTCATTTCTCTGGGAGGGCAATCTGTCCGATTCAGCTCTAATGGAGTGGAGTTTCATTAGACTCGAGGCCTAAGCAGGCATCCGATCTCCTCTTATCATCCCAATGACAAATACTATCAAATATGTGTGAGTCCTCATTTGGGTAGTGGCTTATGAAGAACATGCATAGTGTTTCGGTGCAACCAAGTAATGAATTACCAGCAGCAAAAAAAAATTACAAGGCATTAGAACTAATTCAAATGTTTTATACATCATTCTCAGTCTTGCACACTTTTGAAACCGCAATGACATTTGGTTGCTATACAGTTACAGGACAAGTTAAGGACAAGTTAAGGACAAGATAAAATACATGAGAAAAAGAGATGTCTATGTCCTCTCAGAGTTTCTTCCCATACACCAAGCCTTTGGTCCCGTGTAGTCATTCATAGCCTTTCATTATTACAAAACAGCTCCTGCTGACGCTTTTCAGCTGTATAGTATGTAAATAACTGCATGTTCAGCCGAAGGCACAGACTCAGCAGGTCTGCTTCTCTGTCCCACAGGCATGCAGCGAGAAGCAGAAGGCCAGAGGGGTAGTGTTGGCCTAAGCAGAGCCGGGCCAGGCCTTACAGACGGACATTAGGCCAAGCTGGAGTTAAAATCCTATTAGTTTGAGTTGGGAATCGGATTATCGTCGTCGAGAATCACTCGTCTGGCAACTAGGGTCTAATTTGCGCCAATCAACAGCAATTATTGAGGGGAAGGGGAGCATCTATTAGGAAGGCTCATCCACTTAGGCTAATGAATGGGGCAGATTTAATCTCTTGCTGCAGAGACATATTGGGGCGATGCAGCTGGAGGCAAATGCACTGAACTAAAGGAGCACAACTGTTATTTATCAATGTGAGTGCAAAAGAGATGAACTTTATTTGGGGCTTTAGCCAATATCTTTTAAAAGTAAAATATTAATAAAGGCCTCTGTTCCTCTGTTACTTTTTTAATTTCAACTTTACAACAGTTATTAGCATCCTTTATGAAAAGTCTACACTGGAATTACTGCAAGTATAATGAACATCTTAACTACCTACAATATGACAGTGTCATGTATCCGTGTTTTTGTATGTCTTTTTTTTTTTCTCATTTTGTCTTTTTTTTTTTTTTTTTTACCTATTTTGGACATTGACAAAGCATGCATATTTATATATTTGATTTAAAGAGACCAGAATACCCACTGCACATAGAATTTATGATGATCTTACTACTATTTGTTAACAAAAAATAATAATAATAATGCTGCCCTGATTTTCAAGGCATGCTTACAAGAAAGATAATTCTGCCCTCTGGTGTGTGAAAACTGTCAATGTACTTCCTGATTAAAATAAACTGCTGAGTATTTCAAGTACAAATAAGACAACTGGGCCATTTTGTTGCTGGTACCTCTTAAAAGCTGTTTGTTGTAGTGACCTCTTGGAGAGAAATATATGTATTGATTTATTGTATAGTTATTGGCCTATTTGACTGGTCACTTGAATTAAAGAGATTTAATCCAAACCTCAATAACTCAAAAACATGTAGCCTGTAAATAATGTCAGCTTGGGCCTTATGTGGTCTGTCAGAAATTTACAGTATATCTCCAGTTAGTAGCCAAAATATTATTGTACACATTTTAATTATAAGCCTAATATTTATATATTTGGATTACATTCATGAAACTGTACTGAGGGTGTCAGCAGAACCTATTTTAGATTTACAGGGTTCCTGGCTGCAAAAGGTTTGCAAATCTCTGTGATATGGTTATTTCCATAATCGTCAACACTACACTAAAACTAAAATCTTTCCACACCCCATTATAGCCATGGATGTTTAGAATAAAGCTACCTTTGTGAAATCTATGTAAGTCTATCAGTATACTTTCTGTGGCTGACTTTTGATACTCCACATGAAAAGTCATCATCTAAATTGTTTGGACAAATCTTACGCTAACACTGTTTCTGCTTTTACATGTCATTACCACATATTTATACATGTACAGTCTTTGGTTATACTTGTCATAGAGGTAGTGGGATGATTAAAATATGTAAATGTAAAAAAGCAATAATATGCCATCCTCTACCATGTATGTTACACACATACCTACACAATAATAAGTTACACAATACCTCACTTCATGTAAATAATCAATGCTACTTTACGCTTTTACCACCACTGTTATTTGTCTTATTTTATTATTTACCATATTTTATTATTATAATAAGCTCATTACCTTATTTTATGTGTTATTATTAACTTTTATTCGAAATCTACTGTAGCATCTGTAATAATGTAGAAACAAAGAATTTCACTGTACAGAAAAGCTTGTGAGCAAATGTCTTGAAATATCTTTAAATACAATCAGATGTTTTTCAGAGTAATTATATTTTCCCAGACACATGATTGGTAGCATGGCAAACTCATTCATTCATGACACAAGACCTAGCTAAACTACCAAAACACAAACAAACAAATAAACAAACAAATAAATGAACAAATAAATGAACAAAGAAACAATGAACAAACAGACACTGAATTCCAATGATACAAGGTCGTGTCCTGTTACACACTCCAAACCGCTAGATGTCAGTGTTTCAAAAGAAAGCCGTGCATGAAAAAGCCTGAGCTGTCCTTCCGAAGACTAACGGTATAACAGGAATAGACGTTTAAATCTGGTCTGGAATCAGTTCAACGTTTCGCCTGTAGGGATTAAAAATTAGAGCGGGTTACGCAGATCCGATCCTGTGTCAGTGTAAAGGAGAAACTTATAATATCGTGAGGTTCACCCTCCCCACAAATATCAAGACTTCAATATGGCGCCGGGGGGATTTCAGATAAATAATACAAGCTAGTGTTTAAATTTAATAACAATTTTGTAACTCGTTGAAGACTAGTATGCAGGAAAGCAGCCGGTCGGTACTGACAGAGACGTATAGAAATCTTTAATAATGGAAACGCGGGGTATAGAGCAGATGTTTGACTTTCAGCGGTAAGATTCACATTTAATATTAATGCTAGGTTTAGTTATTAGCTAGATCAGCTAAGGAGCTAGTTAGCAAAGGTTAGCGAATATAAAGGAGTATAAGCGAACGTTAGCTAAAGTCAGCTGAGGGTTAGCATACTGTAGATTTGATATCGTTAATGTAATAACTGGTTTAATATGTATATGGATAACAGATGGCTCGTCGCGTTAGCTTGGTGCTGTCTGCTTGCAAATTAGCTATATTTTACTAGATAACATACCCTCGTTTGGCAATGACTAGACTACATAGCTAGCTTTAACTTAGCTGACTAATTAGCTGACTTGCTAACTAGTATACAGGTTACCTAAATAAGGAGGGCAAGCTGATAGCTGTCAAATTATTTAAGCCGTCATGAGTCACTCTAGATAGCTAATATTATTATATTGTAAGTAAACATAATAATATATCTAGCTAACCTAGTTCCAAGGAAGATAATGGTAGTTGTTTATGCAGCTAGCAAACGTTAGCTAGCTAAATTAGTAAATTGGCGGAGCTCTAAAGGACGTTTTAAAGGTTTCTTTAGTCTTAGATGGCTTAAAACCTGTTAGCTGCTTCAGTTGTAGAAAATGTTCCGACCTAAAGCTTTTGTTATACAGGTTTTTTTGGAATTAAAATGGCCTGTACTGTCCATAACTCTATATGTTCGTGTCGGTTACATGGGCGCCCCATAGAAGAGCTTCAGTCACAGCTCAGTCACTCTGGTGTATTAGTTATCTGGCTGGTCAGCAGCTCTGTGTTTTACTGTGACATGAATCAAGTCCATGTTCAGGGATAGTAGAATTGATTCATTTGCATTGAATCACTTTTTGATTCCTTTATAATACATACTATATGTGTGGCAGTCTGGGGAAAACCCTTTCCATAGTCAAATTTTCTACTGTATATAGTTCTGAAAACACTCTTGCAGGTATCTCAACCACAATGAAAGTTACAGCATGTAAAAGTTACCCCAAAAGTGAAAAAGGAGACAGTCTCATTTAAATATTCACTCCAGTTCCACTGAAAGATGCCCTGCCTACCTCTACATTTATAATCTAATCTACGTAACAAAATGATTGCCAAAGTATATACATAAGCTTACAATGGGAAATGATTATGAGCATCGTCAACATGAATCTCTGTTTCATCACCTGTGGTAAAAGTTAACTGTGATATTTTCGCACATGCCTCATCGTCACCTCTTCACTCGAATGAACGTCAGTGGAGAAATTTTCATCAGTTAATGCAGTCAGTTAGAATCAGCACACAGCTAGCGTAAGAACTGCGTTATGGAGGCACTGATATAAGTAAAAGTAGGGATGTGGCATTCCAGTACTGAATATTTTCTCCCTGATTCGTATTTAAATATTTTTTTTTTTAAATATTTTATTCATGACTAAAACTTTCTTTTAGGTTGCCAAGTGATGGTCTGATCCTGCTACTGCTGCTGCTGTACTCCCCAGTTGGCCTTTGCTTAATGTTACTACGTATATTTATAGGTGTTCATATATTCCTAGTGAGTTGTGCACTTCCTGACAGTTTTGTAAGACGGTAAGTAGAAAAGCACAAATAGTTGTGTTTTTTTTGTTTATTTTTTTAAAGATAGTTAAAATGAATGCTCTAGGTTGTTCAATACTGATTTGTCTCTGTGGTTTGCTGATCTCCCATTTTATTTTAAAAATCTTTTTGTGTGTGTGTGTGTATTTTTGAGTGAGAACTCATACTAGCATTCCCCTATGCAGGTCTGGTAATGCAGTATAATTAGAGTAAACATCAGTGGATTTTGTGGCAGTATAATATCATGAAGGCTCAAACGCCCCAATAATATACATGCAGAGGAATCTGGAAACTGACCTCCAAGATTTGCTGCCAGTTCTCAGAAACTGTACTTATTTATAAAGCAGATATTTTGAGCTCTGCTGTAATGCAGGCATTGCAGTTTGTGTTACTTAGTTATGTTTACAGCTGGGACAAATGTTTTAGCATAGAACTCATAGTACACATGTGGTACTACACACTTATACCTACATTCATATGTATTTATTTTGACGTTATATTGCACGTGCTGTAGTAAAAGCTTATCTGATTGAATATGATATGTATTGTAATAATGGTGTTATTGGTTAATAATTACGATGCTTTCTCATCAATCAAGGATGTGATGCCTTTGCATTTAAGATTATGATTGTGGGAAATTTTATATATATATATATATATATATATATATATATGAGAGAGAGAGAGAGAGAGATAAATAGATAGATAGATGTAAAATGTATATATAATATATATACATACAAAGAACTTTGTAACTCTGTGTACGCTGCAAATATATTACATTAGATATTTTGGATTTATTCAGTTTTGGAGTGTGAAGTTTTTTCTGGAGTTTGTGACAGTGTTTCATTAGCATACTTTATTGTGTTTATTATGGCTGGTCGAATGCTTCTGAGCTTTTCTCAGTGTACCTGCATCTTTCCTTCTGTTTCAGATTTATAGTACGAGTCATGTGCTCTGTGTTGGGCCTGCATGTAAAACAGAACAACCTGCGCCTAAGGGACAAAAATGTCAAGTTGTATGTCAGCAATCACATTACTCAGTTTGACCACAACATTATTAACCTCCTTACCTCCTGCCACACTGTGAGTGTCCTCTGTATATCTCTAGTTATCTCCAGAGTGGTGACATAATACAGTCTCGTTTGCTTTTGTACTCTCTTGTATTGTTTTACACCCAACATTGATTTTCTATATTACTGTACTCTCAGTGAGGTATTTTATTAGCTGTTGTAACTTAATGTTAGGCTTGTGTCAAATGATTGTGTCTTTCATCTTTTTTTTTCTTTCTTGAACTTCTTCAATGTTTTCTCAATTAGGTTGACTTAAAATCAATTTAAACCGTTATTTTAGGGGTTAAACCGTGAATGCTGAAGTAGTATTCAAGTACTAACAAGTGATGAATGACACTAACATAAAAGCAATAACACAGTAAAATAAACACAATAAAACAAGAAATGGTTATAAACTAAAGAAAGTGGTTTGAAATGATAGATTTACAGATATATTTATAGAAATGAACAAGTTGAGCTTTAACACATCTTGCAATGTGTTCCCACTTAATGGCACACAATAGCTAAAAGCCAAGCTAAGTAAATGCCTGAGGGATGTGTAATCCAGTTGTAAGAGCAAATTTGGAAGAGTCTGTTACTCAGTGTCAACATAGTTATGATACATGGTGGCAAATGACAGATAAGGGACTTTAATATAAACCAACACCGTTAAACCCAGTCCCAACATGCTTGTGTTAGTAACTGACACATGCCAATGTGAACTAAAAGAAAAGTGCCTTCAACATTCGTCTGCCTACTAAATAGACAAGTTCTGTGTTTGTAAAGAAAACCAATATTTTAGTTCAGTTTACTCACAAGATTACTTACTTGTCAGGTATGCGAGACTGATATAGAGCCAGATGCCAAGATATTTATATTCTCTGACTATTTAAATGCTGAATCCAATCGGGGTGGATATTCTGGTTATCACTGTCAGTATGATTTAACCTAATAAACAGCATGGTAGCGAGCACTAACTCATTTCCTTTCCGAATGACAGTCTTGTTAGGTTCACAGAATACTGAATAACTGAGTAGTTATCGAAAAAGCTTGAAGTCAAAGAGCTGAACAATAAGCCAATAGTTTAAGGGGTTAAGAATTCTGGTTATGAAGTGCAATTACGAAATGTTGACGCTACAGTGTTCATTTACTTACATGCTCACGTTTATTACATTATTAGTTAAGCATATATGCTAGTCAATTGAGTTTTGTTCAGTTAAGCACCTTGTTAACAATATAGAAATTATTTATTTTATGGACTAATGAAGCCAGTTTTAAGAGAGGGATAGAAAAAAGAAACGGAAGAGAGAAAAAAAATCAAAAGGAGAGGAAAGGGGAAAAAATATGTATAACCAATTGAGTTTTACTTCACAGTCTAGTTTGTTTATTCAGGCACTTATATGTCTAATGCATAAAAGGTGCAGAATTTCATGTGACAAGGATTCTTTAACGGTCTTCAAACCCTCAGATTATAGTCCAGTTATGCAATAGATAAGCAATACATGCCAAATAATGGCTGAGTCTGACTTCTTTTAAATCTCCTAATTACACCTTTGCAGCCGTTGTTAGAGGGCCCTTCAGGGTTTGTGTGCTGGGCACGGGGCTTCATGGAGCTGGGCACTGTGACGAGCAGCAGGGCTGAGCTGGCACAGACCCTGCGTGGGTATTGCTCTGTTCCCGAAGCTCTGCCCTTACTGCTCTTCCCAGAAGAAGACACAACCAACGGGCGCGCTGGTCTACTCAAGTTCAGGTGAGCCTATGATGCATATGTAATGTAGAGAACAGTGTCAGTCACCATCACTTCTTTTTGTTATATGCAAACTAAGTATCATAATAATGAATAAAGGCTTCTTCTATCGAGAGTCTTATGGTTGAGTTCCAGCCTGTGTCAGGCTCTCCGTCATCTCAAACGTAGCAAGTGAAAACTCAGTATGAATAATGTGAGAATAGGGCAGAAGGCTTCCTGTGCTTAGGTAAGGTGCTTGGTGTAAGCACTTGGGTGTTTTAAAAGCAGAGCTTTCCTGGCATCTTTGCCAGACTCTGAATAAGCTTCCCCGAAGCTGCCTGTCTGGGAGTCGATTAATCACCCAGTATGAAGCTGTGACAAGACAGTAATGTGTGGTTGCTCATTACAGTCTCTGTATGCACAAAAGATATCAAATATTTCCACTTCCCATTGGCTTTTAAAGTCACCATCAGATTGAATAATTCATGCACTTTGAATAGTTCAATTAGACTCTATTATTAGTAGTAATAGTATTAGTTTGACTGAATGTGACAGATTAAAAAATGTAAGTAATCTTTAAATAAGTAACTCACTAAAGATTTCTCTCTCTCTCTATTCCCCATTTTAGCTCCTGGCCTTTCTCTGTGGCAGATGCTGTACAGCCTGTGGCCCTGAGGGTGAAGAGGCCCTTCATAGCTGTGGTAATTAGCAGCAAAATATCATCATTGTCACCTTGTGATTTTTAGCATATTACACAGTACCAGCACAATTTATTGTAAAATGCTTCAAATATTTTGTTTAGTGAAAATAGCATTTATACCCAAATGCAGTGAAATAATCAGATTTGTTTTTTACATTTTAAAAGACACTTTGAAGAAGTCCCAAATAGTCACAGTCCTGAAAAAAGTACCGATCACACTAACACTTTCTCTATCTAAATAGAGTGTATGAAGTTATTGAATGATGAGCCTGAGTGTGATTACACATTGTTTTCAACATACTTTTATGTCTTTGGAGGAGGAGTTCGCAAACTTTTTGTGCAGACAGCCCCAAATGGACCCCAATTTTCTGTGTCAGTAAAATATGTGTAACGTAAATGAATAAAAACTAAAGCAGCATCCCTTGCACTGGCTTACAGTATTACAGTTGTAAACTTGCAAGTCTTGACACAGCTTTTCAAAAAGGGTGGATCTCTGTTCGCAAATCACTTGAGAGCAAGTGCCTGTTCTCTGCCTTGACTAAATTTCTGCTTAAAATTTAAAAACGAAAAATACACTGCCCTCCAAAAGTTTGGAAACGCCTGAACAAAATAGGGTTTTTGGGCAATATCAGCATAAATCCTCTTTAGTTAGTGACCATTTTGCATTGATAATAAGGGACAACACTAGGCATCCGAGCAGTCAGTTTATTCAAACATTGACTTGATATATTACTCCAAGCCTCCTGGAGGATTGCCCAAAGATG
>CM040981.1:18262209-18282977 GCA_022985145.1 Pangasius djambal
ACCCTATGTGGACTTTGAGGAAGACAACAACCTCCAAATCAATATACACATAAAACTCTACATGACTATACATAAATGCAGAAAGGACATTGTTCATATCACACTCTCCAGTGTCACCCAAATGAGGATGGGTTCCCTTCTGAGTCTGGTTCCTCTCAAGGTTTCTTCCTCATATCATCTAAGGGAGTTTTTCCTTGCCACAGTCGCCTCAGATGTCTAACATCTAGGACTGTTTGCATGTTTTTGTTTGTTTGCATGTTTTTCTGTTTCTTATGTTCTGTAAAGCTGCTTTGAGACAATGTTCATTGTTAAAAGCGCTATACAAATAAAATTGAATTGAATTGAATTGAATTACCCAGGCACCAGTTGCAGCACTGTCCTACTTGTAAATGAACAATCTCCCTCATTCTGCACTCTGTAGAACAAACAGATCGACTGAAAGAAAACTCGCCTGGCTCTGCCCTGTGACAAAAGACACCGTGATTTGAGAAACACTTCTAGCCCTTGTGCGGTGTGTGCATTTTTGTTACACACTGACCCGCTACATTATTTGTATTGTAAAACAATACAGTCATATCAAGTTATGCAGAAATATATTACAAATATTTACTTCAACTCCTTTGCAAGCAGTACAAACACAGTAGAGTATGTGGATAAAACTGGACCTTTTTTTTAGCTCATAAACCTTTGTTAATTCATTTCTAATAAACCCTTTAAATGAAGATAGAGGTGGTAAAAATCTTTATTTTGAACACGAACAGATATAACCAGTTTTTATCACTACTGAAATTCAGTCATTTGTTAGAACAATGTCAAAAGTTCACTTAAATATACACACAATTTTTTTGGGTGAATGATAAAGGAGCACAATACATATACATGCATTTTACACACCAAATGAGGGGCAGATTTTCACTGAGTGTGTTGCAAATATACACCTTGCCCATGTGTGCTGTGCCCTCACAGTAGAAGACTATGACCTGCACTTGTGATGTTGGTCCCTAGTAGATGATCCTCATGTTCAGAATGTTTTTTGCGTTTTGCTGGCTGCTAATTCTGCGCTATGAGCATAGCCGTTTGACTCTGCAAGCTACTGTTATGAACAGATGTAGCTAATTTGAGCTTACTAGCTAGCCAGTCTCACAGTTATATCAGAGAACAAACAACTTTTGAAATAACTTACTAGCTCAATCTCAGTAACATTTAACTTCATTCACATGCAGTTTATCTTATATTTATGTGTTGTTACCTTCCAGAGAAGATGCTGCTTCAGAGTTTTCACTGGAGCATCAGAGTCTAAACACTTTTCTGTATATGGATGCTCCTTTGTAGGGCTTCTGTCCACAAAGTGAAAAGATAAACGTACGGTCGCTTCATTGTTCAAAGCTTTTAACAAAAGCTCTTCCTCTTGAGCTCTTTTGATCACTATGAATGCTCACTGGTAACCTGCCAATCTGCATTGCTGAGTATGTGCTGCTGCTTGCCTATGTTACAAATCTCAGAAAAATGCTTGAAGTGCATACACAAACTTTTTCTATGCTGAAATGCTATGTGTAGTTTTTAGAGTGCTTTTCTCTCCTGTAAAGACATGTGTCTGTCTGCTGGTGATTTCACAAAAGATTTGGCATGTGGCTGTAGATTAAACGCAAAAACGTTTTCAGAATAAAAGAATAAAATGGTACAACGAACATGGACGAACTTGCACAACAGCACGAAGAACATGACAAACTGGTTCAGCAGGCAGTAAGCTCTCCTACTGCACATGGAAAACACACAAAAGACTTTTCTTATTTATCAGACAAACTGACTGGACTATAGTGATTAGTCTTAACACACGTGCACCAGGAAGTGCAGTATGTTGTAAGGATCAGGCATGTCAGAACACAAGTAACGTTAACTTGTCCAGAGTGCTGATGATTAAGAGGTCCTGATAAAATTAGTATACACGGATTAGAAACTGTTTTTCATTTTGGAAACAATATTTTTAAGTTCCTGCTCCAGCATTTCCTGCCCCAACTTTAGTTGGAAACCAGTTAGAATAAAATAAAAGAATGTTTATTTATAATTATATTATAGATAATTATAATGTTAATAATGTTCTTTACGTATGATAGTCCATGTACTTAATTTGGTCATTTGAGCATCCTTCTACTTTGTAGCGTGATCGTTGCTTGCAGAATTGTAGAGATGTAGCAGTGTGAGATCAGTGAATCACTCCCACCTTTAGAGTAGGTGTTGGAGCAGGAACAGAAGGAGTGGTGGAGGTTAAAGGTCGTGATGGGCCTGATGGTGCAGCTTCTGCAGGTTCTGTATGATATTTCTCAGTGCTCTCCAACAGCTTGGTAATAGTCGTATCCACACAGTTTTTTTTTTTTTTTTTGCACTATTTTACCTTTAATTTGTTAACGTCCATGTATTTTGCTTAAGTTGCTTCATGGAATATAGTATTTTTCAGTTAAAGCATTTACTGCAACCCTGCAAGTGACTCTGCTTGTACATGCATGTATTAATTACTTTTATAAATATGTAAAGACAAAGTGAAGAAGGTACCTCTTGGACTCTGTTGGCAAATTCCTGATGTGATTCTTCATCTTGTAATTGCACTGGAGGAAGCCACCTGATAGTTTTTTTTTTATAAAGGGCCAGAGAAAAAATGGGATAAAAAAAATCCTCCCTGTTAACAAATGAACTTTAAGAATGACTCCGTAGAATGAATGATTCAAACATATTAAATTAATTTTAGTTGTCATTAAAATGCAATAAAGAATGCATTAAGTATGAAACAGTAAATGCAATTATAATTAATCCACAAACTTTCAAACTTGTTTGCATAAATCAGTTATCAATGAATTCTAATCTACAGGCAGGGAATTGTAGTGGAAAAAGCCATTTTAAAAGGCAACAGTAAAATTCTACCAGTAGTAGGAAGATAGTAATATTTAGTACCTTACTTGATACACTGTGAACGGGACAAAACACGTCCACAGCAATTCAGTCAGCCACGAAGATTCTGTCATATTCTAAGCAGTGGGGGGAAAAAACACTAAAACACCCAAAGTTGTTTTATTAATTCAGGACAGGCAATTCCTGAATTAATCCAATTCAATTCCAATTCAATTCCTGTATTGAACATTAACATGCAGATTAGCTCATAATAACTTCCAGTGTGTTTCTCATTATTTGCTTTTTTATGAAAAAGATAGTTGCCGCATCAAAATTGTAATGACTTTTGTGCCTTTTTTACACTGAGCAGGGTGGTGCACTTGGTCACATACACTTGATGCTCGATCACATCTGGGAAGGGGCTGCACACCTCACTGATGGGCCTTGGACCAGATTGGAGAAGCAGTATTAAAAGCCTCACTGAGAGGCTTCACATCATTTGTCCATGGTCTGGGGAAGCCACAATGACATCATTCACAGTTCAGGGGGTGGAGTAGCCAAATGGCTCCGCCTTGTAGGGCAGGACCAGTAGTGTATCGGAGAAATAATAAAGCCTCTGAAAAAGCACTAATATAAATCACACAATTCCTGATTAATATAGTAGACTTCAGTACATTAAGATCTGTTTGTGGGAATGAGATGAAATTACAGCCTGTTCCACAAAGCTGGTGTGTTGGTCTATTCCTAGTTATGTTCTGGCACAGAAGTGATAAAAACAGGCATGTAATTTGATACTGTCTGGAGAATAAAGACAGATTCACTGTGCTTCTTACATTGTTTCTGCCAATCCATTACAACAAACACACACACACATAACTTCTAGTATACCACAGTTCAATCTAATGGACATTCATAATAACAAGTGTATTGCACTGAACCAGGTTTGGACCTGAATCTAAGGTGAAATAACACTGATGTTGTGTATACAAACACAATTAAAACAATATCCGAGCTTCCATGTCACTAAAAACTGCTCATTTCTCTTACATTTAACCTGTAAGAGAAGTGAGCAACAATCGTAACATGAACCTGTCCCCTACCTGAGCCTTGTAACAAGGTAACACAGTGAACATCGCAACATCTCACTAGTGACTCCGAGATATCAACACACTCATATTCTCTCACAGTTTCTCACCAATTCATGCTGGTGTCCTCAGTTCCACAACCTTCGAACTCCTCAAACTTCCAGAAGCAATCGGTGGATCCAGACATACACCTATCACACTTTATGTATACTGATAATACATCTCTGAGTATCAGCAATACTACATATTGATCTAATGCTGACATTCTCTTGCAAGCTTTTGTTGTGAAGTTATGGAAAATGTCAGAGGCTTGATTGTGTAGGCTTATCTTGAGCTTTAAGTTGTGTCCTACTTTCATGACAGATGTCATCACTCTATAAAATATGTAATTAAATTGGATTTGAAAATAGCGTAAATCTGATCAGATTGCAGTCAGGCGTTTCAGGTTCATATTGGTCATGATGCCTTGATACTCAGTATCAGATCAGTGTCTGGCAGCAGGGGCAGACACAAGTGCAGGTAAACAAAAGCTTTATTTAGAAAGCTTGCAGACAAATCCAAATCGTAAGACAATCTCAGGAACAATCTCAGGCAGGCAGTGGTCAGGCAATTAGCAAGCGGCTTAGACAAGGCAAAACGGGAATCAAAAACCAGGTTAATCAGAAACAAGATCAAAATACCAGATAGTCAGAACAACAAAATACAAGGCTTGGTAACAACCTTGCAACAGTGACACAGAGCATATATTTCACAGTGAGATGGTGTACATTGTGACCTTAAATATTGTGACTGTGATTGTGTACATGTATGTATGATCAGAATGACAGTGAGCTTGAACGTGCCAAAGTCCGTGGGCGTTGTGTTTGCAGTGGCCATGGTTGAAGGCCAAGTTTTGTTCTGCGAGTTGAGGTGTGACAACGAATCAGCAGTTGACGTGGCAATCAGAACATTCATTACCTTTCCTATCAGTTTCACCATCATTACTGAATTATTCTTGGTAGTTTCGTAATAATAGGCTTTATGTTCAATTGGCAGAGAAATAAAGGAGTTGAAAACAACAGACATCTTTCAGTGTACTTATTTAGAGCCAACCCCTGCCATGCCAGAGAATAAATCCATCACAGATAATCCATAACAGAGGCTTAAACAATCCCATATGGAGTGAAATTCAGTGACAAACTCTGTATGAGCTTTTTTGTAATATGTTTATTACTACTCATTAGGTACTTGGCCAAACAGATAATTTCAGTGTCATTTATCAGAGTCAGATTAGGAATCCTACCATGTCTGATAGTGCTCCGCAGGGGAAATAACAAGCATCTTGTTTTAGTGCTAATCACGACCTCTTTTCCTCTGGCTGTGTTAATTCACAGAGTGGTAATTATGCCAAGTCGACTGCAGTGCTCAGTACACTGTCGGCGTGGTTATTAGCGGTGACACAAGTTGGTCAGTAACTGCTTTGGAACTGAGAATATGTTGACTGATCAGGCTTAATGGTTCCTGCAGGACTCCTGCTGGAACGTAACCAGCATGTCGACGCAGTCTATAGGTGAGGACAGCTAGCATGACATTTACCTGAAGCTCTGATACTGAATATACACATGCATACCTCTATTTCTCTCTCTCTCTTTTGTTCTCCTCCTGATAATGCAGTGATTTTAAATCACCACTCTTCCCCCTGCACTGTTCATTGTTACCCCACTCTTACACACCTCATTCAACTGATGTGCTAATTACTACATCCTTTGTGAATTTAATCAGGTGGAGGGAGATGGAGGGGGTGTAAGTAAGTACCTAAAGCTCACAGGTTTATATGTAGAAGATGAAGTGACCCTGCCAGCAAAGGAGGGCGACAAGCAACCCAGTTCAGACTTACAATGTGATCATAGGACTGAATGTGATCACCGCTTCTCTTCGGTTCACACATCCAATCTCAAGTCAGTCAGCACTCTCACACTCCACTGTGCGTGCCACACTCTCGCCACTGATTACATTTGCAGTTAAAGCAAGGGGCTGACCCACTTCCAGCTCTCTAGCTCTAAGAAAGTATGCATTATTGCTTTTATGAGTCTGGGACCAAATCAGCGACATTAACCTGCCTGCTGGAAGCAGTGCTCATGAGGCAAACTTCCTGATTAGCGGGGTAATGGGAGAGATGAATGAACACAAGCTGAGATGAGACATCACCCCTTCCAGGAGGCATGATGGCCTGGAAAGAGGCAAGGCCCATATCATTCTCACACTGGGAGCAATGTGGGGGAGAAAGAAAGACATGAGCATGGCTGGTTAAGATGGCATTCTAGCCAAACTCAGGAAATGGGGAAACATTCAGCAAGGTTAAAATGGAGGGTAACACTTGGCAAGGGACCACCTTACCTCTGGCTTCTTTTATTGCTAATACAAATCAGACCAACACCCTCTGTCTCTGCATGTTATGTATGAGCTGGAAATAAAATTTGGGCAAGGTTTGTCAGCACCTTTTCAAATATTGATGCTACATGCAAGAACACAATTGAACACATTCATAACACCAAAAAACATGACACACACTAAAACTACATTGTATCTATGGTACATATTTAATGTTATAGCCAAAAAACATAAAAATACAATAATAAGATGGATTTATTGCTAATGTTGACTTTTTGGTCAAAACACTGTACTCTTCTTATAAATTATCCTGTCATGTTCACCATGGACAATTCCTCCAGACCACCAGAGGGCACCCTCACTCACATGTTTGAATTTCTTCTTTTGTTGTCTGCCTCACTGGCTGTGTGCACACCTGTTTTGTGTTCCCCTAATTAGTTACCCTATTTAAGTTCTGTGTTTTCCCTCCTTAGTTGTTGAGCATTAGGTGTTGTATGGCTACTGTTATGTTGTTGTAGTTGCACTGTGTGTCGTTTTGTGTTCACGTCGAATCTCCTTTGCCTTGCCCTGCCTTCTTGCCATGTGGTCTAGTCCTTTGTTTTAATTTTCTTGTTTTGGAGGTTTTTTTATGTCTTTTGTTTGTTATTTGGTTGGGTTTTTTTTTTCATTAAAGTCTTCTTTAATGTCTTCACTTGCATCTGATATTGTGACATATATTTTTTTTAAAAGACAAAAGTTCCCTGTCATTCAATTAGATTACAGTGAACATTCTCAATTTGCATTTCTCACAGACCATTTTGCAGATCTGACAGTCATGCAAATTTACTCTGTATAGGACAATCAGGCCTCACCTGTCAGTGCTTGCAGTGTAGTTCCTGATGCCAGCCCTCCTCATCTCATGTCTCCATGCCTTACTCAATAGCATAAAGTTCAACAGTTTAAAAGCTCCAGTGGCTTGTAATATAGATGATAGAATAAAACAAAACTGTACTGAGATATGAATTTGAAAACTGTTTACTTGAAACTTAAAGGCAGTTGTTGAGGTAATCAGGGTACATTTATGTAAAACATGTATTTTGTGGTACATGTTATTTGAAAATTAAGCTTCTGATTTGTCAGAGATGGGAATACATTTTCAGAGGGAAAGTTATCAGTGTAGCTCAACATTAATGCTGAAATGCGACTGTTTCATGCCGATCTTGCATAGATAATACATGACTTTAAGGCAAACCTTTTCTTTTTTTTTTACTAAATAGCTTGTGTTTAAAAGCTACATGCTGTAAGAATGTGCAAAATCATCTCTTTAAGTCTGTCTTATACTAGTTTTGAATTTATGTTCCATAGTCAAATATTTTAAATAGTTCGCAAAATGTAACAAATGCCTATAGACTTCCATTAGTGAGTTTCAAGTCATTTATACACGAGTTTGTGTTTTTCCTGCGCTTCATTCCATCCACTAGAGTCTGAGGATAAAAATTGCTTAGAGTTCTTCATTACATGACTTTAAGTTTGACTCCAACTGCTTCTCATTTATAGAGCAATTTCCCTCCATTCACCTGTTGAAATGTTTTACAACTTCAAGAAGCATTTCAAAGCCCTAACTGTGAACACTTGATCATCTGTGCTTTAGTGCTTGCTGCATAACAGTGTTATTTGAAGTTGCATAATATGTCTCTATCCTCTTCTCCCCTCTCTCCTCTTGTATTTCATATCCTCGAATTGTATTCCCTGAGCCTAATGTAACTTGTAGCTCTTGGCACTGCACTGCAGTTTTTTTTCTTGGCTTTTGCAACCTTCTTGCACAATTCTTCAGATGGAAATTCTACCTCTAGCACTTGCTTGAGCATATGCTTGGATTGTACTTGCCACTCAATCATGTGCCAAATGAACACAGGTAAATGTAAATGTAAGAAGACACAGAACACAGAAAACAAACTTAAAAAAAAAAAGCTCCCCCTTGAGGACAGTCCTCAGTATGGGAATGAGTTACAAGGATAGCATCTAACGCTCCATATATTAGATGTTATTTCACATGCAATACATGACCAAAATGCTCTGAACTGGAGCTCTCTTTCTCATATGGAAATTTTAATCAGGAAATTCTGGAGTAAACAAACTGCTCCAAACTTACAGCAGTGATCCTTTACTGCTCCAAATTAAACAACAATGTGGCAAACTGATCACACTATCTTTTTTTTAAAAGTAAAACTCTTATGTGAAGTTAAGACATTATTTGTGGTTTGCTGACAGACTATATAACGATTCGATTCTTTGTCTCGGCTCTTTTAGAGCCGACTTGCAATTTATTGGGGTTTTTTAGATGGGGACAAGACAAATAGAGTGGATTCAGTGATGCTTTCACTGAAAATCTATCAGTATTCAGTATTCATGACTTTAGTCAGCTGTAGTACAGTGAGAATGATTCATCATTGCAAATATGGAGCATCTTTCTGTTTTTGTTTTTACATTTATTTAAATATGAAAAAATGCTATATTGATAATCAGAAGGTAGAGAAGGATCTCATCCATCCATTTTCCATACCACTTATCCTACACAAGGTCGCAGGGTAGCCTGGAGCACGAGGCAGGGAACACCCTGGACGAGGAGCCAACCCATCGTAGGGCACAATCACAAAACGTTCACATACTAAGGACAATTTGGAAATGCCAATCAGCCTACAACGCACGTCTTTGGACTGGCAGAGGAAACCAGTGTACCCGGAGGAAACCCCCGAAACACGGGTGAGAACTTGCAAACTCCGCGCACACAGGGTGTAGCCCAGATTTGAGCAAGGTGTAAGGAGCTGTGAGGCAAACATGCTAACCACTAAGCTGCCATGCAATTAGCAATTTAAATCTGGAGTGTAAAACTAATTTTAGGTAACAGACCGTATTACACTTTAGTTCAGTAGACCAGTGACACATCAAAAACTCCTAAAATCATCTGAATGAACATGTGAGAGTGGGGGGTGGGGGGGTTGACAGCATCCAATGTGTTCATTTATTGGAATTGAAATGTATCTGAAATGTACATTGTGAATGCACAAAACAGATGAACAGACTACAGTTCAACCGAACATTTTTTAAGTTATGGTTTTACCATATACATCAGTGTCTTGCATAAGTATTCATCACCTTGAACCTTCCCATATTTTGTATTGGTACAACCTTGAACTGAATTGGATTTTATTAGGATTATAATAAAAAAGCTGTGCTTGCATAGGAATTCACCCCCGTTGCTGCCCCAAAAATTGATTCTTTTGAAAAGAGACATAGTTTAAGTGTCAATTCTTAGCATATTATTAGAATTTAAATAATATACAGTTAGGTCCGGAAGTATTTGGACAGTGACAGAGTTTTTGTGATTTTGCCTTTATACACCACCACAATGGATTTGACATAAAACAATCAAGATATGATTGAAGTGTAGACTTTCAGCTTTATTTTAAGAGGCTCCACAAAAATATGGCATTTGCCATTTAGGAATTACAGCCATTTTCAGCAAAGTACTTCCATTTTCAGGGGCTCAAAGGCATTTGGACAAAGTGACATAATTGATTGATGAATATAACCATCATTTTAATACTTGGATGAAAATCCTTTGTAGTCAATGACTGCCTGAAGTCTGGAGCCCATGTTCTCAAAACTCAAATTCTGAGTTTCCTCCCTGGAGATGCTTTGCCAGGCCTTCACTGCAGCCACCTTCAGTCGCTGCTTGTTTGTGGGTCTTTCTGCCTTCAGTCTTGTCTTCAGTAAGTGAAAAGCATGCTCTATTGGGTTGAGATCAGGCGACTGACTTGGCCATTGAAGAATATTCCATTTCTTTGCCTTCAAAAAGTCTTGAGTTGCTTTCACAGTATGTTTAGAGTCATTATCCACCTGCACTGTGAAGCGGCGTCCTATCAGTTTTGTAGCATTTGGCTGAATGTGAGCAGAGAGTATAGCCCTATACACCTCAGAATTCATCTTGCTACTTCTGTCAGCAGTCACATCATCAATAAACACCAATGAACCCGTTCCACTGGCAGCCATACATGCCCATGCCATAAAACTCCCTCTACCATATTTGACACATGATGTGGTATACTTTGGATCATGAGCTGTTCCTTTCTTTCGCCATACTTTTCTCTTCTCATCATTCTGGTACAAGTTAATCTTGGTTTCATCAGTCTAAAGTATCAATCACTGACACTCATGCTTCCTAGGAGTCTGCATCTGTACTGTCCTGCTGCATACCCATGCAAACACAACAAGGGCCAAGTGAAGATCTTCTATAACAGCAAGTGGGGCACAGTGATGTTCTATGACGTTGACTTCACAATGCCCATGGGCTCTGTCGCCATCTAGGATTTGTGAATGCTATCAGTTGGTCAAATGTTTCTGATCTGTTGGACAGGTGTATGGGGATTTTTCTTCAGAAAATTCTTCTGTCATCAGCTGTGGACATCTTCATTGCTTCTCTTACTGTTTTATTCTTGTTTCTCAGCCTTATAATGGTTTTCTTGACTTTCATTGGCACAACTCTGGTCCTCACATTGATAAATAGCAATTGTAGACTCCAAAGCTTAGACTCCAAGGTAGACTCAAATGCCTAGACTCAAGACTAGATGCTGAAAGCTCTCTTATACCTGTGCTAATGAAGAAATGAAACACACCTGAATAATCACAAACACCTCTGAAGCCCTTTGCCCCAAACATTATGGAGGGCACTATATAGGGACACTATATTACATATTACAATATCTTTCAAACACGAGAAGCTGCCACGGCAGCACCATCAACATCTGCTCCTCCACTCAATGCATGCCTGGACAAGTATTCTGGCAATCCCGTTCAATGTGAAGGATTTTTGCTTCAATGTGCCCTGTATTTCCGAGCAATGCAAAGTGGCACAATTTAACTTGCTCACAGACAAGGCACTGACCTGGGCAACAGTGGTCTGGTCACAGGGTGGGGAGCACATCTCGTCTTATGTCCAGTTCACTAGAGTTATTTCATCATGTTTTTGATCATGCATCTAAAAGCAAGGAAGTTGGAGAACAACTCCTGTCCATGGTCCTGGGTCACCGCAGCGCTGGCAAATTCACGCTGGAGTTCAGAATACTTGTTGCAGACAGTGGGTGGAACGAGCCAACTCTCATGTCTTGATGAACAAATGTCTCTGGATTCCCTCATTAACTTCTCCATCTAATTGGGCCAACTACTAAGAAACCGTCAGGCTCCCAAACTAGCAGAAAGAGCTATTGCGGACCTCAACCCTGCCGAAAGCATGCAGATCGGCCAAGCCAAGCTCACAGCTCTGGAACGGGAAAGGCACACAAAGTCCTGACTTTGCATCTGTAGTGGCGACATTCAGAGTTTCACAGTGCCCTTCACATCCCTCACCATGTTCATCACATGCCACCTATGCAGTGGGTTAACTCCAAAACAACCCACTTATGGGTGAGTCTTTCTAAATACTTATCTCTTCAAGTGTTTTCCATTCCTGTTCAGATAAGGTACTCAGAAGGTCTCTCTATTTTTTTCAACAATGATTGACACTGGTGTGGCTGGTAACTTCAATGACAGAATCATTGTTGAGAAGATCAACACCAGTGTCCAACCTCTGCAGAACCATCTTCATGTCTGAGCCTTCAATAGAGGCCCCATAGGAGGGTCATTGTACCAGAGCCCTCCATCTCCAAGTCAGCATTTCGCAACATGAAACTCATTCCTAGTGACTGTAATTTCCAAGTACCCCATTGTCCTCAGCTTTCCTTGGATGCAAGCACACAATCCTCATATCTCCTGGGCCAAGAGAGAGATGTGGTTCTATGGTTCTGATCGCATTCACCTCCACTGAAAGTCCTGACTCCCCCTCCAAAGTGGCAATCCCACCAGAATATCATGAATACATCAAAGTCCTCAAGCCTGGAACCATGCCTCCCAGAAACCACATCTACCTGCTACCAAGCTATAAGGGAGTACATCGACAAAGCTCTCTCACAGGCTTACATCCAACCCTCCATTCCAACCCTCCAGCATCAGCTGGATTCTTCTTTGTGGAGAAAAAAAGAAGGAGGTTTCAGGCCCTGTATAGACTATCGGGCGTTGAACCAAATCACGATTAAGTATAGCTACCCTCTATCACTAGTCCCATCAGTCCTTGAACAGCTCAGAGAGGCCCAAATATTCACCAAGTTGTACTTGCCCAGTGCTTTACAACTTCATCCACATCAAGGAATGGGAGGAATGGAAAACAATATTTAGCAACACCTCTGGCCAGTATGATTATTGCATAATTCCATATGGGCTCACTTGTGTGCCGTCTGTCTTCCTGTGTCCTATTAAAGACATGCTCATAGACTGTTGGGAAAATTTGTAATTGCATACATAGATGACATCCTGATCTACTCACTATCCCTGGAAACCCATGTAAACCACATTAAACATGTGTTGTCGTGTCTCCACAAGGATCATCTTTACTGTCCTGCTGCATACCCATGCAAACACAACAAGGGCCAAGTGGAGATCTTCTATAACAGCAAGTGGGGCACAATGACGTTCTATGACGTTGACTTCACAATGCCCATGGGCTCTGTCGCCATCTAGGATTTGTGAATGCTATCAGTTGGTCAAATAGTGCTGAGGTATGGAGTGGGCACAGGTTGGTGTAACATTTTGCATAATTTTATTTCTATACCTGTAAAGAAACATACCCAGTGTAAAAAATGGAGAATGACCAAAATAAAAACCTGCTTGCTTAAAAATAAAACAACCAGTAATTTTTTTGTAATCTGGTTGTTAAATTGATTTATACCACATCATTGTTGGATTCTTGAATCTGATCTGCCCTGTCTCTGTTTCCACTTGGCTTGCAGTACTAGCATGCTCATTCACTGTGTACCACATCACTGTCTCTGTGGGTAAGATTTGGCTGATTATTGTAATATGCACAGGCTCCAAAAGCAGCTACTACTATATTTATTGATGGCCATAGACCTGAATGTCACCACTCTTTGAAAATCTGAGATATTGGGATAAATAGTACATTCAAACAGTCATTTTTTTAAAAATTTACTTTCATTTTTTTATTTCCTGATTTGATAATTTGATAAAAATCTCTTTTTATTCTCTTTCATGTTCTCTCTCCATCTCTTTTCTTTGTTGTATGCTTCTTTCACATCTTTCCTCAGCTAACTTTACAGGATGGGATTTAAAAGTGTATGGTAGCACAGGGAGAATGCTATCTGCTAGTGCAAGCTGTGATGTACAAGAAGTGATGGTTTCCTGTTTTGCTTTGTCCTGGACTTCCTACTGTACGTGACCGGCACGTAGTTCTGCCTGACCACTTCCCTCAGCATGAATGCTTGCAGTGTGAGGCTGAGTACTTCCAGCTAAATGAGCTGTTTTGAGGCTGCTGGGGCCACTACGTATTGCCCAGCAGGGCTCGCTCAATGATGAGGGCTGCCAAAGTAACATTGAGGAGAGCTCTCAGTGCAGTGAGCTGCCTGGATGCACCCCGAGATTGGATAAGAGGTCAGGGTCCATCACCCTTGGCTAACATGACTTCTTGTTGCTCCTATACAAACAAGCGGATGCCAAGTTCCAGCATTTGGCAAGGATCATGGTGTGTGGATGCATCCCCTGCCCAAAAAGGTGTTCGGTGAGACTCTGAATGAAAGCAATGAGCCAGACCAGCCACCCAAGAAGTACACTTCACACTCAAACCTGAAGTTCACCTACTAAGAGCCAGCCTTTGACAGACTGAGCGAGGCTGGCTTTCACATTTTGGCTTGCAATTCCACAGGGACATCTGTCTTTGTTAACCACTATACAGAAATGATTTGGAGTAGCTACACTTCTTTAGTAAGTAACGGAGAAATCCTTCAGTCTAACATCACTGTCTCTCTCTTTCTCTCTTATTCAGTCACTTTTTTAGACTTTCTCACAAATACATTTCATATATTGACACATAATTATTTTTACTCCCTCTATAGAGAGAAATAGTGAGGTTGGGCACTGATGCCTGGGGTGCAGTTGGAATTCCAAGTTATCCCGAAAGTATTCAGTGGGTTGAGGTCAGGACTCTGTACAGGCCACTCCAGTTCTTCCACTCCAACATTGGCAAACCTTGTCTTCATGAATTTCACTTTGTGCACAGGAACAGTGTCATGCTGGAACAGATTTGGGCCTTTTAGATCCAGTGAATGAAAACTGCATTTATACATTTTTTTTGTATAAATGAGATAATTGTAAGTCGCCCTGGATAAGGGCGTCTGCCAAATGCCATAAATGTAAATGTGTATACTGCTTAAGAATAGTTGATCCCTTTTTCAACCTTAATGGTTTTAAGTTATACAGTGTTTCTGTAGTTAAGTATTAGACCCAAATACTTTTTCATGCTAATAGAATACCAATATTAAAACAAAACATTACACAATACCAACACAATTGTTTTATGAAATGCTTCAAATATTTTGTTTAGTGGGAATACCATTTATGCCCAAATGCATCAAAATAATTCATTTCATTTGTACATTTTAAAAGACACTTCAAAGAGATCCCAAATACTCACTGTCCTGAAAAAAAGTAATGATCACTCTAAACACTTTCAGTATGTAATGTATGAAATTATTGACTAGGGTCACAGCCAACAAACACCACTCCCAATAAGTGACAAATGCTTCACGAATGCCAAAGCTGGTGCCTTTTAAAAATGTCAGTGAGTTTAAAAACAGCACGAAAGACACAGTTTTCTGATGCGGCAACCATCTTATTCATTAAACAGCAAAAAAACAGGAAACATACTGGAAGTTATAATGAGCTAATTTGCATATTAATGCTAAATACAGCAATTGAATTTTGGACAATTTATTTAGCTACCAGAATGTAACTCATTTTACAGTCTGGTAGGATATTGTGCTACAGCTTAAATCTTAAGATCTTTGAATGACAACACAAACAGAAAGAATTAGTGTCAGAAACAAGTCCCACAGCACTCACACAGAGGACCGTTTGTCAAAGTGACTGCCTCATTATAAGGATATTTATAGTAGCTTGCAGACATGGTGGTAATAAGTGACAGAGTGGAATGATATGAGAGTTGATGAAGGTCATCAGATCAGCTGGTATACACTTGCCAGCCCTGTTGTTGTGTTTTTTCCATAACAGAAAAATGTTACAGGCTTGTTTTTAATATGCCAGCAGCTATGTAGCTATGACTGTGTCTGTTTAAAGGTCATGATTAAAGCAGCTGGAGTTCTAGGGGGGCAACATCCCTAGAGCGAGTTGTATTTAAGCTCCTTGATCAGTTACACAGCACCAACCGATAGACAGGAATGGATGACGCCTCCAGCTGTCCTGAATTTATAAAACCATTTTTTCCCTTGTGGCAGACTGAATTTCTGTGGACAGGTACTAATATTATTATCTTCCTACTATTGGTTTTAAAATTGCTTTTTCCACTACAATTCCCTGATTATTATTCACTGAAAACTGATTTATGCATTAAGTTTGAAATGTTTGTACAATTAATTATAATTGCATTTACTATTCGTGCTATTACTATTCATGTTGCATCTCACCAAAATAATCCCAAAGATTCTTTTTTTTAAATCTGAAAAACATGGTTATCATGTTTTTTTATGGGTTTTTTCCCAGTTATTTAACTATACACTGTATGTTGTATAAACATTTAGATCTAATACATCAAAAGAAAACTTGGACAAATGAGACCATCTGTCTGGGTTTGATCTTATTTTATCTATTGTTCTTGTCTTCAGCTTCTGGCCACCGAGATCGGCGTTGTTTCAACACAGATCACCAAAGCAGACAAAGCTGAGCACATCAAAAGGAAAAGGCACACTGTTTCCCACACTACACACCTGGGTAAGTACAGGTTCGATTGGGAGAAACTGGGTAGAGTACTGAAACTGTACTGAAATTTATTAGATGCAATATTATACGCTGAGTAAAGATGATACGCTGTGCTTACTGCTAACTTTGGAAGAGTCTGCTAAGAGTCTGGAAGAGAGTTTTTGCTAAAGCTTCATACACTCAGTGGGAAAAACTTTTTATTATAAAACATACTTTTTTCCCCCATATAGATTTGGGGGCCAGACCTCGTACTGCGGTGCAGGGTTTTCTGGGCTCGAGCGCTGGGGCGGAAAGGATCCTAGAGTGGTGCGGATGGCACATCAGGTGAAGGAAGTGCTACCAGATGTCCCTCTGAGTGTTATCACCAGAGATCTGTGTAAGACACCTTTAGTATTCCTCACGACAGCAGTCAAATAGTTGCACTAATCTCAACTCTATGGTTCTCTAATTTATGGTTTATACTGTTGCATCATTTTTCTTTGTGCGTTTTAATGAGTATTCCATGTTTTCTCTTGCATGATATCCACCTGCATAATCCCTGTATACTAATTCTATCAGGACTTCTTTATCATCAGCACTCTAGACAAGTTAACATTACTTTTGTTCACAGACATGCTTGGTCCTTAAAACATATGTATTGTCCGGTACACATATTTTAAGATTAATGTCTATAGTCCAGTCAGTTTGTCTAATAAATAAGTGAAGTACTCTTTGTATATTGTAATATTTCATTATGTTGATACTGTTGTTGGTAATGTTATTGAAAATATTTAGATGGCCATTTGTGTTGTATGAACTCATTACATGTATAGTATAAAAGCTACACATCAGCATAGAAAAAGTTTGTGTATGCAGTTCAAGTTTGAAAGCATTTTTCTGAGATTCATAACACTGGCAAGCAGCAGCACATACTCAGCAATGCAGATTGGCAGGTTTCCAGTGAGCATTCATAGTGATCTTAAAAGCAAAGAGCTCAAGAGGAAGAGTGATAGAGGTATTTTTTCAGCCTGTGGTAGAAGTGGCTTCTCACTAGCATCTCAGGCAAGTCACGTTACTCGTATGTAATAGTCAAAGAAGAAATTTATTTCTAAGAGAAAGTAAAGTATGAATTACTAAGCTGTCTTTCTTTTCTCTCCCCCTTTCGTAGATGTTACATAGAGAAACATGGCCTGGATCTAGAGGAAGACTCGTGATTGTGGACAAATCGCTCAAGTTAATTGATGGACTGTTAATTGGAGTTCACACAATGTTCCTAAAACAAGGAGAAGAAAGCGTTACACTGACTTTATCTGCATTTGTCTTCAGTAAACATATGAAAAGAGGGGTTGGAAATAAGTGTTTTGGAATAAGTTGACTTCAATGGATTTTTTACTGATCCTCTTGCATGGAAAGATGGCGGCGCGGCAGTAGCACGCAGTGGCCACTCCGGATACAAAATGGTGCTTAGCGGAGCATTTGGGCCCTCACGACCAGACTGTGCAATAGTTTCTTCCCTCATGCCATCAGACTCCTCAATACTTAGAAACTGGACTGAAGGAACACAATATTTAGAAACTGGACTGAAGGAACACACAAGCACACACACACATACATATATACACACACACAACTGAGCATCCTCCATCCTCTCTGCAAGTTTTTGCACATGTTTATGCTGCTACTACTCTTATGTTTACACTATTTCAGCTACTTATATCGTACTCTGTAATATTTGCACTATTGTCACTAGGTCACTTTTAAACAGAACTGTGTACTGTACAAGAGGTACTGGTCGGCTCTGTAGTCACTGTACTGTCTTGTCCTGTCTTGTGCTGTCTGCACGTTTGCACTTGTGCACTTTATGTATAAATTATGTAGTCCCTGTAGTTCTGTGTTGTTCTGTGTTTGTCTTATGTAGCACCTTGGTCCTGGAGAAACGTTGTTTCGTTTCACTGTGTCCTTGTATATGGCTGAAATGACAATAAACTCCACTTGAACTTGAACTTGAACTTGAACTAATGATTTCTCTGCTACAGAAAAAAAGATTATTTTGGTAAACAGTTTGTACTACACCCCAGTACCAGTGGAACATCTTACATTATTTTTATAAAGTTTAGACTTAGAAAGCAGGAGCTTGGCATTGTGTGGTACCGAACAAAACCCAGTTTGAGGTTATGTTGTAAGGATATGTGTTGATTCAGTATCAGACATTAAATGAAAAATCTTGTTTTATTTTGTTGTTTCATTTGGTTCCCTGAATATCTCAAAGGAATCCATGTTAAACTGTCATTATTGTTTGTTTTGTATCGTCTGGAGACAAACTGGCAAATTTCAGTTTGATTTAAATTATCTGTGTACAAATAACTCATTTGCTTTAGAAGTCTGTCATTTGCCAAAACTCTTCTCAATCCATGAACTTGTGTTTGTAACAGAAACAATGCAACACTCGGGGCCTGTTCAGCATACATGACCTAGTCTGCCAGGCAGATCAGTAACTATTTGTCACCAATTTATGAAGATCTTACAATGACCACTAACTAAAGTTTTTCATATAGCTAATTTACAAATCTCAATATTTTATAATACATATGCTAACTAGACAGACACTGAGTAATTGCTGAGCAGACTTTATACCTAGTCTATACCCAAGGTTGTACTTTTTGTAGCTAGGGACCCCTTTAACTATAGAAATAAATTCACTGGACCCCCCTTTTATTTCATGGACATTATTTAAATGTGTACAATAACATTTTGTCTATGTGTTGGAGTCAGAGTCTTCTATTCTTCAGCTTTCTGCTAGAGAACACATTCGGTCCAAGCCGACATTATTTATAGGCTACTTATTTTTGAGTTAGTGAACTTTGAATGAACCCCATTAACCCCAATACAAATGACCAGTCAAACAGGAGAGCTAGAAGAACTCAATAATAAATGTAATAACTTTGATAATAATGGGTTTGTTATGTGGATTCATTGTAAATAAATTAAAAATCAGCGTTCCTCTGAATGTTGTTTTTACCGCTCATGAGCCCTGTTAGAAACTCAAGTCACAGATAAGATCAAGACATGAAAGAAATTTGAAACATTGTTGTAACAATATCTGCCAATCACAAGTGAGTGTACATGCCTTCAGCCAATAGTCATAAACTTGTCGGGTGACTCGCGAAAAGCCTCCACCAATTAAATCGTCGGGGAGGCGGGCGCAGGACATAAAGCGACCAATGGAGCGCTTGGGTGATTTCAGCAGACTCAATAACTAGAAGTATTTCTCAAATTACGGTTTCATTGTCGCAGGGCAGAGCCAGGCGAGTTTTCTTTCAGTCGAACTGTTTGTTCTACAGAGTGCAGAATGAGGGAGATTGTTCATTTGCAAGCAGGACAGTGCGGCAACCAAATTGGTGCCAAGGTAAGAAGTGAAAGACTGCCTTTTCAACACATATTCACAGGTTTTCCCGGCCTCTCTCTGACACTGTATGAAGGCCTCAGTGTGTTTTAGCTCTTGGTGATTGTTTAATAGTCGTTTTAAAAGTTCTGTTTTTATTTTATATAATTAATTTTCGTATTTTTGAATCATATGCTCAATTATAACTTCATAACTTTTTTTTAAAATATTTTTTTATGTAACAATCGGGCTCAGGAATAAATCCCACATTTGATAAATAGTCGATGTAAAGTCCGGATGCCTTTGAGCTATTAGTTTTTTGGGACTTTTCTCCCCGGCAAGCGGTTTGCTGTGAATGAACTAATGGCGAAACAATGCAGCTGCTGAAGGGTGTTGGCCGGCGCGCGCGCGCCCTGCCGTTGACATGACCGGTTGTATCTGGTTAGGCTCATGGAAAACGCTCTCAGAGGCCATGCCAAAAACTCCACCACATTTTTACTCATTCGCTGTCCGAATAACAAAATGTTTAACTGTATTTGATACCTATATATTATTTCTTTTAAGTCTGGGTAAAGACTTTGACCGGCCAGTCTGCGTCGGCGGCTTAAAATGGCGTTAGAGACTTGGCAAACTGTGTCTCTGCTGGAGCAGTGTGTCAGATGGGTATAACGTTTCAAGTGGTGACTTGAGTAAGGCTTCTCCTGTGCTTGTTCTGTGGTCCTGTCAGTCTGCTCTGCTTTATGTTTAAGCTTTTGAGGCAAAGCTAGTAATTTGTCATAATTTTATTTTTTTTTTTTTTTACAAAACCCCACATTTTTGTGCCCTCAGTTCTGGGAAGTCATAAGCGACGAGCATGGAATTGACCCTACAGGCAGTTACCATGGTGACAGTGATCTTCAGCTGGACAGAATTAATGTATACTACAATGAAGCTACAGGTGAGTTTGCATGGTTATGTACCTTTTAAAAATACTTTTCTTTAAAAGCATTTAATGCATTTTCTTTACTTTTTAAACTTTATTTTGATCCTTTCAGGTGGCAAGTATGTCCCCCGTGCTGTGCTGGTAGATCTGGAGCCGGGTACCATGGACTCTGTGAGGTCTGGACCTTTCGGGCAAATTTTCAGGCCTGACAACTTTGTTTTTGGTAACTATTACATGACACTCTATAATAGACCATTGTTTCCTTTTTTTTTTTTTTTTTTTTTTTTTT
>CM040981.1:18283077-18327370 GCA_022985145.1 Pangasius djambal
CACTCACTCGCTGGGTGGTGGTACTGGCTCAGGCATGGGCACCCTGCTCATCAGCAAAATCCGTGAGGAGTATCCTGACCGCATTATGAACACCTTCAGCGTTGTCCCCTCACCCAAAGTCTCCGATACAGTGGTGGAGCCTTACAATGCCACACTGTCTGTCCACCAGCTAGTAGAGAACACGGACGAGACGTACTGCATTGACAACGAAGCCCTGTACGACATCTGTTTCCGCACCCTCAAGCTCACAACACCAACCTATGGTGACCTTAACCACTTAGTCTCTGCTACCATGAGCGGAGTCACAACATGTCTGAGGTTCCCTGGGCAGCTCAATGCTGACCTGCGTAAACTGGCTGTCAATATGGTGCCCTTCCCCCGTCTGCACTTCTTCATGCCTGGTTTCGCCCCACTGACCAGCAGGGGTAGCCAGCAATACCGTGCGCTCACTGTACCTGAATTAACCCAGCAGATGTTCGATGCCAAGAACATGATGGCTGCTTGCGACCCACGCCACGGCCGCTACCTCACGGTGGCTGCCGTTTTCCGTGGCCGCATGTCCATGAAGGAGGTGGATGAGCAGATGCTCAATGTGCAGAACAAGAACAGCAGCTACTTTGTTGAATGGATCCCCAACAACGTGAAGACAGCTGTGTGTGACATCCCACCCCGTGGCCTGAAGATGGCTGCCACCTTCATTGGGAACAGCACTGCTATCCAGGAGCTGTTCAAGCGCATCTCCGAGCAGTTCACAGCCATGTTCAGACGCAAGGCTTTCCTGCACTGGTACACAGGTGAGGGTATGGATGAGATGGAGTTCACAGAGGCTGAGAGCAACATGAATGACCTGGTGTCAGAGTACCAGCAGTACCAGGATGCGACTGCTGAAGATGAAGGAGAGTTTGAGGAGGAGGGAGAAGAGGAGCTGGCTTAAATGTATATTTTGTCAGTAATTTTTTTCCATGTTTTTCTGTTCACAACTTTCCTTTTTTTTTCCCTTTTGTCAAGTTGTTTCTCAGATTCTGTGTTTCTCACTTTAATGTTCCTTCCAAGTTCTTTGTCTGTTTAATACCAAATAAACATGCAATTAATAATCATGGTCTCAGGGTATTTGTTACAGTGATTAATCCATGAAATCTTAATACAGTTCTCGTTTAACTATTAAGACCAATATGGCTCTGTTGCAGTGTTCTGGTATAAGGGTCAGTTTGTTAAATTGGCTCCTGTTAAATATTTTAAGAGGTTAAGGTCTTTAACTCATTTGTAGGTTTCAGCCACCCAAACTTGTTAGACATTCATTGTGACCAACTGCAGTAGTCACATTGCACAATTTTGAATAAATTAAATACTGTTAATGATAGCACTGTTTAGCTACTTGTCACATCAAAGTGGTTTTAAGGGCTTCTTTCTGCCTTTCTTTTTATTCAGAAAGAACTATGGCCCATTGTGTGCTTAAGTTTGCTGTTTCTTCCAGATGGTTCATGTAAAAACTGGCAGCACATTCAGTGCTGGAAACCTACCAAGAACAAGCCAGGAAAAGTAGGTTTTAAGAAAACTGCCTTCAATTGTGCAGTTGTGGGATAGGTGCCCAAAGTGGATTATGGGTTGTTTGGTGAAGAGTTGTCTGGCTTTGTGTACAAGTATTGCTTTCATGGTTTGAATATCACTGTTCTCTCAGGGCTTTGGACTTTGGTTTAAATACAGATGGAGTTTGAGAGTTTAACCTCATGCCATGTGAAATTTTAAAAATATGGATAGAGCGTACATGCCCACCTGAAAATCAATATCCACTTTCTTAAAGGTTATATAAACAATGCTCAATAACCAGGGATAAATAAACATAGTTGATACATCTTGTTGAAAAATATGCTCAACATTTTATAAATGCATCCATAATGAACATTCTCTTTAAAATGTTTTAAATTTCCTGAAAGCTTATTTCTCTAGTATCAGGACTAAAAACTTTCACCTGAATGTGTCCATTAATTAGGAAGTACTAAATTGGGCTGCTCCCTTCAGCTATTTCCTTGTCTTTCTTCTTAGACAAAGGGCTAATTTAAGGCTCCTTGTTCAACTGGTCCTGAGTTGGAATGGCTGTAAGCAACAACGCTAGCTCCCATGTCACATGTGAGCTGAAGAGTTGTCCATGGTTTTCCACAGAACTCCTCAGATGTTGGTAAAGAGACATCTCTGATTAGGACTTGGTGGACACTATATTAAAACAGTATTCAGTAAGAATAAATAGTTGAGTATATTATGAAGTTATGATATTCTCATAGTGGCTTAAAGCAGTTTCAGGTGATGTTGATTGGTGTTATAAGATCTGATTATTCAGCTGGCCAGGATAAAGTTCAAACTCCTTCTCTGCTTCTTCGCTGTATGAATCACCTAAGAACAGAATATAAAATAAAATTGTATGATTGTATTGTTAAGAAGTAATGTACAAGGTGGATAAATAATGTCTTGAAAAAGTGAAAAATCTAAACACTGCAGATCCATACAAATCGGGTTAGTAGTTACCTAAGTGGCATTTATGCAGCCAGATTCGATGGCCATCGTATTTGCAATTGCAGCGCATGGCATTATTGGTGAAGTCACTTTCTGCCACCTCAAAATTGGGGTTTAGTATAACCTGTGAGAGACAAAACCAGCAAAATTATTTACATATTTTAGAGGACGAAAGTGCTAAAGATATAAATGACTGTGACCACTTTAGGTTCATTTTAACTAATGAATCCTACAAGTGTATGTTCCTTCTTTTAGTACAGCATTATATCAGTTCAATGAACCTTTTTTTTTTTTTTTTTTTTTTTTTTTTTTTTTAAACATCCCTCACCTCCTGAATTAAAAACTATGCTTATGTATTGTTAATTTGCTGGGTTGTTGCAGTATCATATGTCTGCCACAAGAGGGCAGTCTCTGAACACCATATTTAATGTTTGCCAAACACCTTTCCTTGCCATTACAGTGTGGTTCTGCATTCCAAAAATATACACCGTATATACATTGATTATCTTGTTACAGTGGTGCCTGTCAAGGGGTGGGATATATTAGGCAGCAAGTGAAAAGCCAGTTCTCAAAGTTGATGTGGTGGAAGCAGGAAAAAATGAGCAAGCGTAAGAATCTGAGCGACTTTGACAAGGGCCAAATTGTGACGACTGGGGCAGAGCATCTAAAAAATGGCAGGTCTTGTTGGGTGTTCCTGGTATGCCATGGTTAGTACCTACCAAATTTGGTCCAAGGAAGGACAATCGGTGAACAAGCAACAGGGTCATGGCACCCAGTGGAATGGGAGAAGGTGGCCTGGTCTGATGAATCATGTTTTCCTTTACCTCATGTGGACGGCCGGGTGCGTGTACGTCGCTTACCTGGGGAAGTGATGGCACCAGGATGCACTATGGGAAGAAGGCAAGCCGATAGAGACAGTGTGATGCTCTGGGCAATGTTCTGCTGGTAAACCTTGGGTCCTGGCATTCATGTGGATGTTCCTTTGACATGTACCACCTACCTAAACATTGTTGCAGGCTAAGTACCACCTTTCATGGCAATAGTATTCTGTAGTGGCAGTGGCAGCAAGATAATGTGCCCTGCCACACTGCAAAAATTGTTCATTCAGGAACATGACAAAGAGTTGACTTGGATTCCAAATACCTCAGATCTCAATCTGAGTGAGCATCTGTGGGATCTGAGAGAGCATCTGTGCTGGACAAACAAGTCCAATCCATGGAGGCCCCACCTTGCAACTTACAGGACTTAAAGGATCTGCTGCTAACATCTTGGTGCCAGATACCGTGGCATACCTTTAGAGGTCTTGTGGAGACCAAGTCTTTACAGGTCAGAGCTGTTTTGGTGGCACAAGGGGGACCTACACAGTATTAGGCAGGTGGATTTAATGTTATGGCTGATCACTGTAGGTGTCTGTTATGGACTGTGTTTGTATGACAATTATATTTTAAATGAATAGGGTTCTTCATGTTTACCTGCAGTATGTAGTTTCCTGGTTTAACATCAGTGATATCAATCCACTGGCAGTCTATATCATGTCTGTACGTGTCCCAGCAGCCAACTGTGATGCCCTGCTCACCAAAGTTGGCACACTCATATTGTTTTGAAACACCTGCAGCAATAAAGTTAACAAATCAAAACAAAGTTAATTTTCTATAGACATGTAACCTAAAAACTGTCCAACCATGAGGACAAATGTGTTATTTGGTTTATGTGGATTGTGCCACTCTTTCTGTGTGTATGCTGATGATTAAAGTCCAGCTGCCCTACATCTACATTACACTCGTAAAATGCAAAATCAGACCCAGATGTGTGGCCTAGGGCTCTGCCTATCAAAAGCACCATAATCATAACCTCTGCATTACCTTCATTGCAGTCTGTGTCCTCGAGGCAGAAACTGGCTTTGTGACCATCTGCCACTTTTGTGCCATTGAGATCCAGCAGGTCGTAGTTGGTAAAGATATCCATGCTGTGATAGTGCCTGGTAGGGGTAACACACACGTAGTGAGTGCTGCAGGCAAAATTACTGCAGGATTTATAACTGCACTCACAACCATTTTCAGATATAAAACTAGACTAATTCACTTTAATGCCTGCTCACAATACATAAAATACCTAAAATGTGACTAGAACATTATGTAGTACTAAGCTTCTATGTGTTTTCCAGAAGCAAATTTAAATATTAACAAACTCTATAGGTGGGGACTGAACCCATGGTATGAACACTAGAGCTCAGTTACACATGCCCATGACTTCCAGTTTTTACCCATTAAATGGCACAAATCGTTAAAGGAAAAATCTACCACACAAAGACTTGCCTAATTAATCTTCATAACTGTGATCTTCAATGGTGTTCAAGATTTATTTTTGTAATCAAATTCTTAGTTGACCTTTTTAGTTTAAACTTCTTTTTTATCAAGATTTTTGTTTTGTTTTTTTTCACTTTCGTTTCCTACATTTGCCACAATGGCATTCAACTCCCTGCTGATATTGGTGCTAGTTGGATTTAGACCTTGCTTCATTTCTAACGAAAGTGACTGATGCAGCAGCACTTTAGTCTGTCTGGCTGTTTCACCATATCTGTACACTCTGCTCAAACAGATCAGGTTCCAAATCTTTAACTTTTAAGCTAATACCAATATTAACACCATTGTGCTTGTCATCTTGTTGATCGGTAACTACCCGCGCTGACTCTGCCATATCTCATTGCAACTGCGTCATTTGGTGTCTGTGCTACTTTTTCATTGGATTTGACATTGAAAATCATTGGAAAATGGTGAGTGAGAAGCTCTTGCTCTTTTGTTTTCATGAGCTAACAGCAAAACCTGACTATTATGTTGAAATTTTTTTTTTTTTGGTCCTTTAGTTGCCTTAGATCCTCTAGCAGTCATCATTCCTTCAATGCAGCAGCCTCTGACAAATATATTTACAGTTAATAACCAACAAGCAGTGCTGGTTATCTGCCCAAATGTTTACCTGTGGCATTCATGCCACACCCAGGCATGGCGGCTCAAACGGGGACGGAAATCAGCCTGGCCCACATTGTGGATCTCTGAGGAAAAGCGAAGTAGACGCCTCTGTCCGTACGGCCAGTTGGCATTGGCTGCAGATTTAGAGAGACAGTTTTCCTCTGCTGCACAATAGAGCAAATGCAGTGGCCGGTCTTCTATGTAGACACTGTGCTCCACAAGAGGGGCATTCAGGACCAGGTCTGGTGCCGCTGAGGATCGTGGGAGACGAGGATATGTTTACTGTTTATTTTCTAAAAGCTTCAAGAAACAGTCTTGTCATTTCTCTCTTACTAAAGCAATAAACAAAATGAATAAACCAAGTGCTATCATGTAGATGAATGCGCAATATTAATCAATGCACATATTACTTACTGTCCGTGCAGATAACTCCAGCAGCAAATGCAGCTCCTGCCCTCTTACAGCTGACAACACTATGGTGCTGACACTCAGTTAGAGTCATCTCGTCTCCACGACACTTCACACCACTCATCACCATCTCAGTCACGTTACTGCTGTCCCAGTACCAGGTTTCCTTAGTAACAAAGAGGATGATGCTAATGACAGTGCAAAGAGTTATAGAGATCTTATCTATAATTATAATGAGGATATTCAAGCAATCTGATAATAATGGCACATTAAACCAGATAGATTGTGCTTAGGTGTTTCTGTTATGTATTACTGGAGTACAGATCCATAATATATATTCTATAACCTTTCTCATCCACAAAATCATAGCACGAGTATTTGTTGTGTTTTTACAAAACTAAAATCTAAATTCAGATATAGGAAAGGCTTATTCATATAGCAGTCCTCTGTTATTGTGTTTGCATGCAGGGCATAGACAGGACCTAGATGACGGCAGGCCTCCATGGTCTCCCTAGTGCTCCATCTGGATCCAACCTGTACCACCACTCTGCCCTCGTGGTCCTTCATGCCCCTGACCATACGGAACTGCACATGAATCATGACTGCAAGGACTATTCACTGAGCTACCTGACGACAATCTAGTGAATATAAATTAGATTGCAATTCTATTACACAAGATCATGCTCTGCTATTTCAAAGATTAATAGGTAATAAACAGATTGATTTTGACTAATTATGGGAATTTTGATTTTTCAGTAAGTCAGATCATTTAGTTCAGCTTACCAATAAGACACAAATGGCTCATTGCCTTATTGACACATATGCAATATTTTTAATCAATGATTATTCATCTTTGCCTGCCTACCACTTAAGTTATGTAGTGAAATCATACTCTTTTTTCTAATCAACAAAATACTATTATTGTGTTTTTTTAAAGTGTTTGTTTAATTGTATAAACAGCATGTGCTACGTGGATACAATAAGCATTCATTCATATTATTGTGTTTTTGTGTCAGTGCTTAACTTTAGCTGAAGTTATCTGAGGAAGATTCCTGCCCATTAATCTTGATAACTGCTCACCTTACTATAAACATCACTGAATACATTATCATAAGAAGAAGCAGTGTAGTTAGATTGTCTCATTCACACGGCCTAGACTGCAAACAGCTGTAAGTCAGATACACATCTCATCAGTCGCCCTGATGAAAATCTTTGAGATTTTGATTAGAAGTTTCCTAGAATAGATTTTAATCATAGATTAACAACATTAGGCCTGTAGAATACAAATGATACACAATGATGTAGCAAGCTTTGCTGTCTTTATGTACCAAACATTCTAAATGCTCACCTAAGTGAGTTAAGAGTAGTTAAGGCTAGTTTAGCTTCCTACAATATTGTACAGGACAATATTATGGTCTATATCAGTGGAATAAACCAAATTTATGCTAGCATCCCCTCTCAAAATATCTAACACATTTGCCAAATGCCAGGCCTTGGTATTATAGTGTGCTTCTGCAATTCCAAAAATACTTTTAATAGTAATAAAAGGAAAAAATTATCTAGTCTTCATTTACCGACCATTCTCAATGGTCAACTAAAGAGCTGACTCAAACAGTTGACTTGTTTATGAACAACACATCACTAATTTTGACTGTTTGTAGGAGGATATTATACTACAGCAAGTGCTTAAGCTTTATAATTAGTTATGAATAGGACAGGCTTATTGTACTTCTGAATGCTTGAGTCTATACTTGCTGCATCTGGAACCTGTCAGTCCACAGCTTGAATCTACAAAAGAAACCCACTTCATATTGCACCATAGTCTGTGTGTTTTGTTTCTTGTCCTGAGATAATTTATGCTACGATCTCAGCATGTTGTTATAGACATCCACTCCAGTTTCATACTCTGTTTATTTAATGCATTGGAGCTGATCCATGCTCCTGGCAACTGCCTTGCTGCACAGTTCATATATGGCTCTATCTGACAGTTCTATGGTTTTAAGATACTGTGCTATAAATTGTTAACCTTCAGTAAGGTCAAAGCAGATACATCTTTCAAAAGGTTGATGCAAAACTTCTCACGTTTGCCAAAAATTGTCCAAAATAATTCCAAGATCTGAATATTAAAGCCAGGCATGTTAGATTGGGCAAATAAGTGGGTACCTCTGATATAATACACATGCTCTTAAAATTCTGTGAATTCTTACTCTAAGGCCACTGCTGGCATGTCCCAGTCCCAGCTGCCTGCATACTACCATGGCCTCTCGAGAAGTCCAGTCATCCCCACAGATCAGGCCCCATTTCCCTAAAACATCAGCAGTAGTGGCCAGAATCTCCACACGGCCCTCCAACTGTGTACGGCCTCCGGCCAGACGGATCTGGGATGGGTTTAGAGACAAGCAGCAAGGAGCAAAGAAAGGTAAAAGACAGTTCATTCCAGTGGCTCATTTAAAGTCAGTAGGTAGTGCATCCATGAAATATCAAGGGGTGATTCTACGATGCCTCTAGATGTAAAGATTCTGACCCTTTTTTCAAGGCCCATGTAAGGGACATTGCACTTGACTGAGGCATCCTCCGTGTGTTTGCACTTCTCAGTAGTGACGTTGTTATGAGGGCAATCCCACAAGCTCTTCTCATCTCCACGGCACCGTACCTCATTCATGTAGATGCGTCCTGTGCCTATGGTCAGGATATCATTACACAGTATTACATTTTCTGATTAATATGAGCAAAATAAAGGTTACACCACTAATAATAATGCACAATAATCAGTTTGCACAAAAACTGGTTTATAATAGTTTCACATGCAGGCATGCTCTATACAGAAAGCTTACAAGGACATTCACATTCTCAGTATTGCATTATATCAGCTTCTAATGGCTAAAGACTTTCTGTTCAAGATAAAAGTTAGGTGCTCAGTGCTAAGTGTAATCCACCTTGGCCCATGCGTGCATCAGTCAGAGCCTCTTTAGCAGTACCGAAGCCCAATTCTCTGCATACCACGCTAGCCGACTGCAAGCTCCAGTGGTCATCACACACTGTACCCCACACAGAGCCCTTCAGCACTTCCACCCGGCCTTCCCCTGTCCTCGCACCACCCTTTAGACGCACCTTAGACTGGGTCAGAGACAAAGAACTACCTTTGTTACTATTATAACTTTAAATAGTCCTTATTCTAACTAGTTTATTGTGTGATGGTTTACTGCCAAAGAGAAAGCATAGTGTTTGTATGGAGTATTTTTCAAAGTCAGCAACATTACACATCTGATATTTTCTACACTACATTATAGTAAGCTTTCATTACGAACACATTCCATACATTTTCAGAGCTTTGAGAGAAGCTGCTAGTAAAATTACTTCATACAGTGGTCACTATTCCTTCAAGAGGCAACAAGTTTGAGCTTACTCTACGGTTTCGCTTGCTTTTGTGCCTGTGACCTTGAGTGAACTGGGGTCCAGGCACACAACTGACTGCAGCAGGGCCTCCGGCAGGACAGGGGGTGCTAGTGTTCTTACTGAACACCATGGTACAGGCAGAGAGATGAGCTTCATTCCCACTGCAGGCCACAGAGTGGATCCTATACACACTATTGTGACTAGGGACGGTAATTACATAGAAGGATTAGTAAACAAATCAAGAGCCAACATCTTTGAAAAAGTTTGGTAAAAAAAAAAAAAAAGTAAGTAATATTGAATGAGACACAGCTAGGGTGAAATAAGCATAGATGTCATATTAGAAATGGCTTAAAAATAGTCTATTTTGCTTTTATACCTTTCCAGGTCAATGTGGGCAACCTGGGATTGCCAACTCAACTCTTTTGACACAACGGACACATTTCTAACATTCTAGCAGCTTACTGACAAGAACCCCAGTGTAACTCTCACAGAATTTTCCAGGGAGAGACCATTCAAATTGACCTGATGTTAAAATATAAGTGTATAAGTTCTATAGGAATACAGACCACACAATTATCATTTGAGACAGTTTACTTATACCAACATACTGCAAGTGTAGCATTTCATTTTATGCATTGTTAAGTGTAAGCTATGCAGTGTGTTTTTCTCCATCTACCGGGTGTGCAACACACATAGCAGTATTTGCGCTCTACATGCTTAGGCATTTCCCCAGGGTTCTTTGGTTAAGATTAAATCTCAGCTACTACCATTAGAGATTGCATAACTATAGAAAATCTGCTATGACATAAAATTTGAAGGGTCATTTTCATAAATAGCTTTGCATCAGATGCAGAGCAGAAAACATTCTCAGGCTATAAAAATCTATTTCTTAAAATGAAAGCTATGGCATAATGATGCAGTGGGTAGCTATGCTACTTCACAGGTATAGGGTCCCTGATTCAATCCAGAGAACTTACTGTCTGTGTGGCATTTCATGTTTTCTCTCCCTGTCTGTGTTGCTTTCTCTCCATTTTCCCTCCACCTACAAAAAAACATGCTGGTAGGTGGATTGGCTACCCTAAATTGCCCCTAGGTGTAAATTAGTGTGATAATGTGTGTGTGCATGGTACCCTGCAATGTACTGGCATCCCACCCAGGGTGTATTTACACCTCGCATCCAGTGTTCCGGCTCCACCACAACCCTGACCAGGATAAAGTGTTTAGTGAAGACGAATGAATATTGAAAAACATAAATGATCTATTATGAACATTCACACCAAAGGTACCAACTCCACATAGCTAATCAGGCAAGGGCTTCACAAGAGGGAGACCTTTAGATTTGACATAAATAAATCTAAGTCAACGTAATAGAAATGACCAACAACAATGAACAGAAAGAGGGCACACAGTGGCATGAGGCCGCAAGAGTACTGTGGACAAGCACTGTTAAGTTCAAGGTCAAAATTGTGCACATGTAAGTCTCCCGCGCAGCTGTCTGTGTAAAGCGTAAGTCTGGAGTATCAGTGCTCAGAATACTGATATGCTCAATTTCAGCTACATGTTCCCTCTTGCTAGGGTGGTACCCTCAACGGTAAACCTTTTGCATGTAGTGTACCTTTAAAGCTTTACTCTAAAAACTACTTACTGTCCATTTATGTACTTTAAATCCTTTTTTGAAGGTACGCTATATTCATGATTCCAGATGAAAGATGCATATTAAAGGTATAAAAGATGTATCCTTGATTGAGGGTACCACCCCAGCAACAAGGATAGGCACAGTTTAGTACTATTTCTGAGAATGTAATTCAATTATGAATATGGCCCTTAAGTAGCCATAATGATGGTCAATTTAACAGCAAAAGTATTTTTCTAAATCATGCTTTTTCGCAAATATATACTCACAGAACCTTTCTCAGTAAGCTTATCCTTTGATAGACTCATTCAGCCTCTTTTTTGGCTGAGTTCTGTCTTTCATCCCCTTTTTTTTATTTACAATCTCTTTTTTCCCTTTTTTCACTGGTTCCTTCCTGTGCACTCACACACACATCTTCTATCACTCATGAACATGGTCTGTCTAGCACAGCACTCTCTGCTTACATTTCACCATCTGGTGCGAATCTGCAAAAGTGTCTCTGACGTGGACCGCAGTTTCAGAACAGAAAGAGAGAGTGAAAGAGGCAGACGGACTTTGGGAGGGGGGGCTAGACAAATACTTCAGAAACTGATAAAAATACATTACACCTGGACAAACCAGAAACTCACAAAAGAATAAGGCCAAACGCCAAAGTCTCCAGCAATATGTTGGCATGAGGTCTCACAAATGAAAGTTATTAACTGTCAAGGACCATGCAAATACTAGTGATGTCTCATCAGATCAATATCAGGTTTATGATCAAGTGGATCCATTTTAGAAACTCTCAGATTCAATAATAGCCTAGGAGAGTAATAGGATTTACATGTTTATGTGTATTGTGTACTGTATCTCGCCAAGCTTTATTACAAGACATGACATGAGTTTTTCCATTGAAGAAGAGATTCTCCACAGTAACTCTAAAGTCTACATACAGATATAAACACACATATCTCAAGCTGAATATCTCTCAATTACATAAGATATGTTCTTTGAGCAGCTACTCCTCAATGCACTAAATTAACTCTCAACACTCAATGACTAAGATAAAAAATATACATAAGACTCTAAAAGCAGCCAGCAGCTGAACTCTCTTGGTTGCTTCCTGTTTTCCTCAGGCTTCATCTTTGAACACTCCTAACACTCATGCCTTGTTTGTCCTTCTATCATATTTTTGTTATGCCATGTTAAGCTTTCTATGCAGTACCAGTGAGAATTTTGGACGAATCTGGAAATGGACAAAAGTAAGTCATAAAAACTATGATATTTCAATCATTCATCTTCAGTAATCACTTTATCCTGGTAAAGGCTGCAGTGGATCTGGAGCCTATCGCAGGAATACCAGGCATGAGGCAGGAATACACCCTGGATGAGACACCAGTTCATATCAAGGCACCATGCTCACACATTCACACATTCATTCACATCATTCCACCTTCCAGAATGTTTTTGGTAGATGGGAGGAAACCAGACAACCCAGAGGAAAATCACACAGATAGTAAGTTTAGTTAGGATTGAGCCAGGGATCCTGGAGCTGTGAAGGAGCAACACTACCCGTCACCCCACCTTGACACCCTCAACACATACAATATATGATTATGCATTTACCAGAAGTGTTCAACAAATCTATGTTATATTTCACATTCTTCAAAGTTTCAATGACCGCTTTTTGAGTTTTTGGCATTTTCTCAGAAGCTTCTTGAGGGAATCGTCTGGGATGCTTTTCTAATTATTTTGAAAAGGTTATCACATATGATGAGCACATGTTGGATGCTTTTCCTAAGCTCTAAATTAATGCTAATTGTAGGGGAAGAGTGGCATTTCAAATCATATTTTCAAAAGTGAAGAAAAAAATTATACATAGGCATCAATTTAATCATGTGCGTCTACATTTTTTTACTTATACTATACATTCATCACCTAGTGAGCCTGTAGCCACTGTAGCCTTAGATTCCTGTTCTTGGCTAACAGTAGTGGAACCTGCTATGGTCTTTTGCTGTTGTAGCCTATCCACATCAAGGTTCGACCTGTTGTGCATTCTGAGTGGTTATTTGAGTTTCTGTAGCTTTCTTGTCAACTCAAACCAATCTGGCCATTCTCCTCTGACTGGAGGTTTTTTTTTTGTTTTTTTTTTTTTTGCACCATTCAATGTAAACTCCAGATATTGTTGTGCATGAACAATGTATGAAAACGATATGAGATCAGCAGTTTATGAAATACTCAAACCAGCCTGCCTGGCACCAACAACCATGCCACAGTCAAAGTCAATGAGAGCACATTTATCCCCATTCTGATGTTTAATGTGAATATTACCTGAAGCTCTTGACCTGTATCTGCATGATTTAATGCATTGTGTTGCTGCCACATGATTGCCTGATTTGATAATTGCATGAATAAGCAGGTATACAAGTGTACAGGTCTGAATAAAGTGAACAGTGTGTGTATAGACTCATCATCCACTTTATTAGGAACAACTGTACAACTGCACATTCATGCAGTTATCTAATCAGCCAATCATGTAATCAGAGGAGAATGACCAGACTGGTCTGAGCTGACAAGAAGTCTATAGTAACTCAAATAATCACACTTTACACCCTTTACCTGTCAGCTCAGACCAGTCTGGTCATTCTCCTGTTCTTGGAACTTTCCAGGAGATCAGCAGTTTATGCAATACTCAAACCAGCCCTTCTGGTACCAATACCCATGCCATGATCAAAGTCACAGACAGGCCTTCTCATCCAGCAGCATTGTCTGAATGCTCTTTTGACTGAATGCGCAAAAAATTCGCACAGACACACTCTTCCCAGAAGAGTGGAGGCTGTTATAGCCACATAGGGGGACCATCTCCATATTAATACTCATGGTTTTGGAATGGGATGTTCAACAAGCTCATATAGGTGTGATGGTCAGGTGTTCACATACTTTCGGCCATACAATGTATTTATTAAGCTATGTTTCAGGTTGACAAGTTATTTTCCTGGGTTACTCATTTCCTCATGCTCTGTACTATCAAGGGGAAAATCTTCCCTTCCAGTACCCACATGTAATGCCTGATCTCATACCTGTGTGTCCTCTTTGCCATGGTCTTGCCTTTGGGAAACCCCATCATCCCACAGACCACACGGGAGTTTTTGGTGGTCCAGCCGATGTCACAGATGTGAACCCATCCTTTTTTATCCTTCACCTCCACCACACCCTCAGTAGTAGGCAACTGGGCACTGACAGGATGCAAGCGGATCTCTTTCAATCTGTTCTCATCCACCTGCATCTGAAACACACAGCTGTGTTACTAAGACCAATATTTGTGTTATATGAATGTACTGCTTTTAGCACAGTGGTTTGAACAATCAGCATGCGGCTTACTTTGCTATAATGGCACATTTTTCGAGAATTCATTTGCTTGCAGATTATATTGCATTAAGTCTAGACATTAATAAAACTCTTTTGCAGATGTAGCCCCTTAAACTCCCAGGATTCAGTGACGGGTCATGACTCACATTCCTCACTTGTGTAACTACATACCTTTCCTATTAGTTTCACTGTGGCTAGTGAATAATTCATAGTAGCTTCTGAATAATATGCTTTAAGATGAATATATGAATAATACGCTGGGACTTTAAGAGGGTTAAGGAACAGATCTATCTAAGTTTAATAAATGTAGCAGGGATTTTCAAACCACAGGCTAATATTGCATAATATCATATCCCTTCATAAAAGCAAGAAATCCCAATAGCAAAAAGGCTTGGCAAGAGCAACGATATATTATTCTACTGTCAATGTCTGTTATAAAGTAATAACTTAATATAGCATAAAATAAATGTTTGGTAATCAAATCTGTCATATGTGAGACACATACTGTATATGCAACTTCAAATAACTCCACATTTTCTTACAGCTCCGAAATGTTGTATTGTTAGCTTATAGCAGAAACAAAATGGAAGCCTAGAAACATTTTTTAGTTCCCAGGAAAGTTTTCTTTTACAGAATGTTGATGTTTAGTTATGCATATGGATCAGAGAATGTTCCCTTAACATTCCATAACCTTTACATTATTTGACCTCTCGGGAACCTTACACTAACCCTGGACTGATTTAAAGAACATTCCTCTAGTGTTCCCTGTACGACCCTATTACTGTACTGATACAAACCTGGTCAGTTGTCATAAGGTTCCATTACCTCTGTATCTAACAAAATAGGACAGGCCCACTCACTTTTTAATACAATAAGCTACATTAATATATACTATACATAATACTTTAACCTGGGCTTCATATGAAAAGCTGAGGCATCCAACTGGTGTCCAATGTAGTTTCAACTTTTAATGGAGCTGTACTAAGTGTTCACAGCTTCATATCTGATCACCCATTTTACCCATCATGAGATAAAACCGCATTAAATCGCCTGAAGCAGTTAAGCAGATATTTGAATGCCTGTGCACATCGCTAGTAGGAATATCTAATAATATTCCTGAAAACTGATTCCAACTTTGACAATCAGGTTTTCATATGGTATATGCTGGGAAAATGGCAGCACCATACAAGTTCTACTAACTGCAGTAGTTGATAGACTATACCTATTGTAGAAAAAGTTGTAATTTGGCTTATACAAAACCACTATTATACACCATGTGCAAACTGCAAACAGTATTATTCTACTGATATTTTTACTACGTGGCATGTGACTGGATTTAAAAAAGATATGTACAATTTTCAGAGTTAGCTTTAGAAAATGGGAACAACTGTGAAGTTATGAAAGAAATCCAGATGTGAACTGAGTACATGTGTGCGCGCACACGTGCACACACACACACACACGCTCACACTGAAGTATGTACACTCAGTCTGCAGAATCAGTGCCATGGTGTGCTTGTCCTTGCAGAATTGAACAGAACAAGAACCTCTTCCTTTCCCTGTGCATCTGTTTTCGTGTTTCTTTATGAGTGTGCATTTGCGTGTGTGGGTGAATGGGGGTATTTGTTTGTGAGTGACTTTGTGGTGAGTTTCCAGTCCCATTGTTTTCTTTTTTGATGGTAAACAATTTTCCCATTTTTGGGTTTATGCCTATTTAGTGAGACTACTCATCATACAATTCTTTTTAATTGGTTTTTAGAATTTATGCTAAATGTCTACCTGAAATCTCTTATATGCAATATTCCAGCCTAGCTGTGTGTGTGAAGTAAAGAGACCAGGCAGCTGTTTGTCCTCCACCCCTTCTCTCTTACTACTACACTCTCCGTCTGATGTGAGGATGTGAGGTCAGTACACAGGCAGCCAGACCATAAGAGGCTAATTTCCTGCAGAGGCTGCAGCAGCTTGCACAGCTTGCACTAGCATTCTCCATGTTCTACTCTACATTCTTAAACCCCATCCTGTAGAAGTCAGCTGGGGAAAGAGGGGAAAGAAGCATGAAGAGAGAGAGTGAAAGAGAATAAAACACTGTTAGGTCACATGACAGGCAGCAAAATCGAACGATCATTACAATTCCCCAGTAAAACATATGCAAATTGAAAAATGAATTGGAGTGAGTTTTAAGTTTATCAAATAACCTACATGAATAACATTCAGAGTAACAAAAGTAAATGACAAAAATGGAAAACCGTCTTTTCTGTAAGAAAAAAGAACACTCACAGCATTCAGATAATGACACTGCTTTGATAGAACTCGTCCTATTGTATTCTTTTTGCAGAATCTGAGTCATTGCTTTAATTAATTCAAATTGCTCGGTTTGAAGCATGATAATTGGTTCCAGCATGAGGGGACAAAAAAATAACATAAAAAGACAAAAACCATTTGCAGCACAGTGTACTTGTCTTTCAAAGTTCAATTTGATATGAGCAGCATGTAAACTAACTTACGCTAAAGATTTTATTGAATTATCAAATTAGAAAATAAATGTAAAAAAAAAATAAATGACTGTGTTTGAATGAGCTATTTATCCCAAAGTCTCAGATATTCAGAGTGTAACATACAGGTCAACGTCCATCAACGGTTGCAGATATAGTAGACTTGGGGTCTGGAAATTCAAATTACAATTCCTTTGCATTACAGAGCCACATCCTGTCTTCCTCTTACCATATTCAGCTTACCTCAATGATGTTGTCTTCCAAAAATCCAGGTAGCCTCTCATCTTTACAGACAACCCCTGCATCCTCCTCATGAGTGCAGTCACTGTTGCCCCACCCTCGGGACACACAATTCTCAATGCTGCTTTCAGAGCCCGTGCATATTACGTTATCCAGCCAAATCTTACCTGCAGAGACAGTGATGTGGAGCACAGTTAATGAGCATGCTAGTACTGCAAGCCAAGTGGAAACAGGGACGGGGCAGAACAGATTTGAGAATTCCACAGTGCTGTGGTATAAATCAATTTAACAACCACGATTACATAAAGAATTACTGGTTCAAGTTGTTTTATTTTTAAGCAGTCAGGATTTTTAGTGATCACAACACTCTATTCTGGTCCTTCTCCAGTTTTTTTTTTTAACCACACTGAGTGTATTTCTTTAGACTTGAACTCGAATTTGCAATACTCATACTGTGTCCTCATTTTAAAATCACAAAGGGAAACATCAGCTGTTACACCAACCTGTGCCCGCTCCGTACTTGGCACTATGCGACCAACTGATAGCATTCACAAATCCTAGATGGCGACAGAGCACATGGGCATTAGTCAGAGTGAAGTCATCATCACAGATTGTGCCCCACTCGCTGTTATAGAAGATCTCCACCCGGCCCTCGTTGTGTTTGCGCGGGTAGCCAGCAAGACGGAACTTTAGCTTGCCAGCTTGAGGAGAGACAGTCTGACACAAGCAGGAGGGAAGCCATATACAACCCAGTATCAGAACTACATCCCAAACACTCACCATGGTCTAAAGTCAGAAATAAGAAACAAGGACAGAGAACATTTTAGAACTGGTCAATGATCATCAGTGGCACACATGTTTGGATAACCGCAGTACCTTTTTACACCACAATAATAACATATTTATCGTGTTTATTCTTTGGTATCAATAACATTTATTTTTTTTTAAATGATATTTACATACAGTCAACTCCAGAATTATTGGCACGGCCTCAAAACAGTTGGTAAAAATTACTAGATAAAAATATTATACACAACCCTTTACATTTACTACATTTTTACTCAGACAGTTGGAAAAGCTAGTTATTTTTCTCCTAAAGCCAAATGGACACAACTTTCAAAATTTCAGAATTGGAGAGATCCCCACCGAACCACATCTAATCCAGCATTGCCAAATCTTTAGTGCCTGCATGCTAGTTGCTTGAAGCTTGTCACTGAGCTTGGGGTGGGGGTTTGTCAGAGATCCCCAAAATTAATCTGCAACAGGGAAATTAGGGCTAAGCTTAATAATTCTCATAAAAGAATGATTAAAATAACTCTCAGGATAAGTATAAGGTTGCACATAAGTAAAATCCCCTTGTCATCATCATAAAAACCAAAGAGCTTTCAATACAAAAAAAACAAAAAAATAAACAGCTGATTGTTGCTCAACACATGTCAGATAATGGATATAAAAATACATACATGATAAAATACCTTCAAGCATAGTAAGGATTTTCAGGAAAAAAAAAAATTAGAGCAGTGGAGGAGTGGCCCAAGATCCCTCTAAAAGTGTTAAAATGCACTTTCTAAAAAAGCTTCTCGTGTTTGAAAAAATATTGCAATATGTAATATAGTGTACCTGTATGTTTAAGCTCAAAATCTCACCAAGTGCTTGTGTTGTTCTTTTACAGTTTCATAAAGGGTGCAAATAATTCTAAAGTTGACTGTATTTGTTGCATATGGAGATTCACAAACTCTTCAATGACTGTTCACTGCTCAATTCACATATGTAACTCAAGTAAAGGATAATGTATAAAATGCAGAACACATTGTTGGAGAAATAAGATTTTAAATTAGTTAATGGAATAAGTCTTAATTCATTACTATGACCTGGATCATATCAGGAATTCAGATAATTCACAATGGATTCATAAACATTACTCGTTTTAACTGTATTTTACTGTTTACACTGCATTTTGGATTTTATATTTCTTTTAAAAAAATGGATTTTTTTAAATTATTCCTTCGCAGCTGGTCTTAACAGATTAAAGCAACTTGAAACTACAAAGCTGTTCATGATTTCTACTGAATTCAACTGAACCAATGGATTCAATTAGACTCCTCCGGCTGTATCTATTATATTTCTGGCTGCTACAACACTGCCATTGGAATGTAATACAATGCAAAGTTCATTCTGAAACTGCTTTACCAAATTCTCTTAGCTCTCTTCTCTTCATTTGGAAATGATGAACAGAAAACAAAACATCTAGTTCCTCCTACCTGGGTTTATAGGAGCTGCTTCACACCTGCCCAGTTTCCTTCAATGGCACAGAAAGAGCTTTCTGTAGACTGTAGGCTCTGTTCAGGATCTGTGTTCAGGTTCAGGGGCGAGAGAGAGCTGATTGGAGGCAGAGGCTGCACTGGGATTGTGGTGAGAAGTTCACTGAGTCCTCACTGCCTACTTTCAACAGTTTCCAGAGGGGGCGGCGCAGCCTGCTCTGTATTAGTGATGGAAACGATGGCTCTTCAGTGAGTCAGAGCACTCGGCTCAGCTCGCCAGTAAGAGCCGACTCTTTCAACTCCCAAATGACTCATTGCCTTTTTTTTTTAACTAACCAACGTTGCTAGTCCTCCATCCGCTCCACCATATGAATGGTCTGTTCTCTAAATAAAATCAGCTTGTGGACCCGTTATTTGGACTGGAAAATGGGGGGATTTTGTAAACTATGTTGATTTGTTATGTGAAATGTGAAAACACCCAAGGGGGTGAATACTTATGCAAGGCTCTGCTATATACGTATATGATAAAACCATAACTTCGAACTGCAGTCTGTTTGTCTGTTTTGTGCATTCACAGTGTATCTTTCAGATGAACACATTTAGGAGTTGTTGATGTGTTAAAGGTCGACTAAACGTCTGATTATAAATACATTTAAATAAATGTAAAAAAAAAAAAAAACATTCTCACTATACTACAACTGCCTTTAAGTCAAGTCATGAGTACTGAATACTGATAGATTTTCAGAGAAAGCATCACGAAATCCACTCTTTTTTCATCTCATTCCTATCTATTAAAAAAAAAAAAAAGACTCTTCAGAATCGCGAGTCGACTCCCAGCATTCACCCTAAAGAGTCGGTTCAAAGAACTGGTTCAAAGAACCGACTCGTTATATAGCGTGTGTTTAAACAGAAAAAAAAAAGTCACTTCACATAAACCTTTCCTTAAACACAGACGGCATGATCAGTTTGAGACACTGTTGTTGAATTTGGCACAGTAAAGGATCACTGCTGTAAGTTTGGAGTATTTCTATTTCTGGTGTATTTCCATATAAGTTCAGAGTGTTACATAGTTCACACCTAATCTATGGAGAGTTAGATGCTACCTTTGTAAATTCACTCGCATACTGAGGATTGTCCTCAAGGGAGAGCTTTTTTTTTCTTTTTTTAAGAAAATCGTTTGTTCTCTTTGTTTTGCATCTTCTTACATTTACATTTACATGTGTTCATCTGGCACATGTTTGAGTGGCAAGTACAATCCAAGCATATAGTTACAAGAAATTGCTTTGATGCAAATGCTAGAGGTAGAATTTCCATCTGAGGAATTGTGCAAGAAAGTTTCAAAAGCTAAGAAAAAAAAATGCAGTGCAGTGCCAAGAGCTACAAGTTACATTAGTTTTAGAGAGTACAATTCAAGGATATGAAATACAAGAAGAGAGTGGGGAGAAGAGGATAGAGACATATTATGCAACCTCAAATAACACTGTTATGCAGCAAGCACAAAAGCAGAGGAAAGATTAGACACAGATGATCAAGCGTTCATAGTTAGGGCTTTGAGAGATGCTTCTTGAAGTTGTAAAACATTTCAGCAGATGAATGAGAAGTGTTTGGAGTCAAACTTAAAGCCATGTAATGAAGAACTCCAAATGCTGTTTATCCTCAGTGGCTGGGATGACACATAGGGTTGAAGGAGTGACTTATTGTAGATGTCCAGTGACATTTATGAATAAAGGAAATAAAAACTCCTTGTTCTGTTTTACATTTTAGGGGGAATCTCACTTATAAATGACTTAAAACCCACTTACTGTATAATGGAAGTCTGAGGGAGTTGTGAGATTCTGTCCGCTGTTCAAAATATTTGACTATGTAACAGGATTAGAAAAAGTGTCTTACCAAAACCTGTGCCCATGAGATTAATGAGCACATTGTAGATCAATCTTGTACATCCTGTAGCTTTCAAGCGCTAGAGCTATTTAGTAAAAAAAAAAAAACAATCTGTTTGCCTTAAAGTCATGTGTTATCTATGAAATATCAGATGGAATCAGTGGCATTTCAGCATTAATGCTGAGCTACACTGCTCACTCATCCTCTGAAAAAGTATTCCCATCTCTGACAGCACAAATTAGAAGCTTATTTTACAAATAACACATACCACAAAAAGACATGTTTTACATAAATGCACCCTGATTACCTCAACAACTGTCTTTAAGTTTCGAGTAAACAGTTTTCAAATTCTTATCTCAGTACAGTTTCATTCTGTTCCATCGCCTACATTGCAAACCACTGGACCCTTTAAACTGTTGAACTTTATGCTATGGAGTGAGACACGAGACATGAGATAAGGGGGGGCTGGCATCAGGAGCTACACTACACACACTGACAGCTGAGGCCTGATTTTCCTTGATACTATACAGAGTGAATTTGTGTGACTGACAGATCTGCAAAGTGAGCTGTGAAGGTCAGCTGATCATCAAACATTATGAGGTTCCTGGAGGACTTTGCAAGTGATATTGATTTGATTTTAATAATGATGTGATGGATCACAGCACAGGAAAAGCTTGGATGACAAAAGCTGCCTCTTTGTGGGGTTGTGTTGAGGTTGGCATTCTCTCTTTCTTGCTGTGATGCCGAGAATGCAGATCTGCATTCCTTTCCTAATATGTGAAACATTGATCGCCTGACTAGAGATGCAGATTGAGTATGTTCGCCGTAATTTAATCAGCGTTTAACTTACAAGTGAATGCTGATTTGAATGAGAGGGAACTTTTGCTGTTTTTATAATTTGTAAGAGGAGTACAAAGTTGTGACAAAAAAAGTCAACATTAGCAATAAAAGAATCCTAATTATTTTATTTGTATACTTTGTTGGTTACATTGTTTAATACACCATAGATATAGAGGTAGTTTATGTGTGTGTTATGTACAGTATTTTGGTGTTATGAATGTGTTCAATTGTGTTCTTGCACGTAGCATCAATATTTGAAAAGGTGCTGACAAACCTTGCCCAAATTTTATTTCCAGCTCATACATAACATGCAGAGACAGAGGGTGTTGGTTTGATATGTATTAGCAATAAAAGGAGCCAGAGGCAAGGTGGTCCCCTGCTAAATGTTACCCTCCACTTTAACCTTGATGAATGTTTCCCCATTTCTTGAGTCTCCCAGAATGCCGTCTTAACCAGCCATGCTCATGTCTTTCTTTCTCCCCCTCATTGCTCCCAGTGTGAGAATGATACGATGACATGGGCCTTGCCTCTTTCCAGGCCGTCATGCCTCCTGAACAGGGGATGTCTCATCTCAGCTTGTCTTCATTCTTTTCTTCATTCTGAGAGCAAAGCAGCCCTGCAGCATAAAGCAGTTGTTTAGGACTACCAGGTCAGATCTGATCCCTGTCATGCTGCATCTGCAAAAGAGAATATCACAGCATTATATCACATTGTTGCAGAAATATGAAGTAATTCATTGGATTTGCTGCTAAAAAACCTTCTTAATATGATTTGTGCTTATTGTTGTTGTGGATTTTTTTCATTTTGTCCAATTGTATTTGCATATGTGTATATCACTGGTTTATTTTTATCCTTTCAAGATGAAAATGAAATGCACAGCCTTTCCAGACACCTACATGGCGCAGCATGCTTCAGAGAGTACTTGATACATTTTGACATTTACCATTTCATTGGCCATACTCCATTACTCCACTAAGCAGGAAGTTTGCCTCATGAGCACTGCTTCCAGCAGGCAGGTTAATGTTGCTGATTTGGTCCCAAACTCATAAAAGCAATAATGCATACTTTCTTAGAGCTAGAGAGCTGGAAGTGGGTCAGCCCCTTGCTTTAACTGCAAATGTAATCAGTGGCGAGAGTGTGGCACGCACAGTGGAGTGTGAGAGTGCTGATTGACTTGAGATTGGATGTGTGAAAGGAGGATAATCATCTGGCATAGAAGCGGTGATCACATTCAGTCCTATGATCACACTGTAAGTCTGAACTGGGTTGTTTGTCTCCCTCCTTTGCTGGCAGGGTCACTTCATCTTCTACATATAAACCTGTGAGCTTTAGGTACTTACTTACACCCCCTCCATCTCCCTCCACCTGATTAAATTCACAAAGGATGTGGTAATTAGAGGATCAGTTGAATGAGGTGTGTAAGAGTGGGGCAACAATGAACAGTGCAGGGGGAAGAGTGCTGATTTAAAATCACTGCATTATCTGGAGGAGAACAAGAGAGAGAGAGAGAGAGAGAGAGAGAGATTCATTCAAAACCTTTCAACATTACAACCAATATCTTTCTGTTTTTGTAATATGCCAAGGACAAACTGGCTATTAAGGAGATGTCAGACCATAAGTCAATAATTCATACCAAGGCACTTGGTGTGTATGTGTATATTGAGTGTTAGAGCTTCAGGTCAAATGTCATGCTAGCTGTCCTCGCCTATAGACTGCGTCGACATGCTGGCGATGTTCCAGCAGGAGTCCTGCAGGAATCTTTAAGCCTGATCAGTCAAAATATTCTCAGTTCCAAAGCAGTTACTGACCAACTTCTGTCACCGCTAATAACCACGCCGACAGTGTACTGAGCACTGCAGTCGACTTGGCATAATTACCACTCTGTGAATTAACACAGCCAGAGGAAAGAAGGTAGTGATTAGCACTAAAAAAAACAAAAAACAAGATGCTTGTTATTTCCCCTGCAGAGCACTATATCAGACAGGGATGGATTCCTAATGTGACTCTGATAAATGACACTTAAGTTTTCAGTTTGGCCAAATAGCTGACGAGTAGTAATAAACATATTACAAAAAAGCTAATACAGAGTATGTCATTGAATTTGACTCCATATGGGATTGTTTACACCTCTTGTGTGTTGAATATGATGGATGTTATGGTGTGTCTTGTGTTTAACCCTTTCAATTCTCTGCCAACTGAACATGAAGTATATTATTTAGTAAACAAGCAAGGATAATTCAGTAATGATTTATAAGTGAATAAATGAGTGATAAGTGAAACTGATAGGAAAGGTTATGAATGTTCTGATCTGATGCTGAGTATTGAGGCGTCTTGGCTGACCAGTAACACCTAACCGGTATCAGACCGGATTTATGTTATTTTGTAGTCTAATCCACTGACATGTATTATACAGTGAAGACATATTAAGTTGACTGGCATAACAAAGATGTCACGAGATTTAACTTAAAGCTCACTGCAATCAAGCCTCTGACATTTCACATAACTTCACAGAAAAAATGCTTTGCAGAGAGTCAGCTACTGAGAAAATGTCAGCATTAGATCAATATGTTCTGTTGCTGAAACTCAGATATATACAAAAAGTGTGATAGGGGTAAGTCTGGACCGAGTGATTGCTTCTGGAAATTTAAGGAGTTGGAAAGTTGTGGAACTGAGGACACCGGCATGAATTGGTGAGAAATTCTGAGTAATGAGTGTGTTCATCTCTCTCTGGGAGTCATTAGAGAGATGTTGTGATGTTTACTGTGTTACCAGGATACAGGTTCAGGTAGGGGACGGGTTCATGTTATGATTGTTGCTACAAATAGTAGAATCCAATATATAATAATCTAAGTCAATTGTAAGAGAAGTGAGTAATCTTTATTGATTTGGATGCTCAGATATTGATTTATTTGTGTTTGTATACACAACATGTTGTGATCAGTGTTATTTCACCTTATATCCATGTCCGAACCTGGCTCAGTGCAATACACTTGTTGTTCTGAATGTCCATTAGGTGGAGCTGTGGTATACTAGAAGTTGTGTGTGTGTGTGTGTGTGTGTGTGTGTGTGTGTGTGTGTGTGTGTGTGTGTGTGTGTGTGTGTGTGTGTCTTTTGTAATGGATTGGCAGAGACAATGTGAGAAGCACAGCTAATCTGTCTTTATTCTCCAGAGAATATCAAATTACATGCCTGTTTTTATCACCCCTGTGCCAAAACATGAATAGGAATTCAGCCTGACAACACACCAGCTTTGTGGAACAGACTGTAATTTCACCTCACTTCTACAAACAGACCTTAATGTACTGAAGTCTACTATATTAATCAGGAATTGTCTGGTTTATATTAGTGCTTTTTCTGAGGCTTTATTGTTGCATTGATTCACCACTGGTCCTTTAAAAGGCAGAGCCATTTGGCTGCTCCTCCCCCTGAACTGTGAATGATGTCATTGTGGCTTCCCCAGACCATGGACAAATGATGTGAAGCCTCTCAGTGAGGCTTTACTCTCTCCCTCTCCCCATGCCTCTCCCTGTGCCTCTCTCTTCCTCTCTGCTTCTCTCTCCTTTGCTTTCTATCTTGAGTTGCTGCAGCTGAAGCAACTTGGCTATCCTCTGTCTCTCTCTCTCTCTTTCTGTCTCTCTCAGCAGAGGGATGTAGCCCTCTCCCTCTCAAACTTTCATACCTCTTTGCTGATGAAGTGCTGAAGCCCTGACTGATCTCCGTCTTCTCCCAGTCCTCTTCAGTCCTCTGCTACTCCATGGATCTCCTCAGTCCTGCTTTCTGACCTCCTGCATTCTTTCTGCTATAGCCTTTCTCCTCCTGCTTCTCCAATCTGGACCATGGCCATGAAGGAGACGGTGCTGCCCATCAGCGAGGTGTGCAGCCCCTTCCCAGAGGTGATCGAGCTGAATGTAGGTGGCCAAGTGTATGTGACCAAGCGCACCACACTGCTGAGCGTTCCTGACACCACGCTTCATGCCATGTTCGCACGGCGGGCACCTGGCGAGCTGCCCCGTGACAGCCGTGGCCGCTTCTTCATCGACCGTGATGGTTTCCTGTTCCGCTATGTCCTGGACTTTCTTCGTGACCGGCACGTAGTTCTGCCCGAGCACTTCCCTGAGCGTGAACGCCTGCAGCGTGAGGCTGAGCACTTCCAGCTGAATGAGCTGTTGAGGCTGCTGGGGCCACCACGTATTGCCAAGCAGGGCTCTCTCAATGATGAGGGCTGTCACAGTGATATCGAGGAGAGCTCTCAAAGCAGCGAGCTGCCTGGACGCACCCCAAGCCTGGATAAGAGGTCAGGGTTCATCACCCTTGGCTACCGTGGCTCCTATACCACAGTGAGGGACAACCAAGCAGATGCCAAGTTCCGGCGCGTGGCAAGGATCATGGTGTGTGGACGCATCGCTCTGGCCAAAGAGGTGTTCGGTGAGAGTCTGAACGAGAGCCGTGACCCAGACCGGCCACCCGAGAAGTACACTTCACGCTTCTACCTGAAGTTCACCTACCTAGAGCAGGCCTTCGACAGACTGAGCGAGGCCGGCTTTCACATGGTGGCTTGCAATTCCACAGGGACATCTGCCTTTGTTAACCACTACAGAGACGATAAGATTTGGAGTAGCTACACTGAATACATCTTCTTCAGTAAGTAATGGAGAAATACTTTGTCTAACATCACTAGCTCCCTCTCTCTCTTTTATTCAGTCACTTCTTCAGCCATTCTCCATATTTCACATATTGGTACATCTCTCTTTTTACTCTCTATAAAGAAAGAAAGCCATTTGTCTTAACTCTCTGTCATACCCCTCTCTGTTGTTCCTATCTTTTAATTTCTCACATATTTCACATTTACACACACATATAGGAAGCAAACAAGTTTTTCACTCTGCAAATGTTGGACCCCTTTATGCCACAGGCTTGAATGAGTGAATGTGGATACAAGCCCAATATTGCATCAGTAGTGTTACCATGAGCTAGTCACTATGAACTCTACCCACTGAGTAACAAATATTATTCCAGTCATTCTTTGCTGGTTTTGTGCAATAGTGCCTTTCCTCAGATCTGAATTAAATCTGGTCTTTTTAGTGGTGGAAGTGTGTGTGTGCGTGTATGTGTTTTTGGGGGGTTGGATATTGGGAATTGGGGATTTTTGCATGAGATCTAGTATGTTTTCCTATATCCAACTTTAATTTACTAGCTAGCAACCACACTCAATTAGCAGGACAGGAGAAGCTTTACATGCTCCGCGAGATTTGTGTTAGTGCTCCTCTGTCTCTCACTTCCTCCCCTGTCTGCTCAGGTCTAACCCCAAACTTCATAACCAAAATGTAAAAAAAAAAAAAAAAAAAAAAAAAAAACCTGTGGTAGCACTTTTGTGTGTAGTACATGGTTTGTAACCACAGCAGATCCAAGCCTGATGTTTGACTGAGACTGAATTGCAGGTCTGTGGTTACATCTGTGCTGTCAAGCTCTGCAGGTTTCAAAGAGTTTCAACAGAGCTGTGAGTCCATATGTATTTGAATATGAATTGTGTGTATGGGGAATTACGAGATTGTGGGTGTTGGTCTGCGAGAGTGTGTACAGAGATAAGGCTCAGTGTATGAATAGACAGCATGGAGGAAACACACAGATAAAAGGTCCAAGTGATTGACTAGAAGGAGGCACGGCTGTGGTTTTAAGAAAGTTAATAGAACTTCAGTGTTAATCCCACCACTGCACAGCACAGATAACAAGACCATGTGTGTCTTTAGTGTTACATCATGAATTTACAACCTGAGTAAAATCACTAGCATTTCTCTTTCTCATAAACACACTCTGCCTCTTTATATCTGTCTCTCTCTCTCTCTATCACTCTTTTCTGAGACTCTAAATAGAACCCCATTCAAGGCACCTCACACCCATTACCCTTTCTCCACCTCTGTCAGTCTGCATTGTGAAGGTTCAGTACACTGAATGTAGTCTCAGAGACAGGGACAAGAGAGAGGCAGCACATGGAGAGGAAAAAAGAAGAGGAGTGCAGTCACCGTGGTAGAAACAGAGCAGAGGTAGAAATGCACAGGGGCAAGGAGTTTATCTCTAATAGAAAAAGGGAGGAAAGAGCCCTAATGTGGGAAGGCATGGGAGAAGAGAGCACAAACTGAACAGAGCAAGAAGAGAAGTAGACTAGAGACAGCTGGTGTAAAGAACATCACAGAGTGAGAGACACCAACAGTAGATGGAAAGAGAGAGAGAGAGAGAGAAAGTATGGGGGGGGGGGGGGGGCAGTCACTGGAGGCCATGTGAGTGCTGGGCTGTGGACAGCCTTGTCATCTGAGTTTTACATGATGGGTGTGTGCCTCATGGGGAGTCTTTTCACTGCTCCCTCGCTCCCTCCTCATCCATACTCTATTAGCATAATGATGGCTGTCCAGGGAGCTCTGAGGAAGGGCACCGACTTGTTTCGGCATGTCAGAGATGGTTACAGCACAGGGAAATGGGTAACTATTCAAAGTTGCTGCCTAATGGGGGTCACAAGAACACTAATGTACAGGAATTGAAGCTGGATAGTCAAGAAGAGTGGCCAGTTTAATTCATATTTGGGATGGAAAGTGTATTAATATTGTGATAAATTATATCACTACACTTTTCTAAGACAGGAATTGTCAGTACTGACCCATTCCATTTTTAGTAAGTAGTCTAGCAATGACTGTCTGACTGAATGTTATATGTTATTGTCAGCCCATCCTCATTTTATTTAATTAGGCAATAAATAAACCATTTTGCTGATACTCTGTTACCAAACCTAAATATCATGAAGGACACAACATCAATGAATAGTACTGTGATATAATATTTTTGCCATATTGCCCACACACATACAGATAAATTATTAAGCAAATCCAAGTCTTATACTTACATATTCTGTACAATATTTTGTACAGTTTCTTCATGTCTTAAGGCAGTGTATTGCATATTCTGCTTAATCTCTGGGCATTACCCAATACACACTTGTTCTAAATGTTTTGAATATGTGTGTGTCTGTTACCTTGGTAATATTTTTTGCTCTCAGGATATTCTAATGCTACTGCACCAGTAGTGGCTGGATAGTTAGCTGAAAGGATCCATCACTGCCTGACTTTTTAACTAAATTAATGACAGACATTAGTCTGCTCTCCTGTAGTAAAAACAGTGTCTCATAATAAAGCTCATTTTATCTGCTGAATTAATTTTAATAGTTAACTTGGAAAGGTAACTAATTATAAATTAATAGCAAATGACCAAACTCATAACTCTGAGTTATCTACATTTGATTTACTATAAGTATAGTATGACTGTTAATAGCAAAAGATCAACAATCACTACATTTTGTATAAAATGTCTGCATTTACCCTAACTTTCAACTGCAGCACCCTGAAGCTGACTGAATAAGTACGAGTATTGTTCATGCAGCTTAAATATGCATTACAGTTTCAATTATTGGTAGCTTTTAGGAGGGCTGAGAGATCTGCCAATCATCACAGAGAGAAGCTGGGCTTCTTAGTGGAATAAAATACATCTACTTTGTATGCAAAAGTACCCATGATGGCCTTACTGCAGCCGTTTGTCGGAGCATAATGAAAAATTACATTTTAAAATGTTTTGTAATGCTTTGCAGCATTAAAACAATGTGGGATTGGGCTTCTGAGTGGTGCAAAAGAAAATTGTTCATCTTCTCATCAGGAGATTGTGGCCAGGAGTCTGAGAGCAAAATTGGCCATGCTGTCTGGGTGGGAATGATGGCATTACTTTCTCCCCTGTCAATCAGAGGAACACTAAGCAATCATGGGTGCGTGAGCTCCTGTATGCAGAAAAGGGTAGATAGTGTGTTCCTCAGTGTATGTTATGCTGCCCTGTGATACTGCAGCGCTTGGTTGGTAGCTGCCGTGTGACAGAGGAGAATTCCCTTGCCAGTGGGGGGGAATTTGGAATAACTAAAATTTGATGAAAATGGGATGAACATCCCAAAAAAAGAAAGAAAAAGAAAAGAAAAAGAAAAAAGTATGTTTGAATATGCCGTAGGGCTGCACTACCACTGGCTGCCTAAGAGTTAATGGAGGCAAACATTTTTGAAAGTATAGATAAAATGAATCGCGCAACAGCACAGTGAGGTTTTTTTTTAACTCGCTAGAATAATAAATTACATCATGAATAATGTAAACATAACACAGAAACATTTCCTTGTGGCATTTTTAATGGAATATTGGGGGAAACTGTTGCCTTTATATTACACGTATGCAAAAGGTCATCTTTAGAGGCAAAGACTGGTGCCAAGCAGCTGTTGGTTCAGGCACTGCATATTTGTGAGGATGTTTGTGTGTATCTGTGAGTGAGTGTGTAATAAGGTGGTCCTTACCACAGTGGCATATCGTCATGTCTCATTATTATTCCACTGAATTCCATGAGTGACTGGTATGCATGGGTGAGTGCTTCGTCTCTCTGGGTGAATATAAACTCTGATTGCATCTCTGTCAGCAAGGAGATGGCACAGACACATACACAGGAGGCTGACAAATACATCCTTGTCATCTGCCAGACGTGCTCATCCTCCAGGTACCTTCACACACCCTTATGATTAAGACAGCAGTTGTTCTGCCAATTCCATCCCAGGTGGTGGGTGCTGGTCCTCATCAGCCATAACTGTCCTCAAAAGTAAATGACCATGTCTGTTTTCATCACAGTCTCTGCTGGAGTGCTTTTGTCAAGATCCCCTACCTGACAGAATAAATTGAAATGTAGAATTTTTCCTGAATATTGACAATTTCCATTTGCCACCACAAAAGAAATGGCAAGAAATGGTGCCTTTTTAGAGCTTCAGTCGTAACCATCTACATTCCATACCAGCCAAAATGAGAGCAGAAATTAGCACAAACAGCTCAATTCTTTGTAAGTAAGATCTTAAGAACCAGAAGAATGGGTAGGTCAAGGCTCACTGAATATACAAAAGAATCAATCAACCTTGATATAGGGTATTAATGGAAGGTGTGAACACTTGATTTAGAGGCCAAATTATTCACAGACATAAGTAGTATAGCCGGATATTGACATATCCATTAAATGCAGTCTGGCCATCATTCTCTTCACAGTGTATTGGTGCTTTAGTGTGTAAAGTAGTGATGATGCCAGGACTGTGCGTTTTTGCCTGCTGCAAAGAAATGTGTTGGGGAACACAAGAGAAAAGCCCTCTACAATTATTCATTCAATTTTATATTGGTTATAGAATGATCAAATATATGCATTCCTTTTCCCCAAGCCGCAGTTTTGACTGAGCTGTAGAATAGGCAGTGGGCTCCATAAAAAAAAAAGCTTGATTGCCTGTTTCAGAAAATATAGACCCTTTCATTTGGACTGATTGTTTTGATAAAAACAAGGTCACATACATTATTCCATTCATATACCTGTCTGTGTTCTGCAGAGGTCTTTCTATGGATCTATGAATATTTTGCGGGCAAGTATTTCTATCTGGATGCGCATAATAAAAAGTTCCAGGGGTATAAATTCCACAGAGTAGTATACTGTTTATCCAAACAGCTGAAACACTGAAACAGAAGAGTTAAGACTGCTGCTCTGGGATACAGATGCTGAATTCTTGAAACGGAAAACAAATATAAATGTGACTGAAAATGTGCAAAAATTAAATTTGGCCTTTATTGTGGTTCGCCCATGCAAGACATCAGGTGCATACACATTTACCTAAAGCTTGATTTTTTTGTTTCTCATGTGCATGCAGAGGTTTTAGTTGCTCACATGACAGTGTCAGGATTTCATTCATACTGAAATTGTGTTTCACCTTTTTGTTATTCACTTATTTTTATATGGGTCATGAAAACATGTCCTTCTCATGAAAAGTTATTTCATGCAAAGTCCCATTTATGTACATCAATAGGTAGAAGAAATACTGCCATGTGGGTCATATAACATCTTTTAAATAGTATTTGCAATCAGAGAAAAAAGCCAGTATTGTAGTATCAGTTATTTTGCAGATGTTGCAGAAATGCAGATGTTGAATTAGTTTGATAATGAGTAAACCAGAGGTGACAGTGGCAAGGAAAAACTACCAGAGATGACATGCGGAAGAAACCTTGAGAAGAACTTATCCTCTTCTGGGTGATGGCAAAAGTTCAAGTACTGTGGAACGAGACCATTGTGACCACATGGCACAATTTACAAGCTTTCCATATTAATAACGTTAAGATAAAACACCTTTATGACACTGAAAAACATTAAAATAACATGTTAATAATAGGGAAAATTACACCTTATATTATAAAACCTGATCTGCTGATCTGCTAAGAAGTTTACACACCCCTGTTAAAATGTCAAGTTTTTGTGATGAAAAAAAACTAAACCAAGATAAATCCTGTCAAATCTATTCCCGCCCTCAGTGTGAAATTACAACGTATAAACATTGAGTGAAAAACAATCAGAAACTTTTAGGGAAAAATATGAAAAAAATGAAAAGAATTACAATAACCTGATTGCATAAGTGTGCACACCCTTTTATAATTGGAGATGTGGCTGAGTTCTGAGTAAATCACTTTCAATCTCATGCACAAAAGTAATTATCATACAGCTGTCATCAATGAAATTATTCTGATTAACCCCAAATAAAGACCAGCTGTTTCTGTAGGATTTTCTTGATATCTTCTTGGTTTCAACTGCAAAGAGCTGACAAAGCCTGTACAGGGTCTCACTGTTGAAAGGAATCGATCAGGAGAGGGGTACAAAAAAAAATTCCAAAACATTAGATGTACCATGGAACACCGTGAATGCAAGTGGAGAAAATGGAGCACTATAGTGACATTAACAAGAACAGGACATCCCTCCTAAATTTACAAAAGACAAGACAAACGTTTACCAGGGAGGCTGCCAAGAGATCAACAGCAACATTAAAGAAGCTGCAGGTTATATATCTGCCAAGTACTGATTATTCTATGCATGTGACAGCAGTCTCTCGTATTCTTCACATGTCTGGGCTATGGGGTAGGGTGGCTAGACGGAAGTCTTTTCTCACAAAAAACATCTAAGCTCAACTAAATCACCCCAAACCATGTGGCAAAATGTGTTATGGTCTGATGAGACCAATTCCTAAAGTTATAATAATTCCATAATTCCAAAAGGTATGTTTGGCGCAAAAAAAGCACATCAACAAAAGAATACCATACCCACGGTGAAACATGGTGGTGGCAGCATCATGCTTTAGGGCTGCTTTTCTTCAGCCAGAACTGCAGATTTTATCAAGGTGGAGGGAATCATGAATAGCTACATATACCAGCTAATTTTAGAGCAAAACATTCAGGTGTCTGCTAGTAAGCTGAAGATGAAAAGAAATTATGGCTTTCAGCACAATGACCCAAAGAATACATCCAAATCAACAAAGGAATGGCTTAACCAAAAGAAGATCAATGTTTCTGAATGGCCTAGCCAGAGCCCAGACCTGAATCCAACTAAAAATCTGTGGGGTGACCTGAAGCGGGCTGTGCACAGGAGATGCCCTCACAATTTGATGGATTTAGAATGTTTTTGCAAGAAGGAGTGGGAAAAATATTGCCAAGTTAAGATGTGCCATGCTGATAGACTTATACCCAAGAAGACAGAGTGGTGTAATAAAATCAAAAGGCGCTTCAAAAAAGTATTAGTTTAGGGGTGTGCACACTTACGCAAGTAGGTTGTTGTAAGTTGTTTCTTTTTTGTTTCCCTAAAAAAAAAGATTGTTTTTCACTTTATTTGTATACTTTGCAGTTGCACATTAAAGGTGAGAAAGGATCTGACAGGATTTATCTGAGTGTCAATGTTTTACTTCACCAAAACCTGCCATTTTATCAGGGGTGTATAGACTTTTTATATCCATTGTAGACTTCAGTTATGGCCCCTCAATTATGGCCCTTCAGAGTCAATTATGGACCTAAAGGATTTGAATCACTTTACTGATGTGGTTATATTGTTCTCTACATAATTAGGTACCGAATTGGCCAACTTTAAATGTCAGAATTTTCTGTCTAATATTTTCAATTTGTCTTTGACCAAATGACATAAAGACATCGCTACTACATGCTTTTCACCTAATCCTCATTAACTTTGTACTAAATAAGAATCTAAGATTATTTTCGTTGTCTTTTATAACAGAGAAGAGATAAATTGATTTAACAACAATAAGAGTCTGTAGTTTGGAATCATGCCAGTTTATTTTGACACCTTAGTCTGGTCTGTTTTTGTAAGGCTGATTATTATACCAGGGTGATAGTTTCTCCCCCTAATGATTTTCTTTCTGTTTAAAGTTGTCACTAGATTGATTGCAAAAACCATCTGGAAATTCCCTCAGAGGGAATCGCTCAAATCACTAAGAGGCCAGGGCACCATCAGGAGACCGTAATCAGCCTTTGTTATTTAGTGTTATAATAAAGTAGTGTTGTTGAAAGAAATAAGAAAGCATATTTTCAGTGAGTGTGAAGGTTGAGGAATGCGCAGCTTAAAAGAAGCTGACTTATTTTGACAGCTGTGGTCTAGAGATTCAGCTTTAGGTTCATCATAAAAAAAACTACTGCCTTAAACAGTAATCAAGATTCATTTAATCTCATGCCTAGATCAGTGTACGTAATAAAATGGTAAGCCTATGCCAACTGTATTTATGTACATTTCTATACACTGACTTGCCATTTTTTTAAGTATAGCATCATCTATTAACCAGTAACCCAGCAAATTAGTGTATAATTAGTTGCCATATCACAGAAACCAAATCAACCTACAATTAACATTAAAATCTTTTTTTGTTATCCAGCGTCACAATACAAATATTGTTCTCACTGAGGAAATAGGAAGCATTGGATGGGAAAAGTGTAGAGAGAGAGAAAAATGTGGCATTGTCAAGGTATTGTAAAGTGAGATGTATCGACTTGATCCCTTCACACCAGTGTATGATCTGGCATTCAAGCTCCACTTTGTGAGCCTACTTTTAGTCACAATATCAATTTCTGAGAATTTCACTGGACAGGGATGCAGTGAAAGTACAAGGGTGTGCTGCTAATACATTAATCATGCATACTGACCCCATAGAGAATTTGTTCACCCAGTACTCAGGGACCTGTCAGCATCTGACACCTGATTGCTCATCCGTGGAATCTGCTTGGTACTTGTACACTAACATGGCACTCATCAGCATTCAAACGGAGATGGATGTGCTTTTCTAACCATGGAATCAAGCAGATAACAAGCCTGTGAGTTTCCTCCTGCAATAGTGTGCTACAAGTTTTATCAGTTAAATAAAGTTTACAATTATTTCACTACTTTAGATAAGAATCGCTGGCTTAGGCACAGGAAACGGTAATGAAATGGCTGTGCAAAACAAATATTCTCAGCTGTGGATTGTCTGTTTTCCATTTTATTTCTCTATTAAAAACTTCTTCCACATAACTGAAGAAGATTAAACAGGACAGTAGACAATGCTACCAATAACCTGGATTATTCTAGATTAAAATCTGATACCTTTATATGCCCTACATTTATTCATTATGATTGTAAAAGATTACAAAACTAAAAATGCATAGTAAATTTGATATGCGCTGGCATTATTGTGAGCTTGTGGTATACTAATGGCATTATTGTGAGTTTGTGGTCTACTACATGGGTAGTGAGTGAGGGTGAACATTGACACACATCTTGGGAGACAGTAATTCTAGTATTGAACTTATTACTATTCTAGCCACATTTGACTGTATCATTAGAACAGACACATGGCCTATAATTTCAGTTCATAATTTCTGCTCAGCAGCAGCAGTGAATATGCTGCAGGATGGGATTAATGCTGCCTATTCAAAAATAACGCTGTATTCACTGCTTGACAGATGATTAAATGATCCATTTTCCAATACATCTACCCAAGAGAGGGACCAGACTATTCCACAACTAACCTATTAAGACCTCTTATGTGTGTTTGTGAGTGCATTGAAGCTGCAGCCTGATAAATGATCATGCATACTGCCTGCAGTGACTGATGCAGACGCCCTTGGGTTGAAATCAGTGCCTCTCATAGAGACCAGTGGCATCACTAGTGCAGTCTCATGAGATTTTATTCATTAAAACATGCATACAGGCCATGCAGATCCTGGTATTGTTTCTGAAAATACAAGGTTGTTGGTGGGTAGGTTTCCCCTCTTCACCTGTGTATGACCTCCAAGCCCTAGGGTTGCAAATTTTAGGTGAATTTCCATGATCCATTATTGCTAATGTTAACAGTTATCAATTAATCACTGACAAATGCAACACAGCTTGTGAGGCTTGTAATATAGAAATACTTATTTTTCCCCACAAACATAAAATTATGGAGAAATGAATTTAAAGGAAAATGAAGAATAAGTCAGCTGCTTGGAGAAATATAGAGTCAGGGTTGGTACATGCACATGAGGTTTGTGATGTAATGTTTACTCAACATAGGTAGTTCGTTGTTCTTTGTACATTCCAAGATATAAAAGAAAAGTTCTCTCTCAGGTTCTTCTTATATTTTGTATCTTCCACCAAGTTCTGCTATACGGACCTGTGGCTTACCTTGGTACTCACCGTCACATCCATAAGCCACAAGACCTTCTGAACTCTCTAAGAAGCCATTATGAATCCTTTCTGTCTAGAAGAGAGAATTGGTATGGGTAGATTTCCAGCCTGACTGGGAAAAGATTTGGACCAACTTCAACCTGACATCCAAATGCTTAGCTCATCTAGTACTGCATTACATAAAGAGGTATGCGATGACTGTATTCCAAAGCCTATACTGCAGTTTTTGTCTAAATTCCATGTAAGGTATGGATACATTTCTGCATATGTTTATGGGCATTTGTTATGCAAACTCTATATCTCATATTAGACCCATGTCTTTTGTTTGCTAAATGATGTCTCCTCTCTACTCTATGTTTCATCTCATCATATGTACGTTTACTGCTGCCAAAAAAAAGCTATTCTTAAATTATGGCTCAAACCAAATAATTTTAGGCTCCTCATTTAATTGCTATTCTGCACCATTTAGTTTGATCTGTGAAAATAATAGTGATTAAACTGTAGCAAAACATAAGGAACTCCAGGTGTTCAAAAACCTTTGACTAGAAGTATTCTTTATACTTGATTATATACTTCTTTGATGTTTGTTAAAAAAAAAAAATAAAAAAAAAATCCCAAGAAAAGAAAGAAGAATTTGGATGTATGTCTGGGTATTTTTTAGTTATGTTATTGTTTTTCTCCAGTGAAGCTTAAATAGGCTTATTCATTAATTCGTTATTAGATTTTCCATATAACAGCTAATCCAATAAAAGTCACATGGAGTCAGGAGAATTCATTCTTTTAGGTTAGTAAGCACTGGATGGGCGGTGCTCATACTTTGTACTTACTTATTGTCTATTCAACAAATCACTTAAAGCAGTTCTCTGATTAATAGCTTATAAGTGGTCATACTATGATTCAGAGCCATGGCTCCTAGGTTTCATGGTCCCTGTTCCTCCTACTCATGTCTTATGACCGTATTCTGGGTTATAGTCCTAGTTCCTACACTCTTCAGTTCCACACTTAACATTCTTCATTTTTATTCATTATTCCTTTGAAGGAATTGATAAAAGTTCTGTGTAGAAGCCTGCAACAGAGGATTTCTCACATTTACAGAGGATTTCATTGCATTTATTTAGCATAATGTTTGTGACAAATATTTTATGGTGGGTTGAATTTCGGCCAAATTTCCATGTGCCAGTGCATTAAGCAGTTCACCGCAGGTGAGCTGAAAAAAGACTGCATAATTGAGTGCTGCGCTAGGTTTTATAAGAGAGAATGCAAGGGCTCAATCAGTGTCTGTCTGAATATAAAAGAATCGGTAGATGTAAATGATACTCAGCAGATCAGAAGAGGAAAAGAGAGTTGTTAAAGGACAGCATTTCCTAGTTTAGCCCAGGCGTGAATGTGGCCACAGATGGAGCTTTCTATGGGTTTGATTACTGTGAAAGCATGAGAACACATTATGTTTACACAGTTTTGCTGCACACTATTTATAGGACACAGTTTTGGCCCTTAGAGAGAATTATTCTGTTAAGGACATCTGCTGCTCCTAAGCACAGGTGATCGGCCTGCAGCACACTATTAGCTATGACAGAAGAGTAATACATAAAACAACGATGTAATACATAAAACAATGATTTAATACATAAAACAATGAATTAATACATAAAACAATGTACCAGATAGGCACATTTGTATGTATGCATGTGTAGCTTGTTAAAGACTTTTGTGGAATGTCCTTTTAACTGTTATTGAAAGGTCCAAGAAGTAATAAATATCCCTCTAATCTACCTGGAGACATTTCTAGACGCTTCAACATGGGCTGTTCTAGCTTCAAATCAGTAAATTTGCCAGTGCATGGTCTCAGATTAGCTGCAACTAAGATTTCAAATTTAAAATCTACTTTCATCATAGATCAGCATGTTTATAGATTTACATTTCTGCATATCATTATTCTTGTAGCTGCCCTCCATGGAATATTAAGTTCTTGTTTCACCCAGATGTATTACTGCTATATTGAAATCTATCAGATTTTTTTTTTTCTCATTTTTCTCTTCTTCAATCCTCTTTTGTTTTTTTCCTCCAAGGTTTCAGCAGGAATATTCTCTGCGTTATAGGTTGGTATCTCATTTCACCTACCTCTAACCCCTGTATCTAATAATTTAGGACTTTTATAGTCCCAGACTAGCAGTGGTGAAAATGATGAGCAGCTTAGCATTCAGATGGAATAGCATTCTGGGTTTTCATTTCTTCTTGTGATCTCACTTAGATAAACTGTGAAAGCTTTCTGGCCCTCACTACTGTGCTAGATATTTCAGTAGTCAGTCTCTGCTCAGATTCAAAGCAGTGCATTGATTTAATTTACACTAGACAATGATTATATTATTGGATTGTTTACTTGTTTGTAGCATGAAAATATTAATAACCAAGCCCTCTGCTGTCATGCTGTCAGCATACTGATCCAGGCACAGCAGGCCAAAAAGCTAGCAGCATTTCTTTTGGAAAGAGTCCTAAATAGCACCTCTGTCAGGGCTAATTGGACTTCTCACAGAGATTCGATGGGCGCTAATTCTGTGCCTGCCCGCTAACACATTTCTGACAGCTGTGCTGATAATTATCATTTTCATTAGTCATTATCACTCTGTTAGTTAGATTAGTTTTTGGTTTTTTTTGGTTCTGCATTTCATATTAATAAACAGGACTGTAGGACTCAAGTCCAGTTTTGGTCTCTGTCTCAGTCTTGTATTGTTCAAGTTTTCTTCTACTGGTAACCAATTACATGCCTAAATCTATTGCCCAAATATTTTTTTTGGATTTTGCAGGATTCTAGGTAATTTTGTTCTGGCATATATGAAACTGAAGTAAAGGTTTGGCTTCAAAAAGGATTTGATGGTTATCAGCCTCAATGTTGACTCTGTCTTGCTTTCATTTGGACTCTATCTTGACTTGGCCTTGACCCCCTTTAGACTCAATCTTGATTCAGTCTAGGCTAGTCTTGGTCTTGGAATTTACTTGACAATGGAGGTTTTGACTAAAGCCCTGTTAATAAAGACATATCGGTCTGCTGGAATGACAGAGATATTAGGTTGTCAATCATGGGTAGTACCAAATTTGCACATTTTTCTACAGATGCAACGGTAGATTTGTCTACAGATGTAAACTGACCATTATATTTTTACAAGGCTGAAGTGTAAAAGAACATCTAATAGGTTCAGAAAGATGCATCCATCCCCTAGGATTGCATTCAAGCCAAGTAATATGAATAGTTTATGAGTGTGATGCTACAGCCAGGAGTCCTGTACAGCAGAACTGGCCCTGCTGTCTGAAAGGGAAAGCATTACTCACTCCCCTGTTGAGCAGAGTTACTCCGGCCAAACACAGCATCTGCAAGCTTATGTATACAGAATAGGTAACATTCTCCCCTAGAAGTGTTCTATAAGCCAGTAATGCTATATGAGCAACAGTTTAGAAAGCTGAGGTGGTGTCAAAGAAAGCTCATGTTAGCCTTCACCCCCTCGACTCATCTAGTTGGGAGAATATTGGGAGACAATAGCTAAATTTGGTTTAATAAAGTGTCAGCCATAATCCAAAACAAGAAATTTAAATCTAGTTTAGCATGTGCCGAAAGGTGATTACCATGCACCCTGTATAAATGTAGGATTTATGTCCTTTGTCTAGAAACACATTTAAATTGAACCTATAAATATGATTTTGTGAATGATATGTGATCATGTGTGAAATAACATGTGAAATTACATTTATCCTGGGTTATCCTGGTCAAGACAGAACCAAATCCCTCAAAAAAAAATTACACTATGCTCAGTAATAAGAAAATAAATCAATATTCATTTAATATCATGACAAAAGTTTACTTCATAATCTTTAGAAATTTCCATGTGGTCAATAAATACTAGAATGAAAAGCTTTAGAAATTGCTTTGATGTTTGGTCAACACACACAGTTCCTGCCAGATAAACAAGTCTCCAGAGTGTGGTGTGTATGTGTGAAAGCATGTGTATTTGTAATTTTGTATGCTTGGCTATCTCTATATTTGTGTATGCTCAAATGCATGTAGATTTCCAGCTGTACATGACCTCTCTGTCCCTTTGTGTGTGTATGTCCCTGTGGATGAATATGCATTGCACAGCACTGAGAGATAAATGTAGTGTCTGTGTGTGTGTGTGTGTGTGTGTCTATATGCACACATGTGTTACAGCTACTCAAAAGCTCCTGATCCATGGAAACCTATGCTATGGTTAGACAGTAAAGCTAAGAGGATTTATCTGTTATGTTACCTCTGTGGTTTAAAGTTCAAACCCACCCTGTGTTTGCTAATGGGAAACACAACAAATGACAGCTAATGGCAAAAATTTCACATTGGAAGCATCTGATTAACCCTTGTGTGGCCCTCACTTTTTGCTCCCATTGGGGGTCTGTCTACACAGCAGATGATGCACAAAATCTTACAGTGTGTGTGTACTACAAATGTAGATGTTACAATTGGTACATATAGAAGGTGTTTTTGTGTCCTTTGTTGGTATGCACTCCTGGAATGACTCTTTTTTCCGCCAGCCGCAACCTACAATGGTGAAAAGTCTTTGTTAGACACCTAATAGTCCCAGAATGTTCACAGATTCACACACACACACACACACACACACACACACACACACACACACACTACATACAGATAACAAAAAAGTCACTTACACTTACTTTAGGCACTGGAAGTGCAGCTGGGGTAACAGAAGCCTTCTCCAGAATCCTTCTTGCCATGACTGCAGATGCTTAGGACTTATTCTCTTCTATGGATATGAAGGGTCACAAGTGCCTTACCTTGTGTCTCTGACATGAACTCATGGTTTAATTTCATGTTTACTATGACCTGTCTGTTTTCATGTACTCTTTCCAACAATGTATTACTCTCTGGTCAAACTGATGTAGGATGAGGTGTAAGATGACTGTTAAAAAATGTTTTCCTTCTACATGTTCTTCACAGGAAGTAAGCCAAAGCCACCAAGTTTCAGGTGGAAAAAAAAAGATTTGTTCCATATTTTTTTCTTTTATTAAAAGGGTTAAAGCAATGGTAATCAAAAAGAGTAGAGTTTTATGCCCTGATCATTTAAATGACAACAGACTGCCTGTATAATAGCTCTTTGGTTAAGAGTGAAGTATATGGCAGGGTTGTAGCACTAATTTTATAACTTCCAAACACGGATACACATTTTGGCTGGACAGCTGTTTTATTTATTGCATGTGGATACATGAGCTTTGTTTGCTTGCTTGCTTGCTTGGGTTTTAATTATTCCAGCATTTTTAGAGATTTATGGCTTTTTTATAGAATGTTCCATTAAAACTGGTTGCAATATTTTCAGAAGTTAGTATGAACTTCCTGCACCTGGCATGGCATTTTTTGAGCCAAATTGCCTTGCCTTGTGCCCCGAGTCCCCGGGATAGGTTCCAGATTCCCCATGATCCTGTATAGGATAAGCAGGACAGAAAATGGATGGATGGATGGATTCCTCCTTGAGTATTCCTTCATCACAGTGCCACTGCAGCAGACATTTAAACAGGACATAGCATGTGACTGGACTTCCTGTTGTCAGACAGTGTATGACACTCTAGAAAGACTCTTTGCTTCCTCACCAATGTTAACTCACTTCCACTCAGACTGCCAAACTTTTTCTGTGATGCAGCACTAATTGCCATGGGAGCCTTTCTCTCCCAGCGACAGAATGGGCTTGAAAATTGTGCTTTGCCTCCTGCGTGCAACTGAGCAAAAGTACTCTGTAGGAGAACATGAAGCGTTACACGCATGGTACCATCTTTATGGCCACAGACACAGTATTACTGCAGGAATTGCAGGATACGTCAGCAGTTAAGCCTTCATGTACCTTTTGAGACTCTACATCAGACCATGTCGTGTAGCACCAGAAATGATTCTCACAATATGAACTGACATGCTAGTGGATATTGCATGTGATAACCAGGCCATCATGTCCTCAAGACTCAGGGGGCATATGCTGGTCATGGTACACAAGGGCTGTCTTGATATTGTCAAACTCACTGTTATTGGCATGTGGTGTGGTGGCCAGGCATAGATCGCAACCTGAAAGAGCACTTGGGACCAACAACGTATCAGTTGACTGATGGATTTCATTGGTGTGCCTGCTGTCTTCAGAAATAGAATACCCAGTGTTACAGACCCAGGCTGAGGAGGGTGGCAGTGATACACCTGTGTTACTAATCTCCTCCTGCTTTGGAAACCCAGCTTTAAATGTTACTGTCAGTGCTTGATAGTATTTGAAAAAGGAAATAAGGTGGAACAGAGGGAAGCAAGTAAATGAATTTTAAGAGCACAGTTTAGACAAAAGCATTTATAACAGAATTATCTTTTTCACTGAATACTAGACTGAATACTGGCCTACACATGAGCCAGCTATCTAGCATCATTTGGCAAAGTGATAGTAATGTTACAGCCACATTATTTATTTGGTTGGTTTTAGAATTTTTTTGTAATAAATGCAGCACAGTGGTACAACTAAGCTCTGAAAGATAAAAATGTGATGTTCCACATGGCCAAATGAAACGCAGAATACACCAGCAAGTAAGCTATATGTCATCTTATTGGGAAAGTGTTTTGCATGTGCACAGATGTTGCAAATTAGCTAAAAATGTGTGTGTGTGTGTGTGTGTGTGTGTGTGTGTGTGTGTGTGTGTGTGTGTGTGTTTTATAATGGCCTATATGTGTGGTTTCTTCATGCTATGTATTTTATACTGGATATGTTTTTTAATTTTGTTTCAATTGTCTTTTTTTATCTACAACCTTATCAAGGTTTATAAAGATAATAAAGTTAAAACTGGTGCCTGGGCAGCACTCCTTTTAATTAAAAAAAGTCCTGTTCATGGAATACAGATAAGCATCACTGCAGATTAAGGTGTATGTGATGTCTGTGTAAATTGATGCTGTGAAAGTGATACAATCTATTGATCATTAACAGACCCCTGTGCCACCATAGGGCAGTGCACCACTTGGAAACTGTAATCTTTGAATACCAAAACATTTATTTTCTTGAAGGAAATGTTAGGAATGGTTGTTGGGATTGTTATAATGACAGCCTTGTAAAATCAAGATAGCCAAGGTAGGACATGTGGTGTGTGTGTGTGTGTGTGTGTCTGTGTCTGTGTCTGTGTGTGTGTGTGAAAACGTCTGTTTATAGGCATGCCTCCAGGTATAATTAGCATGGGGAGAGTGGCTCCCTGCTTCCCCTGTGCCTCGATATCAGCCTCTAATCACCAATTAGCACCTGCATATGGCATTCAAGGGCTCAGTGAGGTTATAACGTCTTCTGCCAAAACTCTTTCCTTATAGACCTATCAGTGCAGTATAATGGAGTAATAATAAAAAGAGATTATATAGAAAAATGTTTTTTGGATTGAGCCTGTAAAAATAACATCTTCCAAATCTTCCTTTGGAAATGTAGGTGGTTGCCTTACTTAAGGTTTGTGATGTGTATAATCCATTCTCACACTTCTGTTTCCCCATACATCATTTCTTTCTGTCTTGTTTTGTGTAGGGTCTTACAGCAATTTAAGATTTCCCCAGAACTAATTTATCAGCTAGTCAGTTCAGTCAGTGTATCTCAGCAATGCAGCTTACAAGATGTGATTCATAGCTTCATAATGGAGTTTTATATCCCTGCATGATTGATCCTGTGAGGGATATGATAATTAGATTAGGAAATCATGTGTTAAGAGACAAAAAAACACAACAGAGTGCAGT
>CM040981.1:18327470-18376984 GCA_022985145.1 Pangasius djambal
TATAGCGCTTTTAACAATGGACATTGTCACAAAGCAGCTTTACAGAAATAAATGGATTAACAAAAAATATATTATAAATATTTGAATTTATCACTGTGAATTTATCCCTAATGAGCAAGCCAGTGGCGACGGTGGCGACGGTGGCAAGGAAAAACTCCCTGAGATGATATGAGGAAGAAACCTTGAGAGGAACCAGACTAAAAAGGGAACCCATCCTCATCTGGGTGCAACAGATAGTGCGATTAAATAAATAAATCCCTTCTATTATTGTGCGCTATAAGGACAAGTAGTGCAAGAAGTCCTTTTGGTTAAAATCTATCCACTGTCCACTGATGGAGTCCTGAGTATGAAGCTGCTCATGGCAACCGCAGCCCCAAAGCCACTACAGCAATCGCAGTCCCAAGCCATTACAGTACATCTCCCCATATGTGATCTCCAAACCATCTCTACAGACCCCAGGTGGCACCATCCCCAGCAATCCAAATGGTTCTTCAGGCCGTCCATATGGGGCCCCAGCAGCAGCGAGCGAACTCAACCGATGAGAACTCCAACCAGAAGTAGGGCATCAGGATGGGTCAAGCAGCGAGGAGGAGCAGAAGGGGTCAGGATCACTGGCAACTCAGAAGTAGCATGTGTAGCTCGACCGAGAGTGAGGGAGAGAAAGAGATGGAGAGAGAGGAAGAGAATGTTAGATAAGCGTATGTAATGTTAGATAAGTACTGTAACTTTAAACATTATTCTTTCTTCTATTCTTCTACTTTACATGTTATTGATTGGACCTACAAATACCCTGTATATATCTTGTATATATGTGTGTCTTGTGTTAAGCCATTGTTAAATGTTTATCTTCTCAGTGATGTTCTTGTTTGTGTGGCAGGGCCTGCCTGCAGGACCGTGTCCCCGAGGACAGAGTGTGAGGAACCCAAGCCTGAGAAGCTGGCAGACAAGGGCAGTGAAAGTGGAGCTTCTTTGAATGAATTGTCCACCTCCAGCTCAGAGACCCACTCAGAGGCCACATCACCCCAGGATGGAGGCTCCATCTTGGTGCCTCGTGAGGAGGTAGTTGGAGGCTCCCTAGCACCTTGTGGAGCCCTGCATTCAGTATCTCGTCCCCCCAGTACCCTCACCCTCGGCAGGCCACCCAAAAAGGGTGCCTCCGTGCAGTGGATGGAGCTTCCAGATAAAAGGCGCAACAGCGAGCTCTTCCAATCGTTGACCAGTGGTGTGGGGCTACGTGAGGGTGGACTCGTGCGCAGAAAGACTCTGGAAAGACCCAACGTTCAAGAGGAGATGAAGCAGTGCATTCGGGATTTCCGCAAGATCAGGATTCCTCAGGCATTCCCAGAACGGAAGCGCCAGTGGCAGTCAGAATTGCTCCAGAAATATGGGCTCTAGAAACACACTTAGTCAGGAATTCTGTGGTGTGGTGTTTTTTTTCTGACGTTCTGTTTTTAGTTTTAATTTATTTTTAAACAGGTTATTTAAAAAGTGCAAGGAAGGCAACAAGGCTGTTAAAATGGCTGTAATCTTGGATGAAAGTGGGTAAAAAACATTTGAACTATATTGTAGCCTTATGTTCAAACTTAAAGCAAAAAGGGAAACGAATCAAGCATCCTCAGCAGAATAAAAAACTATTGATGGAGAGGACTGTTTTTTCCTCAACAGCCCATTTAGCAGACACTGTTGCTAGTAAATCAGTCAAACTGAAAACACATTAAATACTCTCTTGTTATGTTGCTTTGTCTATAGAATATCTTTGAGCACTTGCATCGATACAGAGTTTATGCCTTGTATAGGTCTTGTACAGTTCCATTGTGCAAATGTGGGCATTTTATACCTCACAATGATTTCCAAATTTTTACTGAGTATCATGAAGCCAGCATGGGATGAATAAAGTTAAGGATAGAGTTAAAGCTATTTCTCTCAAGTACATAAAATTCACGTTACATAGTGCAGTGATGTTAATGTTGAACGATTTAAATGAACTGCGTATTGGATGGTATCTAAAAGCTGTGGTCCATATGGCTCACTGTTTAATATGTGGTTTTAGTTTGTAAAGTGGTCTGTGCATAACAATGTTTGTGTATATTTCTAAAGGAATAACTTCAGACAAGTATTAGTAAAATACAGCAACTATACAAAATGTTAGTTTTAATAAAGCACCACAAAGTCTTAAATTTTAGGGCTTTTGATAGATGCCAAATCACTTAACAGTATGCTTATAGTACAATTTACAATAAATGCTGGATTGAGATTTCTCTTTCCAGAGCACAGGTTTGAGAAGCACAATGACACTGCTGTCTCTGTGAAACCTTAGTTGCAGTGTTCCAGTAAGTTTCCAACAAGAGCTAGTGTTAGTCTATTGTGACATGTGAAATACAAGCAATGGAGATTTTCTTCTGTAATAAAATGTGTTGCGTAAATGGAAAGAGAAAAATCAGTTTGTCTGCTTTGTGTATGATTTCTTAAATGTGTGGTAAGTTAAAATAAACAAGGGCTGATTAAATGTTTCTGAAAGTAATTTATGATTGTATTATAGTATTTATGGATAAACTGGATAAACTGCAGGTACTATGTGATAATAGCCTGCCTTGTTTCTGGGAAAAGCCAGACTTTCACACCAAGTCCTAGCATGAAAGTCTTACTATCTGTAAATCTGTGAAAATGCTGCTCACACACTAATTCCTGGTTCAAAGACAAAAGAGCTTCATCCAAATGACAGTGCCAAGTGGAAATTAAGAAGATGAATTAGAGAATTCAAGATGTTCAAGTCTGCCAAAATGAATTGCATGACAACAATCCACGGAAAATCTGTGCCTATCACAGTGAAAAACACATCTGATTGAACAATGCAAGGGTACAAATGTGTGAAACATGAATTTCTGGTAAGACTCAGGCACATATACATACACAAAAGTCTAAGTTTTATCATGCACTATGCTACAGAACACAGATGCCAGATGTTGCCGGATAAATGGCATTTCTCTCCATCATTCACACCTAATTAGGGCTATTCAAAGACTGTGGTCAGCTAAAGAAAAGAAAATCTTGGCAGTACACTGCTCACAGAACACAGCAGATCCAGAGTAAGAGCACACATGAGTAGTTTTGTGTGTGTGTGTGTGTGTGTGTGTGTGTGCTTATGCTCTTGGCAAAGTAGTCAGTCAGAAGTCTGTCAGTACTTTTTCAAAACAAATAATATTGTAACTTTCCAGCTCACTTGCTGCTTTCTGTTCAGCTTTAGCTTTGCTCACTCACACACACACACACACACACACACACACACACACACACACACACACATACCCATTTGCTTCCTGAGCTCACTGCTCAGGAATCAAGAGATCACATAAATACATATGGGGCAACAGGACATAGGTGTGTTACATTAGTCATTACCCCTCTAGCTCATCTCTAAACACTTCCCTCCCAGTGCAGAAATACGTTAACGCAACCCCACCTGCTACAAAGAGCATTTCAATTGCTTCAAGTGTACAACAAAAGATTAAAAATGGACACATGGTGCTCTGTTTTCCCTGACAACTTGTGAGAAGGGTATATCTCATTTCAATTCAGTTCATTTCCATTTTATTTGTATAGCACTTTTAACAGTAGACACTGTCACAACGCAGTTTTACAAAAACCCAGATGTAGATTTTTATTTAGCTCCCCAAAAAGGAAGCCAGAAGCTGCAGTGGCAGGGAAAAACTCCCTGAGACGACATGAGGAAGAAACATCGAGAGGAACCAGACTCAGAAGGGAATCGCTTCTAGGTGACACTTCTAGGGATTGTAAATCATTACTCTTCCTCTACAAGATATACAATAACATCAAACAGTAAATGGGTTGAAAGGATATACAGTATGAGCACAACTGTCTTTATAATTATGTCAGCAGTTCTTAGGTACAAGTTTACAGTATCCAGGTGAGATCCAGGTAAGACTTGGGCATAAACTCTTTGGGAAGAGCAATCTTGAAGCTCTAAGCACAAATATCAGGATGAATCACACAGATTCTCCTGTCCAAAGCACCTCCAGTCCTGCTGCATTAAAGATACCTCCAACAGTGTTTAATACTATAAAAACTCATGTGTAGTGGCCTGACTGTTCCACATGGCTGACTTACAGAGAAGGAAATAGTATCAGCCATTACAAGCCACTCAAGAATCCATTCAGTATAATACAAGACTGACAGGACAAGAAGTCCATTGATAGGCTGTAAAATACCCCTTATGCATAGTTTATGGGCAGCTCAAAGAAGAGTGACATTTACAATTATGTGCAAATCTATTAGACCAGGCAGCATATAGATAGTGGAATTGCAAATGTTATCCTGTTCATCTGCTATAAATGCATATAATGAACTGTCATATGAGAAATGAAAATGATAAACTGCTGCCAATAATCGCTCCACTTGTTGACTTCCCTATCAAATTGGCATTAATATTTTATTTAGATTGACAAGAAGATTCAAGAGCACCAAATGTCAATCCTCGTCTAAAAACATTTTCTTTCAACTTTATGAGACATTATTATTTCCTGGAATGTTTTACTTGCAATATTTATATTTTCCCATCAAGCAACAAGAATTTGCTGCACAAGACACACATTTATGCAATTTTGTCCTGAGTAACATATATAGCCTTGGGGAAATGTTTCATCTCAGGATGGAAATATAGAATGGCACTTATACGGACATAATCGAAATAGTAATATAGAGGTTGGAAGATAGCAGTGCAGAAATGCAAACACTGGTATAAAGCCTCCCCTGATGATTTAGTCTAAAATGAAACAGCACTTTTTCTGGTGCAAATTTATTCAGATTCTTAAGGCTTCCAGTTTTCTTGCAGCCTAAGAGATGATATGCAGAGATGTCAAATGGAGGAGATTTATGAATTTTCCTGTCCACTGTTGCTATTATGTAAATGTGGACAGTGTGGGTGTGTGGGCTGAGTGTCATTCTTGAAGCATTGGAACTTGAGGCATTTGAGGGGGGAAACACCGGTGGTATAGAATACTAAAAAAAAAAAAAGTAAGGAATCTTATCTCAGTAAAGGTGTTACAGCTTGAGAGGATGTCATCAGATTTTTCAGCAGTAAGCAATAAATACAAGACAGAAAGCAAGTGTGTTGTGGTGCAGTGAAATTCCCTTCCTCTGAGCTAAACTTTAATCAAGTGCCTTCTCTGAGCCAGCATCATTAGTGTAAGCTGATGTCAGCACTTTTCCATATTGCACTGATTCGTGCTGCTGAATAAATGTTCAAATAATGACAGGTGTGGATTATCAAACAAACATTTTAACTGACACTGCCAGACTTAAAGTTAAGTAATGCTTATAAAAATTTCGCTCACACATCATGTCTGTAATGCATTAATGCGGGTCTTGTCATCATTCAGCACAAACCAAACTGGGGCCCCTGAATCGAGAGATAGTGTGATGAGAAGATTCCCACCACACTTTAGAACAGATATTAATCCTTCAGTACTGTTAGTACTGGTAATAATATAGAAATGGCATATTAGCAGCAAGACAATATCAACATTCCTAGCAAGAACCCTGACGATTCCTTTTCATAAAGAATCCTATTGTCATATTAAATGAAGCAGTCAAAGGTTTGGGTGGATTATTATGCGAAATTATTGAATACATGGATAAAGATAATATAGTCATAAATGTTGTTTAATCAGAACTTTTATTAGAAAATGTAAATGGTTTTACTGTATTATAAGTTAAATTCATTATACATCCAAACTGACAAAATCTCTGTTAGTAATGTGAATTAATTGAGAGTCATTGTTCATTTTATTCACTTTATTTACTCTTTCCAAATGGATACCTTTTTGACATAGTATTATGCATTTTTAAAACTTAATTTTCTACTTTTTGCCTTCTATTAAAAAGGGGGATATGTTTTACTGGTCCAATACACACAAAACAAAATTCTGTGGTACAACCTTCTGTAGTCCCTATTGCTATCACAAAAAAGCTTTTAACTGTAATGTTCCAACAGTTCATTAATTTTTAACTTATTAAGGAATGACACATCATACTTTTTAACTACTTACAGTTACATGCGCCTGTGAATGGGCAGTTACCATAGAAACGATAACGTTTTAGAATAAAACTATTAATATAAACCTGTTATTGGAATTGCAGCTGGCACTACTATCAGAGCCGTGCTCTTATAGAAAATTAATCAAAACCTTCTGACCAATCACTTATGAGAATTCAACAGTGTTGTGGTATAATGAGCTGTGGCAGCAGGGGCGTGGTCAGGCGTCAGCTGCAGATAGAGAGGAGGTGGGTTGAATCGGCAGGTAAAACATTATGATTCTTGTCTGTGGTTCATGGCATTCTTTTCTGAAAGAACAAACAAAGTACATATAAGTAACCTGGTGGTAATCACACACAGGTGAGAATCATCACATTTTACCTGCCAGTTCAACCTGCCTCTTCTCCATCCGTAGCTGACGCTTGACCACACCCCTGCTGCCACATGAGCCTTCAGCTAGAGCATTTGCAACCAGGGTAATCAGATCTGAGTTCAACATTGGTGCTCAGAAGGTTAGCATTATCGCCTTACAGCTCCAGGGTCCTGGGTTCGATCCTAAGCTCCAAAAATATGTAGATAGGTGGATTGTCTATGCTTGATTGTCCCTAGGAGTGAATGAGTATGTGCATGTGTGTGAATGCTGCCCTGTGATGGACTGGAATGCTGTTGGGACAGGCTCCACATCCACTGTGGTCCTGATCCAGATAAGCGATAAAGGTTACTGAAGATGAGAACACTCCAGTGATCAGACTTATGTCAAGTTGACAGATTTGTGTTGCAGCAATGTGTCTCCAACAGAAATAGGAACTTGAAAAATTGGTTGTTGAGATTCAGAATAAATTTTCCACCTCAGTTCTACTCCACAACTGGCATAAAAAAGCCAGACTGAAGTTTGCAGGTGATCACCAGCCTTTTGGAGGAGTGAAAGTCTTGGAGACCATTTGACCCTCACAACGCCCTGACCTGAATCCCATAGAAAATTAGTAGACTGAACTGAAAAATTAAGTCTGAAGAAGGAGGCCCTCAAACCTGGCTGAGCTACACCAGTTCTGTCGGGAGGAATGAGCAAAAAGTATTGTGAGAAGCTTGTGGAAGTCTACCACAAGTGTTTGATTCAAATTCAAGCAATTAAAAGGCAATGCCACCAAATACTAACAAAGTATATTCAAATATTTGACCCACTAAAAATCTGTTTTAAAAAAAGCTGAAATCAATTTCATATTTATTATTTTGAAATTACTATGGACAAGTAATAAATAAGACACCCTAACAGCCTTAAAACAGGAAATGTATGGTAACATGAAATGTCTTTAGCCTGGGTGTATGTAAACCTTTGGCCTCAACTGTACCTAATAAAATGCCCACCTATATAACATTTATTCACACATTTCGAATTGATAAAAGGCTGTATTCTTAAAAGACTTAATGTTATATTCTGTAAGCTTTACCTTGTAACCTGTGTTACTGTTACCTTGCACTAAGCCCTATAACAGGAGTAAATCTGAAAATGCATCTTTTCAAGTAAGATCTCCAAAATCTGAAAATGCCATTTTTGTATAGTGAGGACAAGGCAAAATAGGTTTTTAAAAAACGCTGATGTATGATCATATGATCTCCACAATTTCAAGATGGCGGAACATTTTGCAATTCTGTTTTCTATAATTTGTCATGGGTCAGACACCCAGTGCGCAAACACAGCATGGCATTTTCTCTTGTTTTCACATTTCAGTTTGGATGTAAATGCATGATTAAAATAATAATAATAATAATAATAATAATAATAATAATAATAATAGTGGTAATAGAGTGGTAATAGGGTTGATGTTTCTAACCTTTGTTGGTTACACATCACATGGGAGCTCATCGGAGCACATCTGCACATCAGATTTATATTATAGGGACAATTACGTTTAATCATGTTTAGCATTGAATCTAAAATAAAAGAGATAAATGTGTGTTATGAAATAATGAGAATACGCATGGTTAACTCAGGTCTGCAGATGATGCCATTGGCTTCGTTCTGCAATACAATCTACAGCATGTGAGCAGCTCTCACACTGACAACACATTCTGTTTCTGGACTCCACTTTCACTAGCATCACCGATCTACTTGTGGATAAACTGAGGCAGCCAAGTGTATCTCCATATATCCATCACTGAATTCTCAATTTCCTCTCTAACAGGAAGCAGAATGTCAGAGTGAGTAGCCTGAGACCCTCTCTTTCCTCAGCACTGGCACACCACACCTGGTCACTTTACTGCATAGAGCAATAACACTCTCAATGTAATTGAACAAATCACTCATTGCTCAGATATTTAACTGTACTTTTTCTCCCTACATACAGATTGTACCATTTTTGTAATTACTCACCACTTCCAAGTCAATCGTTGGAACATTTTTCACCACTGGCAGTACTTAGGTATTTAGTATTTTTACACTACACTGTATTATTACTGTAGTATTTTATTTATGCTGTTGTATTGTACTTATTACATTTTGTTACTGCATTTTTGCACTTTAATGTATTGTATCGTATTGTATTGCCATATTGCATCACACTGTTGTATTTTAATTTATGTGAAACCTCACTAAAGGAAATTCTTTGTACATCTCATATTTGCCAAATAAAAGATTCTGATTCAATAACTATTCATGTTTTGTGCTATTTGTAGATTTTATAATTGTTCATGTTTGCAAGAGTTAATTAAGTTACTCTGGAATATTGATAAATTGTTTGATTAAGAAATTCATATAAGAAATGATATAAGACAAGGTGATGTAATTTAAAATAGCTTTTTGTAATAATTTACAAGCATTTTAATATTTTAAAAGTTTTCCTACCGTTTGTGCGCCAGTTTCATTGCTGTGTTGAATTGCTTTGTTTTGTTATGGCAGTGCATGATTATCAGCCCTGGAAGGTCCATTTCCCACAAACATTTTCATTTCCCCTGTTGCTGCTTTTCTGTCTATTTTTTTTTTCTTTCATATTATCTTTCCATTTGCTTTGACCTGAGAAAAGAACCCTGTCTTTAGTCCATATGACATCCTTACAAGCCCTGCAGTCTCTGTACGAGTCAGCTTTGTCTGGGGAAATAACTACACTGCATATTTGATTCTCTCATACAACAAGACATAAACAGACTCAAGTCATCTGAAATGCCATTTCATCTAAACCCTGGTCTACTTTATTTTGCTGGAAAGTTCACCCCTTTCGCCCACCTCTTTCTCTGTAATGGACACTGATTTGTTGTCACTTTTCTCTTCTTCCTTCAGCATCCACTCATTCAGCCATCATTGAATCCACTCCATTGACAAACGTGTTTCTATTCAGAATGAAAAATAGGTTCCATCAATGAGCATTTAAATGGAGCTGGCTCTGCATCCAATTGTAAGAACCAGAAACCATACTTTAGGAGCTTCCTCTTTCATTTTAAAAGTTAGATCAGTGGAACACATCAGAGAAGAGCACAAGAAGAGACGCATGTCCAGTGTAGTAGTTTTATGTGTCTTGTTCAGGTTTATATTAAAACTCATTAAGGATAATAGAAATGGCAAGTTGGCAACAATAAAGTGTAGGTTGGATAGAGTTAATACTTATGCTACCATATCTATATGCCAAGAACCAAATTTAATTAGCAAAGGTTTTCTTCATGAGCCATGCCCTATTTACCAATACCTGATCATGATTGTTGTACGTCTTGGGAATACATTTGAATGATTAACAAAGCATGTAAATTTGCATGGTTTGGTAGATGAACATATTATTTTGAACAAACCACCAAACGTTTTGTAAGCAATTATGAAATAAATATTTAAAATTAACGATAAGGAATGGATGGGAGGAAATACAAAAGAAATACAAAATAAAATTTTAATTAACTGAGTGTAAATTAGTATTCTTTAAATAGACGAAAGGTAGTACTGTTGCCCCTCAAGATGTTGCTGATCATTTTGTTGGTATGAGTCCTTCCACTGATCTTACTCAGTTCAAGCGCACCAGTCCAAAATGAGATACTCATACACAAGACTCTCTCTCTCTTTCTCTCTTTCATTTTATCCTCCCACATTCCCTTTCATTCTTTTTCCTCTTCCAGGAACACACTGACACTATACACAAACCCATCTGTCCTTATATCTACTGCAGTAGATGCCGTATTGCTATTCCAAATCACTACCCTTGAAATACTTGCTTGTCTTAATATTACTACTATTTATCATCCCAAATACAGAGGTGCTCTCAAGGCCGTCCAAGCAATCACCCAACACTACTGTGCAACACTAGTGCTGTATGGAAAGCCAAATCTCAATCCATTCCAGTCCCCATAGGAGTAGCTCTCAGTTGCTAGCGCAGGAAAATCCCATCTGGAGCCAACTTGCCTTAATTACACTGGTAATTGGTCAGCAACAAACACATTAATACAGCAACATTACAAACTAACAACATCTGTCAAAACTGCCAGTATACACCTTGTGGATGTATTTACTTATTATAGCAGAATCCAACACTATATTAGGTCCTAAGGGTGTTTATCTTTGGCTCGTTAACTTCACTTTTTGGCCTTAACAAATGAGCAATTTTATTGTCTACATCAAAGCTTCTCTGAAGCAGCACAGAAATCTGAGCAAAAATCTGTCACGTCAGCGCCAGAATCCACCACAAAATCCACTTCCAAGAACACGCCACGGCCTACAAACATGGCTGCCACGGACTACAATCCCCAGCGCAACACTCCACCGGCACGTTCCCAGTCACCCATTTTCTAACCATGCACACCTTTTCCCAATCACACACCCTACATAAACACAGACTCTTACAAAGACTCTTGCGAAGTAATACTCAGTGTGCCTTTACCTGATTTACCCAGCCTTGCATTGTATATCTCACTTCTCTGGTTTTTGATCTTGCCTTGGTGCTTAGTTCTCGGATGTTGGATTTGTCTACATTGTGCTGTTTGCTGATCGGCTGACCTTCTGCCTGTCCCTGTTTATGGTTTTTGCTTCAAGTTTTGGAACCGTTTGCTAATATCCTTTAAAAAAAAAAAAAAAAAAGCCAGCCTGTAATTGTATCCATCTCCGACTCCATCACATGACAATCTGCATGAGTTGCCAAACTGTCTGGGGCATTTAGTGTGTTCGGTGGTAGTAGCACAGGTGAAATCTTTCTGGAAATGAATTACAAACTCAAGCTTGAGTTTAGTAAAAATGGGTTCTTGAAGGGTTCTCAGCTTCCAAAAAACAGAGATACTCTGTTGTAGAGTATCTACATAGAACCAAATGTTCAAACAAGCAAATATTTTTGCCAATAAAACTATACTATCTCAGAAGTGATCAATATATATAATGGAAATCAGTAGTGGTGATGGAGAGCTTTAATCCATGTGCTCGACCTGACTCACAATAGATAAAATCATTAGCCAAAGTGAATAACTGTGAAAGTTCTGAGCTGATTTAGGGAGATGCACAGATAAAAGAAGAAACCACTTCCTTTATGTCAATAAAATGCCTTAGAAATAAGAAACAAATCTCTGGATTAGTGTGAGATTTGTACCTTTTGGCTATGAAACATTCTATTACTTGGTGCAGTCTTGCTGGGAAAAAGAAAATACTGTATCTTTGACAGGAAAAAATTGTTACTACCGATAATCATTTCTCAAACAATCTCTTTAAAAATGCCTCCAATCTAGAAAAAGGAACACACCCACTACCATTACTACTTATAGCTTTATAGGCTTTTATAACCGCTATAGAATTTTATGTAATTTATGCAAGGTCTTATGAGGACACAGAAGGCATTGGAACCTTGTTAGCTTTGAGTCTAGACTGACTATTAGAACTAACTATAGCTCAGGTTAAGACCTGCAGTTAAATCAAATACTGAATCATTGATTTGCCCAAATTATATTGACCTCTCACTAAAAAGGGATTAATAAAAAGACTCACAAAAAGTGACAAAGGGGCAAAAGGAGTATGGATATTTTGTTTCTGAACCCAATTTGAAGTCTGCTCTTCCATTACTACTTGATAACAACATAAACAGAGTACATAATTACCTTATTCCTGAAGAATTGTAGCTTTTTACATATTGATTTATATTGCAAAATTAAATTAGGTCTCAACAATGATTGGTCCTTGCTTAAAACTTATAACGTTGCTGATCTTTCTAATAGCTCACTAATCAAGAGTGAAATTACTAGTGAATCAACATTGATTAATTACAACAAAATTAACTCTGTCTTCTTAGAAACAGTAGGCTTGTCATCACTACTACTATCAACAGCCAATACGAAACTAACAGGCATTGACCAACTGGCCTTCACAGGTCGCATAGCAATTTTGTCCTAATCATGCAGAATCACTTTTTATTATCAGGAAGATAATACATTACCTGTGAGAATACAGTTCCTCACACCATTTCATCTCCAGACAATTATCTCATGACTCAACCATTTCACATGACTGCTGTTACAGCAATCACTGGAAATTGTCTACAGGGTAATTATTGGAACTACATGAAATCATTCATCAGGGGCTGCATTCGATTCCAATCACTTCAGTCTGAGAATGAACAGTACATGGAGATACCTGGCTTTTAATGGTGGAAAGAATCCTCAGCTTTGTTCGCCAGGTAACCCATCCATATCATGCTAAAGTTACAACAATGTAAGTAATTCATGGTGTATTTAAACCAAATTTCAAACAAAGTTGGATTGAAAACACCCCAAAGATCGTCCAGATCTCTATCTAGCACACCATGACACTGTTTTCTGCATCAAAATATTGCCAGACATGGCTTCTCTTTTTCATATTTTCTCCCTAACTTCATGTATTTGAATACTGGTGCCTCAAGCTCTTAGCCATGCACATCCCTAGATGATACTGCGTACATTGACTGTAATAGATACCGTGGTTGAATCCTTACCTGATAGGATATTTGGATTTATTAAGGAGTAACACTAAATATACATGTGACTGTGGTTTTAAGAACCCCAGCCTGTTCAAAGCATTTGAAGAACTTGCTAAAGTTCTGCAGACTTTGGTTCTGACGTGCTGTCTCTGTATAATCCTTAATGACGATTTCATCAAAAGCTTAGTCTTTTACTTTATAACTTTTACTGACATGCTTATATGATATACTTTTTATTGATGTAATTACTAACATGATTTAATGACATACAAAAATGTCTCTAATCTAAGACATAGTTGACTCTTTGCCTACTTCTTATTTGTATTTTACCTTGTATGTATCGTCTCATGGTTTTATGCGACATCATATTGCAATTGACAGCCAAGAGAGAAAAATGCAATCTGCTTTGTTGGTCCTAAAGGAAAGTGCTTGTCTTTAATAGTGGTGGTCTAGACACATCTGAAATAACTGTCCTGAATTCTTTACACAAAAAAAATTGACTGCCTTGTAGGCATGAACTGCATGCAGGTATGCATTTTACTAATCTGAATGGGCTGGCTAGAAATTCAATTTAAGCACCTGCATAAGTGTGGTGAATAGTGTTTCAATCAGAAAAAATATGTATATATATGTGTATATATATATCTTAATGTATTGTTATGATTTGTTTTTACTGTACATTTTTACTGTCACATAAGTGCTTTTTTATGAGCAGGAAGACAGAACTTTTTCCTTTCCTTTACCTATACTGTCTTTCAAACTTTCCTTTTTAAACAGCATTTTGCTTCCTCAAGCAAACAGCTGAGGCGCTTAGCTGTGAAACATTACAAGGTAAACCTAACTAGATATTTGTGCATGGTAAGCATTTCCCTGATAACTGACCTGAACTCCTAATTTCCTTTGCAATTATTCTAACAGAAGGGTGTATTTCTTTTAGTTTCTGGCTCTTATATACAGTGGAAAATAAAACCTGAAAATTAGGCTGAATGTCCTTGTTCTTCACTAACTTGTCTCTAACTTCTGTTCTTTAACCCCTGTTGTCAGAACGGGGTAATAGGGCATGTTAGATTCAGATAAAGTACAGAAAGTGTTTAATAAACTTGGTTTTACATTGGCAACAAAACATTTATTGCTGGCATCCTGAATTTAAGAATATCATTGGCCTGAAAATTGACCACATGTAGAAGTTATTAGTGAAATAATTAGCTTTTTTATTCTATCAGTTGACTACTTCATACATAAGATTGTATTTATTAACAAATTTACCGACCTGCATTAACATTAAAATTAGCGTATCTGCTAATGGTTATGTGACACCGTTACTGCGCATGTTAAAACGAAACAGTTGTGGAGTTGGCGAGGAAAAGTGAGTGCCTCAGTGTACACCCCTTGTTGCAATTCATTACATGATAAGAAGTAAAACTGTAAAGAAAAAAAAGTCATTTAGTTAGGAGCTTTTCTCCACTACTACCTCAGAGAGACCAAGGCACAGACCATAACCTTCAACAGCAAAACCAATTACAAATCTCATATAAACTAATATGGTAATGATAATGGAGAGCTAACCAAGGCTAATTACACAATGCTGATGTGATCTCACTACTTTTCATTAAATAGACAAGGCCAGTGAAATGCCCCTTTAAACTTTGAAGACCAGTTGGCTGTCATGTGTCTTTTTGGCAGTCTGGAAATAATTCAGCAAACAGCATCTCTAAAGTATTCAATTTACAATGTGTTCTCAAACTGGATTTGTGCGTATTTTTTGCTTGTATTTTATGCATGTAAATGCATCAGTGTCTCTCATTCTTTCCCTAGAGGATTTGGAAAAATTTACAGAAGACTCAGCCTATAATGAGCTTCCTCCAACTCCTTTATCCTTAGTGATGGAAGAGCAGATAAACAGTGCATTTATCAGAACATGTTTATGTGATAAAGGAGAGGAGGCTTGGCTGACTGATTTAAGCACAGGTTTATTCTGTTACAGTGGGCAGATTGATTTTTCACCAAGTCAATCATTTATTACCTCAGATCCAGGGAGTAGTCAGGGAGGACTTATCAAGAAGCAGTGGTAGAAAGCAGTAGAATTTGTGTATTTTATCCATATAGCTAGTATTCTGTAACCACTCAATGTTATGCATTCTGAATTAAAATGGAAAAATAGACTGATACTGCTAATATGCATGATTAACACAGTTTTCTGCAAAACAATAGAGCACAAGTATAAATTATCGTGGTGTAAAATGGGAGAACAGCCCTTTCTACAATGTTTTAGTCCTTTGTTGAAGAGATGCAGGATTTGCCTATCAATTAAAATTTCCAGTAATCCAATCTTTTCCTCAGAAACCCGCTATTCAAAAAGTTTCAATCATTTCAAGGCATTTCCTATTCTAGCAGAGCTGAACTTCCAGTGGTTATACTTTTATCTGTCAGCAATAATTGGCAGAAAATTGTGTATGCTATGTGCTGTATTTTTTTCTTTTTTCATCAAAGAGAAAAAAGGGCCAGCAATTACAGTTCCCCTTATCTTGCTCCTCCCCGATACAGGACTCGTGCTCTGCAAGGCAACAGAATGAGTTAAGGAACATCTCTCTTCATTTTGTGAAATATGCCACACTACAGCAAATTGTTTCAGTCAGTATACCCTGTACAGAGCTTGCTCTGCATTCATGTACAGGCACTGTTACAGTCATAGTGTTTTGTAGATTTACTTCTATAAAGCTGGTGCAGAATTGTCTTGTGGAATTTTCTTGTGGAATTGAATATTGATTCAATATTCCAACATTCACCATGATTACTGAATTGACCTAGGGTTCAACACACCAAATCGTGCTTTATTTCAAGAACATAAAAGCACTTACAGATAAACATATGGACATTTGATCTTCATTTTAACAATATTGGGAGATTCAAGTAATATAACTAAACAAATAAAACCAAAAAAAGTCTTTTTAAAATGATCTGTAAAATGTAATTTTAAAAAAAATCCAAATTCTTGTGATGAAAAAGTAAGGACACCCCCACATTTATTTGTACTTAAAATGGCTAAAATTACCTACAGGTATATCATATCAGGTGCAAATTATTAGAACATTGTTACAGAGCATTTTGAAGGAGGCTTGCCTTATTTAAACCTCAGACATTTAGTTTGGTTTGCTCTTAATTGTTGAAGTGAGAGGTATTACCATGGTGAGATCCAAAGAGCTCTCTGAGGCCTTCAGAAAGAAGACTGTTGATGCTTATGAGCCTGGTAAGGGATATAAAAAGATCTCAAAAGAATTTGTAATCAGCCATTCCATTGTCCGGAAAATCATTTACAAGTGGAGAACATTTAAAAGAACTGCCAACATGGCCAGGTCAGGCCGTCCAAGCAAATTCTCCCCAAGAGCAGACCACAAGATGCTTAAAGAAGTCTCCAAAAACCCTAAAATATCATCACGGGACCTACAGCAAGCTCTTGCTACAGTTATTGTCAAAGTGCATGAATCTACACTCAGAAAGAGACTGCACAACCAACCTTAATTATCATGGGGGGGTGTGCAAGGAGGAAACCTTTGCTGTCTAAGAAAAACATGAGGGCAAGACTGAAGTTTGTCAAAGAACACATAGACAAAGACCAAGACTTCTTATTTGGACACCATAACAGAGGACATGTTTGGCATAAACCAAATACAGCATTTCAGCAAAAGAACCTCATACCAACTGTGAAACATGGAGGTGGAAGTGTTATGGTTTGGGGATGCTTTCTGCTGCAGGACCTGGCCAGCTCACCATCATAGAATCCACTATGAATTCTACATTGTCTCAGAAGGTGCTTGAGGAACACGTGAGATCATCTGTCAAAAAACTGAAGCTGAAGTGGAACTGAACCTTGCAACATGACAATGACCCAAAACATACCAGTAAATCCACCGAGGACTGGCTGAAAAGTAACAAATTAAGAGTTCTGGAATGGCCAAGTCAAAGCCCAGATCTAAATCCTATTGAGATCCTGTGGGGTGATTTGAAACGGACAGTGCATGAAAGAAGCCCCTCAAACATCACACAGCTGAAAGACATTTCTTAATAAAGAACTGAATATTTCATGGGGTGTCCTAATTTTTTCACATGACTGTATATACTATATATATGTGTGTGTGTGTGTGTGTAGATAGATAGATAGATAGATAGATAGATAGATATCGATATAGATATATCATTGTTTGTGTACAAATGTGTAATTAACAATTAAAATGGACTTCAAATCTTACAATACAGTTAGTCTGTTGTAAATTTATTAAGTACCAGAGGAATGTAACTACCTCATCCTGCTGGTCTAAAAATTCTTGGAGTGTTGGAGTTTCTGGCAGACGCTGTGAATAAACATAGGCATGCTCTGTGTAGCATACAGGATTAAAGAGAGGTAGGATTAGCGGCTGTTTCACAGCTACAGGGAGATGGCTAATCTCCTGTCAACAGATTGACAGAAAAACTGCTCCAGCCCGAGAAGCAAATCTGTTTTCCTCTTTCCTGCAAATTCCCATTCTCCTCCATCTCCGTTTTACCTCCCTACAGAATGAGAACACTGGAGGTATAAGAGTTTTCCCCAGAACAGTATGTGCTGTCATACTGAGTGCACTATTCATTTACAGACTAAAACAATTTAGGTAACACTTAGTAATAACTATTATTAATGCATCATTAATAGATAAGAAAAAAAACATTTGTTATCCAGAATTTGGCAATTAACAAATTGTTATGAATGATTGACCATGAGTAATCATTTAATATTGATAAACAAATAATTTGTTATACTCCCATCAACACGGTGTTTCTGCCTGCAGAACTGCCTCTCTCTGGATTGTTGTTTTCTGCATCATTCTGTGTAAACTCTATAGACTGCATGACAATCAGCAGTTTCTGAAATACTCACAACAGCCCAGCTGGCACCAACAACTATGCCAAGGTCAAAATCACTGAGATCATATTTTCCCCCTTTCTCATGTTGATGTAAACATTAACTGAAGCTCATGACCTTTATCTGCACGATTTTATGCATTGTGCTGCATGCACATGATTGTCTCATTAGATAATTGCATGAATGAGCAGGTGTACAGGTTTTCCTAATAGAATAAATAACTGTGTATGAGCAATTCCCACTTAGGTTGTGTTAAAAGGCCTATAACTCTTAAATTAAGGTCTTACACACTACACTTGCTAATATATCTATCGAGCTAAAAGAATTTTTAGCTCCATACATATAACCATAGAGCTATAAAGGCATAGAGCCATTACACCCTGTTAAAAATGTCTGTTAAAAATACATTATCTAAATACTTACACATTAAAGAATATTTCATCATCAAATACGCAACGGATAAATGATAATATCTTTATTAGGAAGCTATTCTTCTCACTGATTATTTGTAACTGAAATTATTTTCTAACATGTAATGATGTTTTTCAGCTTACATTGTAATGAAGGACTATATATTTTTAAGGTACAGGAAAACATGTACATTATAATCATGAGTGCACACATGAGCTGATACATGAATTGTCTTTTTTTTTTTTTTAATTTTCAGGGCTCTGACTAGCTTTGGTTTATTGTTTTTAATGATCCAATAATAGTGCATATACACATTAACGATGACATGAACTATCATTAATAAAGATTTGTTAATTGTCAAATTCTGAATAACTAATGGTTTGTTCCTGTTCATCAATGATGTATTAATGAAAGTGCTGTCTGGATTTATTACACAGCATAGCTTTCAATCTGCAGAGAGCTTCCTTACATATTAAATCGATACAGTTACTGATTAATGGACACCAAATACAAAATCCATTTGTCTAATATTTCTGCAGTGTCCTCATCCTCTTTCACAGTCTTCTGCTATACTGAGGACTGACTCTTTCCCCAAGACTGAGTGACAGAAATAATAGCATGTTTCACAGTATATTACGTTAAGTTTATGTAGTTCACTGCATCATAACACTAAACATTGAGCCACTGTCCATAGATCCATTTATGTACAGAGAGATTGTAATATGTATGCAGTGCAAGTAGAGCTGAGAGGGTGTGCAACAAAATAATCAAGAGGGCACGAGGATTTTATTTTCATGCTGGTGTGAGCAGGCAGTCAGATATTAAGCTTGCAGGACACAGAAAGGCCATGTTCATTAAAATAGGAACATACTGGGTGCTCATGCAGTGCTGTGCAACACAATTTACAACATTTATTTATTCATCTTCAGTAATTTCTTTATCCTGGTCAGGGTCAGGGTCATGCTTGTTTTAATTATTTCTTTGTTTCTATTCTGTGAAATAATAATAATAAATAATAATAACTGCGGAAGCATGCAGGATCGGTCAAGAGCATCTACAGGAGTAGGCAGGAGTGGGATTAAAAAATATTCCCATACACACCTCTATATGCAGGCTTTAAACAAACAAACATTCTTTGCTGATGTTGTCAATGTAAGATTAAAATAATGAGATGGGCAATTGCTATGACCTTCTCTAAAGTGTTCTAACAAGTCAAACTCAAATGAACAAAAATAACACTTACGTATGGTCCTCCTAGCAAATGACTAATGTCCAAATAATGGTCCACATTTACCATTTCATCTCCACCACATACCTCTGTGGAATGATGGCAGTGAACAGATCTTGAGCTGTTTGAATATAAACACACCTCAGCCCTGAAGAGACTGCACCTCAATGCAGAGCTTAAAGCTGAGCTACTTTTCACCTGAAATGAAATTTGGTTGAAATTTGGTCATTATCATTAAAAAAAATATTAAGATGGTTTGTGAGCCACTTTTGGTCCACAGTCCACTTGCCATTACCATAACTGCACTATTTGTGTCTAAATTCAACTGAATTTGGCCTGGTATCCAGTGCTGTTTGGGAAGCTTTAAGCTTCAGGCCTGTTACAACCTTTTTGTCAACAAATTGACTTTGGAATAATACTTAGCTAAAGTTAGTTTGATAGCTGGTAATGTCATGTCTAATCTATAGCTAGTTAAGGAGCCTCTAATGCTGCTTTACTACAGTAAGAACGCTTTCTCCTTAAAGTAAAAGTTTGTCAAAGAAACTCAGTAGAAAGTGGTAAAGAAGTGTCCAAAGAAGCAGGGTTTCCACCTGCACCAGAGCATTGAATTGCTGAGTGGCTCAGTTCTGCTTCACGCTCATCTTCCCTAACTGAGAGCTTCACAGAGCAAAGCCAAGGGAAATCAGAGTAAATCATGGATTAGCACCTAATGCCCTATGGAGAATCATCTTTTCATTTTCCTCCTTTTCCAAAATATTTCATAAAAATGTGTCTGATAAAAATGTTGTATGAATATTCAGAAAAACACTTCTTCATGCCTCTTCAGTAAAGTGAACACTATTAAGTAACCATTGTTCTCTGCTCACTGAGCAAAACAATCAGTAATTCAGAAAGCGTTCAGCCACTCAATTTCAACTACCTCACTCAGTTACTTAGCATTCCCAGTGGAACACTGTGATTTTCTCTCCCACTCTCTCTCTCAGGTGTGCTCACTCACACACACACACACACACACACACACACACATGCATTCACAAACAGTGAGATATCCACAAAGTGATTTCACAGGCCTGTGGTCCAGGCTCTGCTCAGTCGTTGTTCAGGATTAGGACAACTTGACTGACAGGAGCTCTTGAGTATAGAAGACAGGAAAGATGGCAAGAAATGTGCCACTTCTTTCTCCCTCTCATTCTTTCTTTTTTGTGTAATATTTATTATTTATTCCAACAGAGTGGCTTAGCATCTGTGGTGTCATTCTGTTGTTATTTCTCATACTGTCTAAACTCTATTATATAAACGGCATTTTCACATTTCGCTTCACAAACGTACCCTAAACACTAAACCCAGCAACACTGATCTTAGGCACATGATTCAGTAGTTGTGTCCAAGATGTTTCTACACATTGTTTAAGTTATTGTTATTAATTAATGTGTCTTTCATAATCAAACATCTTGACAGCAGTGGAAATTATAGCAATTATCTCTCTTGAATTAAATCTGTTCATGCTGAATTATGGCGTTGCCCTTTGCTGTGTGAACCATATCACATGATCTTTCACAGTCTTCAAAAGTTGGTATGTTCATCCATGGAGCATTAAACATATCAAGCTCTATATGTCATTACACACAGGACTGGAAGTGAAACACAAAGCATTTTGAAATCAGACATGACCAGTGGTTCTATCAAAACTCCTACCAGTCATAGCAGGCTTGTAAACATCCCAAGTGAAGAAAATCCCCAATAGCCCTATTTATGATTGATTTTGAACAATACTTCAATTTTTTCAACACATAGTACAGCTAATGATTTATACTTTTTCATTTGTTATTTGTTATCTACAATATATAAATGTTATCAATATCCTTGAATCCTTGAATCTTCAGATATGTTATGTGTCCTACAGAATGAAGAATAAGCAGAGCTCAAGAAGGCTGTCAGATGATCTTTAACGGTCATTTCAGTAGTTCAGAGAAACCATAAATCATTTCATTTAGAAATCAGTGCTGGAAAAGAACACTTTATCATTGTCAACTGTGGTTAGGATTGCCGCCTCATAGCTCCAGGATCCCCGTTTCGATTCCTGAGCTCGTTTTACAGTCCAGATGGAGTTTCTGTGCATATTCTCCCCAAAGACTGCAAGTGTTTCCTCTGGGTTCTCTGTTTTCCACCCACCTCCCAAAAACATGCCGGTGCTAAAGCACCCGTAAGTGTGAATGAGTATGTGAATGTGTGTGTGCATGGTGCCCTGAGATGGACTGGCATCCCTTCCAAAGTGTAGTCCCACCTGACACCCAGTGTTCCCAGGACTGGCTCTGGATCCACTACAACCCTGGCCAGGATAAAAGCGGTTACTGAAGATGAATGAATGAACTTTGCAAGATATTTACTGAAATTTACTGAAAAGGCTCTTCAGAATCCTGCCTAGACTATATTGCTCCAAAACAATCTAAAATCCATATCTTTAGCAGGCAGTGGTCAAACACAATAATGGCACTCGTCATCACATCAAGGGGGCAATTCAAATTGTAGTCAAACATGAGATAGCGAAATGGTCACAACACACATGAACACAGCAAACTGATGAAAACACACCTCAGAACTTAGTGAATGTAAACCATGTGCTTATATAGTGCTAAACCAGGAAGTAAACCAGAAATGAATCTCTGATTAGAACTCCAGTGACAGTGACCTGTCTTGGCAGGTAGGGGTGCTATTATGGGCCTGGGCTATTATGACAGTAGGAGAAGATTACAGTAGAGGATTTCCCTATCAGAGAGGGTTCCAGTTAGAACCAAGTTAGGGCATTCAAACCTTTTATTATCCATATAACCCCTGAGATGGCATTTTTAAAATGTAGCTATATTATTCCTGCACCCCTCATGCACTAATGCTACATGCTAGAGAAATACTTTTGACACTTCTATGCACAAAAGCATAAAATATAGAGTGTAAATGAAGTTGAATTCTTCAAATTCTTCAATAAAGGCGTAGTCAAACATTTAAAATTATTACTACAGTAGACATTAAAATGTTTAAAAACCAGTCCACTCTGAGTCTCCTCTGCCAGGGATCACATTGCTTGGTATCTGAGCATCAGACATCTTCCTCACAGCAGAGCGTGCACGACTTCATTTCAAATGGGCCCTGTGCCATTTCCCTGCTGCTAACAGAGCTCCAGCAGAGAGAGATAGAGTGAGATGGGGAGAGGGAGTGAGAGATCATTTAAGGTTTGAGTATCCAAGGACAAATGTGAGGGCACCAGTCACATATCACATATACAATCGTGTAAAGATGCTTCAGCTCAGCTAAAAAATAATGCTTCATCTGACATTGTTCTATCCTTCTGTCCTGTATACACAATGGGTTGAGTCATTTAGCAAGCTGTGAGCATTTGCAACATCACATATTTCACAAAAATCACTGGGCAGCTGTAGAATCAGGATTTTCTCTCATTATTTTGACCCAAGGAGCAAATTTTGCACCTGCCATGTTTTTAATATCCAATCCGAACTGGAATTGGAAAATATTCCAATTCTGTTTGACAACAGATTCGAACAGATTCAGCACCCTTCCCTTGCAGATTCCTAATAGCCCCTGAGTGTCTTATCTATTCTCCCCAGCTTTCAATTCTTCCACATTACTCTCTGAGGTCAGACAGGCCACGCACACAGAATTAAAATGCTAAATATTGATCACAGGGTGACAAAGGCCACAGAAGCTGGGTTTGAAGGGTGCTTCAGAACCCCCTCTAATGAAGCTGGCATTTTCTGCCTGCTGCAGGATGCATGAGGCTGCCGGCTGTGTGTTTGTCATCCTGTTTTGAAGCTAAGCAGCCCATCCCTCTTGCTTTTCAGATGAGGAAAGCATGTGAGTGAGTCAAGGAGTAATCTTCTGGCTTTAGGCGCAGATAAAGAGTGTTAAATTGAAATAGGGAAAAAGGATGTTTTTTTTAACATGTCAAGGGAAGGGAAAAGCAGGAGGAGAATTTCATCAGTGCGCGAAGGAAATTAACTGTAGAGCGTTCCCATTTGGGCCTGAATGTGCATTCTAGATCTTAATGATAACTAATTTCTCCTTTTCAGTCTCTATATGTTGCCCTGAAAGTCGGAGTTGATTTATTATAGCTATTTCATACAATGCCTAGATGATCTTTCCAGCTGAGATAAAGACGTTTCTTTGTATGTCTTCGTATATCGTTTGTTTTTCAAGAGTGGCTACTGTCTGATAATAATACAGTCAATGTAATCTTGTTCTCTGAAACTTTGACCTTTCTATAGCAAGGTAAATGTAAAAGTGAATACAAAAAATAGACAACCAGTACACCACCATACACCAGACAATACTACATCTATCCAACATTTAAACCACAAGAGTCAGCATTATGTTTTTCCATACAGAATGCACAGAATTTGTACACTGTAAATGTGCAATGTTAAGAAAGTTACATGTGTAATGTTAAAATATCCAGTAGTACAGTACAGTAATGACAGATGTTTGTGTTTTAAATGCTCCTAATGTGGTTATTGAGCTGCCGGATGGCTTGGGAGTTTTAAAATTGTGAAATGTTTTTGTTGAGTCAAGGCAGTTTTTAAATTCTGAGTATAGGTGTATAGGTGGATTATTAAAGCAAAATGTGTTCATTTTGTTTGTTAAAATATTTGACCATTTATCGTGTATCTTTGCCTGTAAAGAATCAGATATCACTTGCACAGGGCCATTTCTTATAAGCAGTATATGCGCTGGTTGGTTAGGACCTCCAGACTACCACGAGGCCCCATGATTTTTAAAATAGATATGCAAAAAAAGCACACTTTAGCTAGAACATTTATGTGTCAGGCAGATGCAGAGGTTCCCTTGTGGTATGAAAAGAATAGAACTAAAAATGTATGTAACTAATTTGAGTACCTATCATAGCTAATGTAAAAAGCTTCATCACCTAGAGAACTATAGCAACATAAGCAGACACAACCAATGAAATAATGAGTTTCACCATGCTAAGTAGTGTAATGGTAACTTTTCAGGTGCTAGGACATATTTTGGGGTGAAATAAGCATTAGAAGTAACTGAACATGATGCAGGTACATTTTTAAGCCAAATTCATCTTTTAATTACTTGCGTATATAGTTGTACTCATTTTGATTTTTATTGTTTATTAAACTCCCCCTCATCCAAGAGCATGAATTATTAATTCTGTTCGTTCTTGCATATAAAATAATATGATTGGTGTGGGTGCCAGAGTCCCCCAAATCTTCAGAAGCAGCCCTACATTACATCATAATTGCAAGTGTGCTTTCACATAGGAGAATTCCTGCTGACCTGTGGATTGATCACACAATTACATGTTCTACATTTGTGCTCACAGGTTTGTAAAATGGTAGGCACCAGGTCCTTCAGTTTATTGTTTACCTAAGCAGTGTAGAACAGCACTTTTTGGAAGCCTGGCATGTCCTTGCACAGGAAGATTTTTATCCATGCACCACACCACAAAGGTGACCAAAATAGAGAATGAAATTGTGATTATATATATTTCAATTTTTCTGTCTCCTCCACTGACCAAATTAACCCTTTCCCCACTACCATCATGAAACTTGAAACAGGTAGTAATGTTCAAGTTCATGTTCAAGAAGACCAAGGATCTAGACTCTAGATCACTCCTGGGCTGGAAAACAGCTTTTTTACACTTCGCCGCATGTACCAAACAGACATGTGGTCAGTATACCCTTTCAAATTCTGACTCCTTTATTTTGTGAAATACTTGTCTTTCTATTCATTTGCAAATGGATTTGTTTATACAGAACAAATTCTAGCCTAGTCTTGCCGAGAGAATCTTTCCTGTTCCAACTCATCTGATTCAACTCATGAGCTAATTATCTGGCCACCTGTGAGCTGAATCAAGTGTTTTAAAGTGGGAAGCACATTAAACCTGGCAGAACTAAAGTCTGTACTGTTATTACTGTATGTAGAGAGATACCATTGAAAATCGTATAACAGCTTGACTATTTGGAAGTTTTATATAAAAAGAGGACAGATTCTGGCCAGCAGCTAATGAACTCCATACAACATGCTATCCAAAAATATTCCATCCCTGAAGTTTTGCTACAAAAAGAGAGCTCTATGTGACTGTGCTCAAACCAGTTGCAGTGTCATCACAGCGGGATAATCTGTAGATGTTGCTTCATTTTTCTTTGCCTCTTTTCTTATCTAACCTTTCTTTTCTCTGTGTAGTCTCTAATCTATAGGCTGATCTTAGGAGACCTCTGCAGGATTAGGTGTTTCTAAAGGATCACTTTCAGATCTTGTTTTTTTTTTTTTTTTTTTCCATTCCTAGCCTTTTCCACAAGTGATCAAGTTGCATTCTTCTCACACTTCTACTACTCAGAGAGAAATACAGCTTGGGCAGAGCTGTTTTTCAAGTAATTATTAACTTGCAATAAGTCCACCAAAGTCACCAACAAAGACACACACACTGCAGGAATGAGCACAAGAAACACAAACCTCGCCTGTCTCTGAAATCCTGCACTCTTTTGAATGTATGGATTTTCCCAAGATTATTGCACTGAACTTTTTAGAAGCACATAGAGGCTGACTGTGACACTTTAACAATGAACATTCGTATTTTAATTAAGTCTACAAAGAGCTCTTTATATTATACAATAAATGAATGATCTTTGTGGTGTGTCCTGTGATGTGAAATCTCTCTTTATATGAAGAATACAGCCTGACTTTTTTTTTTTTATAATGTGCCTTTTCTTATTTTATCTTTCTCCTCTATCACTTTATGTTCTGTGAAATATTCAGCACCTTCAGGACCGATTCATATTTCAAGTGTACATGCTCTGTTATGGTGTTCAAGCTAATCAGATGATTGCGTGTCATACATTTGTGATGAATTTATGTGCAGAAGCTGGTGGCACTAAAAATACTAAAAGTACATTTTTAATATTTTCTTCTGATGTATTTAAATAATGCCATTATAACCAAAGCAACAGATCCTTCTATGCCCTTTGAATGGCCTTGTTGAGGGTCTAATGTGAATATATAAATAAACATGAAGACCTCCTTCACTCTCTAGTAATGTTGGTCTTGCGTTTTCTTCTCCATTTAATAGATTTGCATTTGTCCTCTTTCCCTGAGAGGCCTTGACCTATGAGGAAATAAAGTAGTACTCAAATGTCTATCAAACCAGTGAAAACCCTATCACCTTTCTTCATCCTTTTTGGGTCTTTTCTGGCTACGCTCGACTGGAACACCAAAGCTGGAGTCATGGCTGAGATTTTTTAGTGTTATTCAATGCATCTTCCTTCATCAGCACCCATTATGGGCCTTAAACAACTGGTGACAAAGGAATGCAGCCACATACAGTAGCAAAAGATCCCTTCATCCATTCCCATCTGTTCCAGCCCATTAGCCCAGGAGATGGGCTTGGGCCTCCAACAAATGCCTTCCAGAATGGTCTAATCCCACTCAGCTCTCCCCAGCTCCCTCCACATGATGACAAACACAACATGGCAACTTCCAGGCTCCAAATTTCAATCCATCCAGACCGAGTGCAATGGAAACAGGAGCGAAGATCCAAATGCCCAGTTTATTAGCATTCGATCTAAAAATCACAAAACCAGGAAGTGAAAAACTAGGCAAATAGTAACACATGAGCAGATGCTGCAATGCAGGAAATGAATGAAGAAAAGACTAAGAATTAAATATGTGGGACAGAAATGCCCATAGAGAGTTAATGAGCCTAAACAGTGAAGGTGGAAATTAAGATGAGATATGTGTGAAATAGGGAAAGCCCTGAGAGTAAATGTGGGAATCTGGAAGACCAACACTGTTCAAATTATCTGAATGTGCAAATAAGTTATCTTGTGACAACATGACCTGGGACAATTTAGGATTCATTCATTCTCAGCAATAGTCGTTTTGGGAACAGACTGAAGGCTGGCTTTACGTGCAATAACAGTCAAGACTGTACTACTGGTGCAAATAAGAAAAAGAACAACATGGCATGTGCAACTTGCATTAGAATGTTCACAATGACTCACGGTCACCTAAAGCCGAATCAGAGTCAAGCTTGCATGCTGGGAAAATGAGGGTTTTGCCAATATTTGCTCAAACTGGGTGCCCGTCGTGCTAAGACTCAGCCAGTGGGCAGTGATTAGTCTTTTAACAACTTTGATGTCAAATTTTTTCTGTTTATATTTGGATTTTCTATTCTGCAAATGTGCTCTACACTTATATCATACGGGATGAAAATCCATTTTATCATGATCTGGTTCCCCACCACTGGTGTGTCATTGTTCCCAGGGCGACCGCACCATATGCCTGTGTTGTCTTCTGGGATTCATTCTGTTCTCCACCCCTTATCAGGGTTTGAATAATTACTATCATTATATGCACCTGTACCTTGCTAATGAGAGTACTTAAACAGTCCACACTTCTACCATTATCTTAACGTTGTTGGACTCTTGCCTGTCTTTTGTCTCTGCCATTTGGACTCACTGTATTGTCCTGTTTATATTGCATGGATAATGTGTGTGCTTTCGGCTTTGTGGAATTTTGTTAAAGCTCTGCCAAATGTGTAAACTCAGAGCTTTTGTTATTAGAGTGAATCCAATAATTATCACAGTATTATTCATAATCTACAAAATAGGATAAAATCACAAGCAGGCAGCATCAAACAAGTATAGTCCGTAAATGTAATACGTGAAAAATAAACAAGGGTCTAAAGAAGGAAGTAATGGGAACACAGGACCAAGAAAACAAGGCTCAGAAATGCACAATAACAATCATCATGACTTTGCAAGGAAGGAACTAAATATATTTACTTATATACTTACTTATGACTAAATATATTGTCAAAATATATAAAACATAGACATTTATGGCAAGATATTTACTATATATACTATTTTAAATTAACACATTTCAAAAAATAATGTATATATGTACATACACTATATGGCCAAATGTGGACACCTGACCATCACACCCATATGTGCCCATTCCAAAGTCCGGGGCATTAATATGGAGTTGGTCTCCTCTTTGCTGTTATAAAAGGCTCCACTCTTCTAGGAAGGCGTGCCACTTGATGTTGGAATGTGGCTACGGGGATTTCTGCCCATTCACCCTCAAGTGCATAGAAATGTGTAACAAGAAGGAATAGACTTGGCGGCAGAGGCAGCCCCACTCTTCTAAAATTTTGTTCATGAAGGCATTGGAATGCCAAAGCATTTTTGTGTCCTTTTGGTATCCTGGGAATAGGAGAGGTTTTGACTTTCCTCTATTGGTCTGAATCAGAGAGAATCTGTAATAAAATGGACATTAAATACATTTATTATAAAGGTAATAAAACGAGTCAGTGGTAAGTGCTTATTATCGGTCCTGGTTACAAGGAAAATTTAAGTAATTATATTTTTTGGAATAATGTGACTCTATTTAATAAATTATTTTAAAATAAAAGAATCCATAAAATGTAAAAAAAAAAAATAATAATAATAATAATAATAATAATAATAATAATCCAAATAATCTAAACCCAAATCCAAAACCTGTTTTAAGAAACAATTGCAAATGTACCTGAAATTACATGGATTTAATAAAAACATAGGAAAAAAGGGAAATGATGAAGTACTTTGCGGCCGCCACAAAAGGCAAAACTTCACACAGCAATTCAGAGCTCTCTAGGTGTTTACACTGAGGGCTGGTTTGGCATTTTCAGTAGGCTGTCGATGTTAATAGCTCCATTAACTCACCAGATCTAGTCACCCCTCACTAATTTATTCATGAGCATGCCAGAATCACAGCCTTTGAAACGTGCAATTGACCTTTAGATTGGCTTTCTGTGTTGAAGTACGAAAGGAAACAGGCACCAGGACGCCACCGTTGGAGCCATTACACATTTTAACACATTGGACACCATGCTAACTAGCATCAGTGGCATATGTTCAGTTTGCTGAATGTACAAACACCTGTACTGAGTTCATTTGTATTAAAAGCAAAATGTTTTTGTTTTGTTTTTTCCCAAAAGCATCTGTGGCTGTTAATTAAAATGCAGTCTCATATGGAAGGTAGATTCAATGAAGCATTTGATGAATTGTGCTTAATAAACATACTTAATAAAGCATGGCTTAATAAAGTGTTAATGAGATCTTTTTCTTTTGTGCCAGTGAGCCTTGTCTCTGTTGTCCCTGTCTTTTGTAAAAGTAGTGCAGGGTTATGCCAAATGATTTCATGAATACTTAATGTCACACCTACACACTCCTCAGAAGACACAGTAGTGCAAAATGGGCAATGCATTCGAGCTTTATTGTTATAATTTATATTATACTGTCTTCAGACTTCACTGAACCATAACCAACATTTCACGAGACCAGAAGGTTGTTCATACTACATCATTTCAGTGTCGATTTTGTTGTTGGACCTCCACATTTTTCATGTTTTTCTTAAATCAACACATAGAAATGGGTGACAAACTAAAGAAAAAACAACGTTGAGGGCGTTGAGCCACCATGAGCCCCCAGAACAGTTTCACTACACCTTGGCACAGATTCTACAAGTCCCTGGAAGTGTACTGGAGAGATGAACACCATAATAGGGTAAAGGTGACCAGTCAAAACTTCCATCTAAGGGGACGAGTGAACTCAAACCATGCCAGCAAACAACAGAGCTACTGATTTTCCTTAAAGTTTTTTTTTGCTCATATGTATGGTCTGTCTGAAACTAATGATTATGTTTCAAAGTGTTTTCTGATTAATCATGCAATAATAATAATAATAATAATAATAATAATAATAATACAAACAGACATTTATGTAGAGGCAGCAGCAGCACAATTAATGCATATAATTATGCAGAAATGGCACAGTCACAGTATGATCCCAGTGACTTTGACAGTGCCATGATTGTTAGCACCAGAAAATCTCCTGGAATTTTTGCACACAACAATCTCATATATATATATATATATATATATATATATATATATATATATACTCTCACCACTTTATTAGGAACACTTCACTAATACTGGGTTGGGCCTGCCTTTGCTCTCAAAACAGCTTCAATTCTTCATGGCATGGATTCCACAAGATGTTGGAAACATTCCTTTGAGATTCTTCTTGAGATTCATATTGACATGATTGCATCAGGCATTTCCTGCAGATTTTTCAATGTATATACACATGAATATACAGTATATATACAGTATAAATGCAGTGTCCATTGCCTACGTCGACAAACGGTTCACAAAAGAATCACATGGATGGAAGTCTGGCTAGTGTAAGTGCCATCGTCATGTTTTGGAAGCTTATTTGACATGATTAAAATTGACAGTTGCAAAAATTGACACATGACCTTATGCCAACATTTATTACACAGAATCAAACAAACCCATGTTAGCCTGTGTTACCTAAACATCATCTAGATGAGATATGTAGACAGAGATATGTTTTGAGAAGTCTGCAACCTTTAATTATATATGCCTTTATGTTACCTTTCATAGCATAATAAACTGAAATATGTAGGAAAGCAATATAGATTTAAAGATGTAGTTGGCAATTCTAAAAAGCATTTTTTAGACCTATACTAATCATATAGTCCCAAAGGTAAAACTGCTTTTTGCAATGTTGTGATAGCCTTTCTACATGCTTTATTTATATATATATATATATATATATATATATATATATATATATATATATATATATATATATATATATATATATATATATATATATACAGTGAAAAAATTAGGACACCCCATTAAATATTAAATGTCAACATGTCAATTTCTGATCTTGTTTTAATTTGTACCTGTAGATAAAAGTGATGTAATTGCATGTAAACAACAAAAATCACTTTGTTTTCACTTATTAAACAAAAGAAATCAACAAAAATGAGTATTTCAGCTGAGGAAAAATTTAGGACACCCTATGCCCTAATTGCTAGCATTTCCCCCTTTGGCTGAAATAACCTCAATGAGATGTTTCTTGTAGCCATCGACCAGTTTCTGACATCGACCGGAAGAAAGTTTCCCCTACTCTTCAATGCAGAATTCTTTCTTTCAGCTGTGTGATATTTGAGGGGCTTCTTTCATGCACTGTCCGTTTCAAATCACCCCACAGGATCTCAATAGGATTTAGATCTGGGCTTTGACTTGGCCATTCCAGAACTCTCCATTTGTTACTTTTCAGCCAGTCCTCGGTGGATTTACTGGTATGTTTTGGGTCATTGTCATGTTGCAAGGTCCAGTTCTGCTTCAGCTTCAGTTTTTTGACAGATGGTCTCACATGTTCCTCAAGCACCTTCTGATACAATGTAGAATTCATAGTGGATTCTATGATGGTGAGCTGGCCAGGTCCTGCTGCAGAAAGCATCCCCAAACCATAACACTTCCACCTCCATGTTTCACAGCTGGTATGAGGTTCTTTTGCTGAAATGCTGTATTCGGTTTATGTCAAACATGCCCTCTGTTATGGTGTTCAAATAATTCAATTTTAGACTCATCTGTATAAAGCACATTATTCCAGAAGTCTTGGCCTTTGTCTATGTGTTCTTTGACAAACTTCAGACTTGCCCTCATGTTTTTCTTAGACAGCAACGGTTTCCTCCTTGCACACCTCCCATGATAATTAAAGTTGTGCAGTCTCTTTCTGATTGCACTTTGACATTAACTGTAGCAAGAGCTTGCTGTAGGTCCCGTGATGATATTTAGGGTTTTTGGAGACTTCTTTAAGCATCTTGTGGTCTGCTCTTGGGGAGAATTTGCTTGGACGGCCTGACCTGGCCATGTTGGCAGTTCTTTTAAATGTTCTCCACTTGTAAATGATTTTCCGGACAATGGAATGGCTGATTACAAATTCTTTTGAGATCTTTTTATATCCCTTACCAGGCTCATAAGCATCAACAGTCTTCTTTCTGAAGGCCTCAGAGAGCTCTTTGGATCTCACCATGGTAATACCTCTCACTTCAACAATTAAGAGCAAAACAAACTAAATGTCTGAGGTTTAAATAAGGCAAGCCTCCTTCAAAATGCTCTGTAACAATGTTCTAATAATTTGCACCTGATGTGATACACCTGTAGGTAATTTTAGCCATTTTAAGTGCAAATAAATGTGGGGGTGTCCTTACTTTTTCCTCACAAGAAATTGGATTTTTTTTTTTTTTTTTTTTTTTTTTTTACATTTTACAGACCATTTTATATTACTTGAATCTCCCAATATTGTTAAAATGAAGATCAAATGTCCATATGTTTAACTATGTTAAAAAAAAACACAGGCTTTCATGGGGTGTCCTAAATGTTTTCACATTACTGTGTTTATATACATATATAAACAGGTCTGGAAGTATTTGGACAATGACAGAGAATTTTTTGTGATTTTGCCTTTATACACCACCACAATGGATTTGAAATAAAACAATCAAGATGTGATTGAAGTGTAGACTTTCAGCTTTTCAGATTTTAAGAGGTTCCACAAAAATATGGCATTTACCATTTAGGAATTACAGCCATTTTCAACAAAGTACCTCCATTTTCAGGGGCTCAACGGCATTTGGACAGAGTGACATAACTGTAAATATAACCATAATTTTAATACTTGGATGAAAATCCTTTGCAGTCAATGACTGCCTGAAGTCTGGAGCCCATGCTCAAAACTCAAATTCTGAGTTTCCTCCCTGGAGATGATTTGCCAGGTCTTCACTGCAGCCGCCTTCAGTTGATGCTTGTTTGTGGGTCTTTCTGCCTTCAGTCTTGTCTTCAGTAAGTGAAAAGCAGCTCTATTGGGTTGAGATCAGGTGACTGACTTGGCCATTGAAGAATATTCCATTTCTTGGCCTTCAAAAAGTCCTGAGTTGCTTTCGCAGTATGCTTAGGGTCATTATCCACCTGCACTGTGAAGCGGCGTCCTATCAGTTTTGTAGCATTTGGCTGAATGTGAGCAGAGAGTATAGCCCTATACACCTTCATCATTCATCCTGCTACTTCTGTCAGCAGTCATCAATAAACACCAGTGAACCCGTTCCATTGACAGCCACACACAGTATACTTTGGATCATGAGCTGTTCCTTTCTTTCACCATACTTTTCTCTTCCCATCATTCTGGTACAAGTTAATCTTGGTTTCATCAGTCCAAAGAATCTTATTCCAGAACATGGGAGGCTTTTTTAGATGTTTTCTGGCAAAGTCTAATCTGACTTTCTTTTTCTTGAATGTTACCAGTGGTTTGTACCTTGTTGCAAACCCTCTGTATTCAATTTTTGATTTTACCTTCTCCAGAGTATTCTTGACTTCTGTTGATGTTGTGAAGGGGTTTTTCTTCACCGAGGAAAGGATTCTGCGATCATCCACTTCAGTTGTCTTCCGTGGTCTTCCAGGCCTTTTAGTGTTGCTGAGCTCGCCAGTGCAATCCTTCTTTTTAAGAACGTACCAAATTGTTGATTTGGCCACTCTTAAAGTTTTTTCTATCTCTCTGATAGGTCTCTTTTGTTTTTTCATCCTAATGATGGGCTCCTTCACGTGCATTGCGATCTCCTTGGACTTCATATTGGTAGCATATTGGTAGCCAACTCAATACCTGATGTCAACTCCAGACCTTTTATCTGCTTCATTTGTCTTGAAGTAACGAGGGAATGGACCGCACCTGGTCAATTTTTAGGCCCAGGACTAGGCTCCACCCTAGTGTAAAAGCAGCCAATAAAGGGCTAGAAATTTTCTATGGAGGTGAACAAGGTGTGTTTTTGGGGGTGGGGGGGTGGGATAGGGTCTTTAAAAGGATGAATTACGCAAGAGAGAAAAAAAGTGGTATTTTCCCTGCTGACTATTTTGTCTTTGAAAACTAATACTCAGCAGCAGCTCACATATGAATGGTAGCTTTGTTTAAGCTGTCAACTCATTTACATGAATTCAGTCACACATTATGCATGCCTGTCACTCTGTATCTAGCACTGAGTTTATGCATGTGTGTAGCAGATACCTTAGACAACACATCACTGTTTTGGTATAGAATAACCCTCAAAATCCCTGCCTTGATTTGTCATTCCCCAAATAGAAGAAGAGCACATTCAGAGAACAGTGTATCTTTCCCCTTCTCGTAATGTCACCGAAGCAGCCCAAGTTGATTTGTTTCCCATAACCAAACCTCCAAAAGAGTTTTATTCCACATACTAGAGTAATTTGCTTGACAAAAACACATCATACTTACAACAACACATCATACTTTTTATCAGATTATAGCTGCATTTAATGTGACTATAAACTGATCACCTACATTATAGCAGCTATAAATACTCATTCCCTCACCAGGGATATTTTTAAACTGCTATCCTTTATTTGTTCAATAGGACATTTGCTTAATCAACTTATAGGCACAAGCACAGTGATTTACAGTATGTTAATGCTGAAAGTTCTAAACCACAGAACCAAGTAGATGGCATATAAAGGTAAAAATGCACAAAGTGCCACTACACTGTAATTAGAGTCTGTGCTCTAGTGACTATGAAGCATATTCACAAGGGTCACAGCTGGTTTTATTAGTAATGTGCATTGAGAAATCAACCATATAGGAGGGGGCCACTTTTCACAGCATGGTACATACGGTGTGCTCCAGTTTGTTAATATCTGGTTATTAATTTCCTTGGGTTTTTTTGTACTGTTAAGCTTCAGTAAACAACCAAATTAATAAACTGAAGCAAACTATGTAAGGGGAATGGAAACTAACAAACGTCATCATTGTTCCATAGATAGATTTTTTTTTCTTGAAACATCTAATAGATTGTATTGTTTATAGTTTTTTGTATGATGCATTTAATCTATTATAGTCTAATAGATGGCTACGGCTTGAAAAAAAAAATCTGTATTGTCATCATCAAATCATGGACATTAAATATTACACAACTGAAGGTGAGATAACAATTATGGAGCTGGCAAAAATGCTGCTGCCCAAACCACCAATCAGGGCACAGTATGAGAATGCCCTCTGGTGGAATATGTAGTCACACTCGCATACATCTGACATTCACAGAGCTCACTCCATTCCCTGCTGCGCGCTGCTCTAATTTAATTGGTAGCTGCCAGTCAAAGCCTCTCTGCTGTTCTCAGTAACACTGATAATAACACTTTACCTGTGGCCATAATAATCAATATCACCTTGCATAGGAGGCCATATGACCTATCCCATGGTACAAAATTATATTTGTGTGTGTGTTTTCAGAAATGTGGCAGTCCTTTCCTCTCCTTTGAGATGTTTGCAAGGGCTTGACATTTCAAAGTTCCCTGGCATTTAAGAGAACCCAGCGGTGTGAACACTGTTGCTGATGATGTGTGTAGCCTTTATTGGTTGATGCTGACTGGCAGGGCTGTTGCTGAACATGTTGGGGCCTTAAGCGACACCCGAATTGATTACTACTTTACATATTTTTTTTAAAATCCGGCATTCTTATGATGGCCCCCTAGGGATGCAGGAAGGCATTTACATTGGGGGTGCTGAAATTTTAATCAGCACCCATGACATTATGTGCCATGCAATTCTGTAATTTTGGTTCAATGGGGATCTTGGAAAAAGTCTGATATTGACTTTTGTGACATTATGGTTGCAGTTTTCTAAGGCAATAACCTAGTACTGTACCTAGTTGATTTCAACAATGCATGACTGCACGTCAACAACAAATATCAACATCTAATGTGAAAGGTTAATGTCAGTTTGAATAAATTACAAATAACCCATAAAATAAAACTACTATCTCCGGCATACAGTACAAACTCAGAAACTACTCAAAATATTCAATTTTAAAGTTTGCCTATTTCTTTATTTGTTTATCTATATATTATTGTTATTATTTTAGCAGTTAAAGTCGCAGTTGCATTTAAAAGAATCCTGAAATCAAGGTTGCTGCCGTACCCTCAGCACCCCCACTTCCCACTTCCTTGGCCCTAAGCGTTTTCATATATAGCTTATAGCTATAAATCGCCCTGCTGCCTGACATGAGAAGTGCTGCCTAGCATTAAAGTACATCCTCCTCACCACTGCAGCCATTCCAGTGGATCTGTGTGTTTCTCACGTTGGTGCCACTTATAGAAGTTGCATCTCTCTCTCTCTCTCTCTCTCTCTCTCTTGCAGCACAGGCATTAATGTCAGTGCTATCCTAGCATCGTAGCTGGCATAGCTTACAATCAAATACACTGAGACCAAAAAAATTCAACTGGGATCTTAAATTGGCGCCTGTGGTGAAACTGATTAATTGCTTTTTAAAGGGAAACATTGGCGCAAGCAAAATCTGCTGACCCTCTTTTCCTAATTCAAACACTGTCCACACTTTGGGAACTGATGCCCTGTGAATTCTTGTTTTTTGTTTTGTTTTGTTTTACACATCGGGTCTCATTCATCAGTGGAAAAATTGCAATGGACATGTACCGTGTTCAAAGACAAATATAACATAATTATGTTTAAATAGGGAAATGCATTTACCTCAGACAAAAGCAATCACTTATCATGCTTGATGACTTAATTTAGTATGCGGCTGCGCTACTCTATGTAATTTATTTCCTTATCATCCAACAAGCATAATGAAAGTTAAAATTAGTTTCTTCTAGATAACATACAACACCTCAGTAATCAGAGACCTCAGAGACTGGTAATTGAGGGACATTGTATAGTGCCACCTAGAGAGAATAGTATAAATGAGTAAAGCACTGGCTTGTTCAATATTGTTGCTTCTTTGCAGATCTAAATCTGTGTTTACAGAAATGACTTATTGATTGCTGTGCATCTGCAATGAAATCCTAAAGTCTAGGCTGAATCCCAAATGACTTCTTACTCCCTAAGTGGACTAAACATAGAGTATAAAATAATGGCTTGTACACTATGCAGTGGAGTATATGTCCAATCATGAGATATGTATTTAGTTGAAGAACCTAAATGTAAATTTAAAAAGTGATGTGAAATATGGATAGTGTGGTGTTTCAACCTTTTGGAGATATACACAGATCCAGATTGTAACAATATTTCACAATGTCCCAAGTACTTCTAGTCTTTTTTTTTTCTCACTTCTAATGAGAATTCTGCTTGGCCATTTAAAAGCACATGATTTCATTGCAGCATTCCTTATGTTCTTGCATCACATGCTGGTCATGAACTCTTCCACACTGGAGTAAGTGTCACTGTCTGCATCTGAAATCACATACTTTTATTAAAACTAGCACACCACAAAAATTAGTATGTCTGAAACCAAACTAGTCATATAGTAAATGAAAAGTACTAGGAGAACCATTAAATGTTCTGTTAAAACTTTAAAATGAGTTGCCATTAAATGTTCTGTTAAAAATTTAAAATGAATTGCCATTAAATGTTCTGTTAAAAATTTAAAATGAATTGCCATTAAATGTTCTGTTAAAAATTTAAAATGAGTTGCCATTAAATGTTCTGTTAAAAATTTAAAATGAATTGCCATTAAATGTTCTGTTAAAAATTTAAAATGAATTGCCATTAAATGTTCTGCTAAAAATTTTAAATGAGTTCTAATAGTGATAAAATTAGTGATACAAAGATGCTATGAGGTAGTCAGTCAACTTGGAGAAGCTAGCAGTCATACTGAAACAGTTTTGGACAAAGCACAAGTGATTATTGTGCTTTATTGTAATTTCAGAACATATTACAGTGCATATGTTTTCACTTGAAAGTACCTGTGGGCTGATCCTGTGGAATAGCTTGCAGAATGTTTCAAGGTTGTAAGGGCAACTAGCTGTGTCACTAAAATCTGTACAAAAAGTTCCACACCCATTTGAATGCTGTATGCCAGGAGGATGGTACATTATGAGTAGCAGTGTAGTATGCTTTGCTCCATTTGGGACACACAGTAAGTGTTTTCCAGCCTCTTGCCCTTTTCCCTGAATGAGACAACAGAGAAACAGAGATGACGCTGCTAAATCTGCTAATATAAAGCTTGGGCACTTGCAGTGATTAGTACGAAGATTGTTTGGAAGATGAACAGAAATTAATCAAGAGCTGAAGACAAGTGGTGCCACATGGGCAGTCAGGAGGAACATCTCTTTGTGGGGATTGTGGAGAAACAAGAAGAATGTTAATCTGCGAATGTGTGTCAAGTTTTTATGTCAAGAGTTCATCATGTGCTAAGAGTGAACTGATGTAGAGGCACTGAAAAGGACAAGAACAAGCTGAGGAAAACCTTCAGTCTAAGAGAAAAGAAAGAAAAAAAGATAATAGAAATCACAGCTCAGAGATGGAGGACTTGAACACCGAGGCCCCTAGCATACATGAGCTGAATACAGAGATTGGGGACCTCCTGCTTCAAATCCACAAAGTGATAACTGGACTGGGTCTAAGGATCAAACAGAAAGTCGTGCAGACTGCCAGTGTCCTGTGTATGCTTCAGCTGCTGATATTTGTGGCCATTTTTCTCTATGTCAGTTTCTATTACACTTTCATGCCCACAGCAAGCTTTGTAACTCCTGTGCACTTCTATTACAGGTGAGAGTTTTAATATGTACCATACTGTTCAAATATTCCAAGACTGAAGGACTGTTACTATAGAAACAATAACGTATTAGAATGAGCTGTAACTATAATCAGAGCTTTTGAAGCATCCAAATTGAGCATTCAACAGCACTGTGGTATAAGTACTGTTTGACCCTTAATCATCCTAATGATTGTCTAGCAGAACGGTCTCAGACTCTGTCTGTTCCTTTCCTGTGGCCAACTTCTCACTGTTAAAGAATGGCAAGAAACAGGTGACCTCGTATTCTTGTAGTCTTATACTTATTTAATTCTTCCTTACTGACTTGTATGTAGATATGCAAAAAAAAATGTAAGTTAAATTTATAAATGTTGTTGCATCTTTATTATTGTTGTTTTGGTTGTTTTAACCTCTTCACACCATTCATACCCTTTTTTTGGACTAAATGTAGGTAATGACACCTGGTCAGCCCTATCAGATCACACTGGACCTGGAAATGCCAGAGTCTCCGTCTAATATGGAATTGGGGATGTTCCTGGTGAAGATATCTTGTTACTCCTATAATGGACAGACTGTTGATGGTTCAATGCAAACTGTGCGTTCGCATACATGCGTAAAACACATATGCACAACCTTCTTAACCTTCCCATTGTTTGTGTTACATTGCTACTACAGTATCACAAACAATGCACTGCTCACCAAGAATATCTTTCACTGAGCCATATTTTTTGTGGTGATTCTAGACAATGCTTCACTATCGCTCATACCTGCTGCAGACTCTGGAGACTCTGATGTTGCTTCCTTTGATGCTGATGGGAGTAATTGAGCAGAAGCAGTATGTCCCAGTCGAGCTTTACTCTTCTTATGTAGACAGCTCAGTGAGTATTGGCCTGCACCCAGACACAGCTAGATGGTTTTGGCCTAATAACAAGCCATATAATAGAGTATGATCATATAAAGGCATTGTTTTAAAATGTATTTTATATTAAGGAAAGAGGAAGACTCTCATTTGCCCAGAGTGTGTTATGACCATTTCACATTTCACAACCCACAAATTTCTGCCCTTCCAATCCCATACCCATACTAAATGTCTTGCCACTAGGAGTGTTCATACAGTAATTTCACATCATGATATCTGCCTAAGCTTTTCTCCCAGTCTGTGATATTCCTAAATGAACAGTAGCGTCTGACATTTAAAAAAAAAAAAAAAAAAAAAAAAAACTTGCACTGAACTATAAATAATGTTATTACCCACTCCAAATACAGATACAGTACAATTCTCCTTTAAATGAGGAACCTTTTTAAAATAGCTGTCGTTATACTGCCTTCCAAATAGCACAATCCACATTTTTGGAGCGAATGTGCTCCCTAATTTGGCAAGTTCCTCTCAAATGGGATGTAGTGATAGTGATTATTCAGCTGTATGGTATGTGCTGAAGACTACGATGTAACTGATATATTTCGCCGCTGTGTTTTGAACAGAGTTGTCCCGCTTCAGTAATGAACACACACACTACAATGTTAACCTCACAGATACAGAAAAACAATAGTTGCTCTATTAGTTGCCCTTGCCTGCTACTGCAATATGCTAATGTTGTAAAGGGCCAGTGTAAGAGTTTGGAGAGATACAGATCTACTCTGATAATCTTGTCCTAAAATTTGCTTTGTTACAGATGAAATTGAAACATAATTCCCGTAATTAAAATGTATATATACGTGCACTATATATACAGCATATATCCGTGTTTTGAAACATCCTGCAAAAATGTGAGTTGTTGTATGTTAAATGTATATTTGGACAGAGTTGGTCATAAACCAAGAAAAGACCTACAGTCAGGAGCATGTATGTTACAGCTATTGACACATTTATATCAGCTAAGCATTTATTAAAAATAAAGCTTCTATAATACATGCACTAATCCTCAGCACATCAGGAAGTGATGAAGTGTATACACAGCCAACTGAGTTATATGTGAATAGCTATTAATAATGGTAAATGTGTTGACATCTTGTTAACTCATTTTGTTAATTAATACCATGAATTGTTTACACTCTAAAGATTCTGGTTGGAAACAATGTAGATCATCCCAAAGGCTATTCACATATGACTCGGTTGGCTGTTAATTTAACAGGCCTAGCTTAGTAGTTAGCTAACGTCAATTTATTTTGCTAAACCTATGTAGCTCACTTAAAGAAAGGATGCAGGAAAGCAGGATTATGCCTGCTTTATTGTGGACCTAGTAAAGTGTTACCAAAATCAATCAGGGTAGATTGATTTTGACTGTTAGTTTTAATACACATAAAAAGATCAGCAATAACATAACTGCATAAACTTGTAAAGTCTTAGTTTCATGTACTATAGTAACACTAACAAACATAGTATGTACTAACAAATATTAAGAACATTAGTCAAGACCTTGGGTCAAGTTAAATATAAGGTGAACAGTATTAAACATAGTAACATAGTATAAACTGTAAACACTAGTTAGTTAGCTTAGCAGGGGGCCTTAATGTCTTCATAAAGCCCCTCATGAAATGAAATTGTGCCAGCCTTTTTACATACAGGCAGAGTTTAATCTTTTAATTTTGTTCCAGTTAATGAACTCCACATGGAAAATTGCTCCTCTTCTTTGACGTTTCTGACTTTGCCCCAGAAGGCAACTCTTTAACTATTGATGGTTTAGCCTATAACATTTTTTATTTAACTTTATAGGTGTGTTAGGAAAATGGAAACAGGCAGAGTAGGTCTACAAAAGTGTCAGAGTTTGCACTTTCAGTCTCCTTGTCCCTCTCTCTGCCTTTCTCTCTGCAGTATAAGCCTACGATTGGAGCTGTTATAGAAATCCACTCTCAGCAAGTTCAGATTTACAAAGCCCAGCTCTACATTCATGCTCACTTCAGTGGCATCAGGTTTGTGTATGTGTGTGAGAGAGAGAGTGAGAGAGCGAGAGGTCTGTCTTTAAACAGAATGTGACTGAAGTTTCTCAGCAGGTATGTCCTCTATCACTTCCCCTTCACATCAGCTGTGGTGGGAGTGATGAGTAACTTCATGTTCCTCAGTATGATCATCCTCATTGGCTTTGTGCAGGACAGCAGCTTGTGGCCACATCTATGTGTACGTACTATGAATCTCTGACCAACGTAACATTATTTTTTTATGTCTGTGTTATTTCAAGCTTGCAATCCATCATATTTCTGGGTTGGGGTTTGTGTTAATTACAGTTTGGAAAATGGAATAAGCCTATAGAGAGGAGAGAAGATATACTAGAAGATACATATCAGTGTGAGAGGAACATACACTCTGAGGAAAACTGCACAGGTAATTAATGCACATACATTTATTAATATACACACATACGTATAGATACATACGTATAAATAAGGCTATGGGCAGTGAATATGTGCAGTAGCTATTGAGTAGATAACAGATAACACATCAGACATTGCAGAACTCCAAAACATCTAAGGCTGTATATAGAAGATTAAAAACTCATTTCCTTAGGCACAAAGACACATTTGTTGGATCCATCTGAAATTAGATCAAGTGACATCATGGATTCCAGTTCTGACAAGATGGAAGAGTCCATTTTTGACAAAGAAGTGAATTATCAATTATGATTAACAGGTTTCATCTGAAGCAGTGGATGGATAGATTGATTTGTGCCTGATGGATTGTCAGTTTAAGCTCCTAAAACCAAACAGATGGAGAGGTTTAAATAATAAGGATAAAGGTTATGAGCAGCAAAGAGAAATGCAAGCTGGAGTTTCATAGTGTGAGTTTCAGTCATCTAAAAAGTGTGAACACTGGGCCTCATTTATCAAGCTGGATAAGAGTGAATTTACTTGTAAATCATTTGTATGCACATTTACAGATGAAATTTGGTATTCGTGAAAATCCCATTCGTTCAGAAAAACGTTTATCCTACGAGAGCTCCTGAGTTTGCATAAATTTATTATTGATATATATAAAATAACTAATATTTTTATTGGTGTAGACATAAATACAAAATCTGCCTCTGAGAAATTCCTTCCCCATTTTGTCATCATTCCGGTTTTCAGTTCTCTGTGATCTTTATCTTATGGGGTTTTGTGGGCAAATGAACTGTTGCGTGTTCATGCAGTTGCGTGCATGTGTTTTGCACATCTCAGGTGATTGACATTTATCATCATGCACGAGAATATGTGTTACTGCATTAACTTTTGTAAATTTGGCAAAAGTGTGCAGTTCGGTCAAAGATTGATCAATGAAGCCCAGTGTGTGCATGAATGAATTAGAAATGAATTTGTTCCTTTATAAATATAAATAAAGTTGATTGCCAAAATGATCTCATTTGTCACACTTATTAGCCAATGTATACAACATGCAAATCATTGCAAAAATGGAAAATGGTTTGTGCACAATAAGGTTTGCATGTATTTACATGTCCTCCCTTTGTGCTGAAAAAACATGGGAAGACATGGATGGATATGTGTTGGCTCTTTGAATAACTAAACTACGCCCTTTCATTTTATTGTATTGTATTTTTTCTTTAGTAAAAGTCCACTTTCAGTGATTTTAGTCCCTCAAATGGACAAATATGCAAAAAAAAAGTCATTAACAACTATATTAAAAACTCAGGGAATATGATATATAATGCCGTAACTAAGACATATGATATCTTATCTATTCATTCATTCATTCATTTTCAGTAACAGTTCTATTCTGGTCAGAGTAACAGTTAAGACTGTTTATTCATCCATAATGAAATTCTTTCAAATTCAGTGCTATCATATCCTCATACAATATCCCGAATGTGAAAGTTCCAGGAATTCAAGATTAGGAGCCAAAGTATCATCCTTCATATGTGTTATGAATACAGGAATGGACGTCTCAATTTGCATAGTGTGCACCACAACGTTTCCACTTACTGAGCCACAGGACACATTTGAAAAGAGATTTCATGCTTTGATGTATTTATTATTTCTTGGAAATTTAACTACTACTACTAATAATAATAATAATAATAATGCAAATAGCATTTTCAGGGGCCAAGCACCCAGACTCGATGAGCCACACATTAACAGATGTCCTACAATTGTTGCCTAAGTAATCATAGGGAGACCCATAACTTTAGGCAAAGGGATTAAAGAGTGATTTGCAGTTTCACTCATGATGTGTATGTTTTGACCATGGACAGTGGTGGAATTCTCTGACTGTAGGAGGAAAGTCTAGATGAACAAATGGGCAGCAGGGTGGCATTGCTGCTGCAGCTGCCACTACTGCTGTGACCTTCAGAGTTGTCTGTTGCTACTTTGACCTTTGGTCGTGATTGCTACTGCTCTGACCTAAATTTTTTTTCTTCTTGCAATTTAAAAACATCTAAGGCATTTATGTTTTTTTTCTCATCAAAAAAAAGTCTTGGCCTTTTTTTCCCCACTTTGGGCAAGTTTAGACAGGCCTCAATATGATGTGAGCCAAATTTGGTGAAGATTGGACAAAATTTGGAGGAGGAGTAGAAAAAATGGCAGTTAGATGGAAGCATTTTTTGGCATGTAACTTTTGACTGGTAAGAGGTACTGTCACAAAATTTATAGCCTCAGGGCATGGTCCTGAAGATGCCTACCAAGATTTGTGTCAGTGCACAAGGTCGTTGCTGAGATACAGCCTCACTTACTGTTTGGCAGCATCGCCATCAGATTTGTTGGCACATTACTGGCAAATCATTTGGAATATCAACATTCTTTTGATAAATTTTGAAATGAATATGATGTGTGCCAAATTTGGTGTTGATTGGACATAGTTTTTAGGAGGAGTAGAGAAAAAACAGTTTTTGGCAAAATCCAAGATGGCGTAACATCTAGTTAGGTGGAAATTGACATCATAGGGTGCACTGAACTCGTCTCGACCCAGGGAATCCAGGGATGCTTTTAAAATTTGGACACATGGTTCAAAAGTTGTGACCATAAATGTACTTCCAAATTAGGCCAAATTTTGACCGTATGGTGGCGCTAGAGTATTGGCAGCACTTAGTCCAAATTTGTTCTGAATGTTCCTTAGACCCTCCCCAAACAATGTGCCAAATTTTACAACTTTTTACCCAACGGTTCTATGGGCTGCGACAGACACCCTAGCCAGAAGAAGAAGAAGAAGAAGAAGAAGAAGAAGAAGAAAAGGTAGAATAACAATAGGGTGCAACTTCGGTGCTTGGCCCCTAATAATAAAAATACATACATACATACAGACAGACATAATTTTTAAACTTTGCCCAACATGTTCAGATAATGCAATGGAAATGTTCTAAATAATCCCAAGTATAAAAGGATATCCTGGAAACTTAAGACATCCAGTCATTAAGTCTGCTGCTTGTATTACGTATCCTGAAATTATACTATATTTATTAGCAGAACAGAATATGCACATACATGTTTAGCGTGCATTAGTTTTTTTTGTTTGTTTGTTTTTTTTAGTCTTGTTGGTCATAGATTGCATTTTTTTCTGTGTGAAAATCATTCCAGTTTCATACAGGCTACACTAAAAACACTAAGAGAGACAACATAGAAAGAGTAGACTAAATATACAGGAAAAATTGGCTTATATTAGTCTATAGACCAACATGTTTTGAAGCTGGACTTGCATTCGTTATTTCCAGGTTAGTTTATCTAGGAGTCACTGCCGTGTGGAAACTTCATGATGTCACAGCATGCAAATGCAAGGCTGTGTATCTCAATAGTAAAGCCTTTGAGCTGAACCAAAGAGCACACTAGGATTCTGACTTGCCCCTGGACCTGGTGTGTCAAACTTAAATACATGAGCACCTAAATGTGAAAGACTGTATGAAAGTGAGTTCTCATTTTTATGAGATTAGATTACAGAGCTACCATCAACTTAGGTACAATGAGAATTTAATTTATTTTTGCTTAGCTTCAAGTACAGTCATTAATGATAAAGCTTTAGTTTTAATAGAATATTTTCAGTTTACTAATTTTTTACTTTCAGTTTTTTGTGATGTGAGCTTAATATATTTTCACTTATCATTCTCCACCTGGATCCAGTTTTTGTACTGCACTTTTTTATTTGTTATGGGGATTGTATTTGGTAACCTTGCTCCATGAAAGGACTGGAGTATACTTCAAGAACTATGAGCGCATCAATGGATATGCCTGACGAAGACGAATCAGGAAGCTCCAGCAAAGAAGAAAATGGAGAGAGTAGGAGAAAACAGTTGAAAGCAGAGGGGGAGAAAAGAGATGAATTTGAGAATAACCACATGAAGGAAGCTCTGCTGGCTAGCCGAAGGTCAAAGCCTAAACTTGCGTCTGCTCAGGCTGTGCTCTCATCCAGACTAGAACCAGAGACTATTCAAAAGGAACCGTTTGTGACTGCATCAGAAAATCCAGAGGACTGGGAATCTAGTAGTGTGCTGAACTGTTCTGAAACCAACAACGGAGAAAAAGAGAAAGACAGGAAAAATGAAAATACAAAATACGTTGCTGATGAAGGGGGTTTATTTTCTGGTGAAGTGTCCAGAAACAATATGTGGAGACCTGGACAGAGGGAAAGATGGAGAGGGAAGAGGAGAGAGAGGCTAGAAGGTAGAGCAGAGAACATAGACGAGGAGGAAAACACTATTGAGAAAGAAATGAACCGAGGAATTAGATTGAGACACAGACAAAGGCAGTGGAGATCTAAGGAGGCACAAGACGAAGAGTCAGAAAAGGATGTGACAGGGCTGAGAGGGGCAGTGCAAGGAAATATCGATGGGGATACAGAGATGAGAGGAACAGTCCCCCACCACATATTCTCAAAGGTTTTTGCCAACTCTTTTGCCTCTTCGTCCTCCTCCTCATCATCATCCTTCAACTATTCCTCAGCGGAAAGTGATGAGGTCTTCAGTGAGGGAGAGGAGATGGGCAAGAGGAAAGATGTGAGAAGGGTGAGTGGAGTCAAAGTCCATAACATAACACACTTAAGCTATAAGGAATAAAACATCACGAACTGTATGGCTAAGCTACCACCATGACCTATTACCATTTTATTCAGCCATATTCAGCAAGGATATTTACATAGCGTTGCTTTTTCAATACTCATTTTCCCATAATGTCCAGCTTAACTTAAATAAACACATTTCTGAATAGAGATATTGGTCTTCCATAATACGTCTGCTTTTTGGAAGAAAAATACTTTTACTATGGCTCTCTCTTACTTTGCCACACTCAATTTGCATGGTTTCTGAAAGAGAACCTTGACATTAGGCATTTGAATAAGCTATTTGCATAGCCCAGTAGACAGATAGTATGATAGTAGCCTGTTACTGTCAAATTTGAAATGTTTTTTTGCTAATATACCAAACATGTTTCAGGTTTCAGCTGATGAGGAAGGGTGTATTGTCCCTCTTATATAATAATAATAATAATAATAATAATAATAATAATAACCATTTTATAAAGCTTGTAACACTGAGGGACTCAGGCAATTCTTACATTGCATACCCATTTGAACAGTACTGTGTGTGTTTGCTGCATGTGGTTGAGAGAAGTGGTTTGAAGCATGATTTTAATTATTACAGTTTGAAAAATGAATCATTCCCATGATTGTATCTCTGAGCAGAGCACTGATCACAGTCATATTCATATCTCAATTAAAGATGATTCAGTAGCTTGGAGCAAAAACTGCACAAAATTACAAATTCTTTTCTTTTCCAGTGCCGATCCTGGAGGACATTCCTGACTATGATGCAGTGGTCAAAGCGCAGACAGAGTTCCTGGGTACAGCTGGCTGGACACCAAGGCACGTGACCTGTGCTTACACTGTTGTTTACTCTGCACAACATGTCACATGTGGTACCCACCATATTACAAATCAGTTAAGGGACTTTTTTTAATGCAGCACAGATGAAATAATATGCATGCAATTGCCTGTTATAATCAGGTAACATCCAGCTGGGTGAAGGTGGGGAGGTGCTGAAGAGATTCAACGAGGTGGAGGATACCTGCCTGCAGGCACTCATGTCTGATCCACTCCATCAGTTTGTGCCTCGCTATTATGGGCACATCAGCAGGAACGGAGAGAACTACATCCGTCTTGAGGACCTGCTGAGTGGCCTCAAGCAGCCTGTCATTATGGACTGCAAAATGGGCATCCGGTATGTAAGATATTTATATACCACCTTTCAAACATTTAAAATGCAAAGTGCTTTACAGTGCAAATTAAAAAATAAAACAAAAATAGGCAAATAACAGTGCAATAAATAAAAGCAGCAAGAGAAAAAAGAAAACGACAATATATTTTTAAGTGTTTAAAAAATACAGAAAATGTAAAATAATTAAATAATACCAAAGTAATGTAAAAGTAACACGTCGGATGATAAAGCTAGTTACATGCGTAAGCTATAAACGTTTTTTATTCGGAAACAAATAAAAACAAAAGGCTGCTTCAGCATTCTTTTTAAGTTTCATATGTTGAATGTGGAGAAGGATAGCACCAGATATTAAGACACGATTTGTAACATCGTTTATCAGGCATTCAGAGATGTATGAAGGTGCATACATGTATGAGGGTTGCCACCTCACAGAGCCACGGTCCCCAAGTTTGATTCATAGGTCATTACTCTCTATGTGGAGTTCCGCATGTTCTCCCAGTGTTCATGCATCCTCCCACTATCTAAAAAAAATGGATTGTCTACACTAAATTGCATCCCATCTGGGTTGAATTCTCCTGCCGTACACCCAGTGCTCCTGGGATAAGCTCCAGATCCACCTTAACATGAATGAATTAATAACATTTTTTAGACATTTTTGAAGAAAAGAGGCAGCCATTGAAGTGATGCTAAAATTGGTCTAATATGATCTCATTTTTTAGTATTTTTTAGTATTCTTGCTGATGCTTTTTGTAGAAGTTGTAGTTTGCTTGTTGTAGTTGTAGAAAGTCCTGTGAACAATGCATTACAATTGTCAAGGTGAAAAAAAAGCTATGGATCAATTTCTGTACATCAGGTAACAGGAGATAGGGTCTCAACCATATATAAATATATCAAACCACAGATTAGTGGTTTATCACATTTTTGGACTGTAGTCAATGGTCCAGACATCTTAGGCTTATGTGTGAGAGGCATTGATGTGCCAGAATCATACGTGTGAACTGGCCGTTTCATGCGGTTTCATAGTAAGAGAAAAGTAAACAAGAATTTCCATAACAAGTGAAGCAAAATGCGCTGTTCAGTGCCCACACAGTAAGTCATTTACATAGATGCAGATATTGTGTGAGGAGCCTCAGTATTCACGTGACAGTATTGGATATGCTAAGCTACTGAGGTGGAATCTGTTCTGTCATTGAAATCATTTCTGAAATTTGTCAGAGAAGCCAGTTACCATATGAGATACACTGCCCTCCAAAAGTTTGGAAACGCCTGAACAAAATAGGGTTTTTGGGCAATATCAGCATAAATCCTCTTTAGTTAGTGACCATTTTGCATTGATAATAAGGGACAACACTCGGCATCCGAGCAGTCAGTTTATTCAAACATTGACTTGATATATTACTCCAAGCCTCCTGGAGGATTGCCCAAAGATGATTCACACTGG
>CM040981.1:18386274-18396274 GCA_022985145.1 Pangasius djambal
TTTTTTTTTTTTTTTTTTTTTTTTTTTTTTTTTTTTTTTTTTTTTTTTTTTTTTTTTGTGTGTGTGTGTGTGTATCAGAGCATGATGACCGAGTGGGCGGCCCTCAGTTCCGTAACCGTAAAAGTCGTGGGCCACCCAGGGGACGTGTGTACAGTGAGCATGTACATCAGAGACCGCGAGGGGGTCCCGCAGGAGGCTTTGGCCCTGGTTCCTTGGGCAGGTTTGTGGATGAAGATGGAGATGTCAACATGAACAATGGCCAGGATGGGGCTTTCCAGGGGAGATTGTGAGTATAAGTGTGTGTGTGTGTGTGTGTGTGTGTGTGTGTGTGTGTGTGTGAATGCACCAATTCTGTTATAATTTTTGTATGAAAAGAGTTAGGAATATTACTTGCTGATGATTTTTCTCAGTTTAGTAGTTTAAACAAGATGCTGTTTGGTTCATGTACACTATATGGCCAAAGGTATATGGACACTTGACCATCAAAGCCATATGTGTGGGCCTTCCCCAAACTGTTACCACAGTGTGGGAAGTACACAATTGTGTAGGATGTCTTTGTATGCTGTAGCATTAAGAATTTCCCTTCACTGGAACTAAGAGGTCCGAACCTGTGCCTCTATGCACAAACCAAGATCCATGATCCTACACAGAGCCCTGGCCTCAACCCCATTGAACACCTTTGGGATGAACTGGAACACCGAATGCACCTCAGGCCTCCTCACCCAACATCAGTACCTGACTGCACTAATGTTCTTGTGGCTCAATGGGGAAATCCCCACATTCATGCTCCAGAATCTAGTGGAAAAACTTCCCAGAAAAGTGCAGGTTATTATAGCAGCAAAGGGTGACTAAATCTGGAATAGGGTGATCAAAAAGCAGATATGGGTGTGATTGGTCAGGTTTCCACAAACTTTTGGCCGTATAGTGTATGTGGCATGGTCGCAAAATTAAGTGGATTGATCTGGGTTCTTTCATGGAGCAACCCGTATGGCCGGGCCAACCGACGAGGGGATGGCCGAATTGTTCGTGACAGAAGAGGAGCCGTCGGGAGATACAGGCCAGGAGGAGGAAATCAGTTATCAGGCAATGCAGAAAGACAAGGAGGTGCACCAATCTCAGGAAAATCCAAAACTTGGTACAAAATAACGGTATGGAAAAATGGTGAAATTGTGTTAAATGGAAAAAAGACTAAAATGTTGCCTTTTCTCTTCCTTATAAAGTCAGTAGTTTTGAATAATGGTTGCTCTTTAACAGATCCCTTATGGCAAAAAATATGATAAGAGGTGGCTTTTGAATGCTCTGCAGAATCTCTGCCCCATACCTTTTACTCCAGTACATGTGAGTAAACACTGACTGTCTTAATGGACCAGATAATGATAGACTGTCTTTGTATACAGAGCAGATGTGTAAACAGTGAACCGTTGTGTTTGCTCTTTGCTGCTCTTTTTTTCTTCCTCGATTATGTACAAAGTATTCCACGGAGGGGCAGAAAGTGCAGTTCTACGTAGAGGATGACAACACTGCCAGTGCCTTGCGCAATATCTCCCGCAGGATCACAGATAATGAAGGATATAAGGCATGATGCTTGATTTTGTTAACGGTTGGGTGTTTGAATAGTTGAATGGTATTTAGTGAATTTGATCAATCCTATGGCAGTGAACATTAATAGGCGATTTAAATAGTATTTTGTTCTACCATTTAGGTCGTTGTGATCATGAACCCCTGTTCTCCACCATCCTTCCTTCGGAGTGACCTGAAAGACCAGGACCTTGAACACTTAAAGGTGAAAGGCTTTATGCATTCAACCTAAAATAAATAAGTAAGTAAATAAAGAAAGTGAAGTGTGATTCAGAAACTCACAATATTGATGTAAATCTTATTATATTCACAGCAATGCATGTCCAAGCGATTTGATTCCTCAGAGCAATTTCTTGACCTGAACAGCATTCGCAGTGATCAAGGTACATTCTCCTTTGACTTCACTATTACCAAATGCATGTTGGTATTAATCATGTCATTCTTAAAGTGTCTACAGTTGGGGTCACAAGTTTACATATGCCTTGCAGAATCTGCAAAATGTTAATAATTTTAAAAAATAAGAGAGATCATCAAAAAATGCATTTTGTTTTTTAGAAACAACAGTTAAACTGCCCACTGTCCTTCAGAAAAATCCTCCAGGTCCTGCACAAACTTTACTTTTCCAGCATCTTCTGCATGTTTGACCCCTTTCCCGACAGCGGCTATATGATGTTGAGATCCATCTTTACACACTTAGGACAGCTGAGTGACTCGTACACAGCTATTACAAAAGGCGCAAACATTCATTATTCTGAAGAAGGCAACAAGATACATTAAGAGCCAGGGGGATGTAAACTTTTGAACAGGAAGATCGGTGTAAATTGTTATTATTTTGTCTTCTGGGAAAAATGTAACTGTCTTATGTAGCTTTGGAAGGGCAATACTAAATGAAAACAATAAAATACAAAATAACAACTTTCACTGATCATCCTGTTCAAAAGTTTACACCCCCCTTAATGTATCGTGTTCTTGAGAATCGGTGAATGTTTGTGCTTTTTGTAATAGTTGTGTACGAGTCCCGCAGTTGTCCTCAGTGTGTAAAGATGGACCTCACCTCATATAGCCACTTTTGGAAAAATGTCAAATATGCAGAAGATGCTGGAAAAGCAAAGAATGTGCAGGACCTGGAGGCTTTTTCTGAAGAACAGTGGGCAGTTCATCTGCTCAGGACAAACAAGGGACTATCACAAAACAGAAAAACTTCAATCTTCCAGGTAACAACACACAGTCTTAAGAATCAAGCGTATGTAAACTTTTGAACTGGTTCATTTGTGTAAATTCAGTTATTATTTTGACTTGTGGACTATATGTAAACATCTGCTATGTGAAATAGCTTATTCGGGGCAGCACTAAATGAAAAACAAAATGCATTTTTAAAGGAACCCTCTTTATTTATTTATTTATTTATTTAAAATTATTAACATTTTACAGATTCTGCAAGGTGTATATAATCTTATGACCCCAACTGTAGATAGTAAAAAAAAAAAAGCTGCTCAGACACTACCAGTGAGTAGCATGTGTGTGAAATGGAGAATTTTTGACTTGATGTCTTTCTCAGATTTGATCTCTCAGAACATCGATGTGATTTTGAGTAGGAAGAGCTGCATGGAGGCTGTGATAAAGATCATTAAAGAGAATATCCCACAAGTAAGACTGCATTGAACAAACACTGATCTTCTACTATGAGTTATGTATCTGGTCTTTTCCTTTGTGCATGCTTATAAAAGATGTGTGAAAGGCATGGCATTTAAAGTAAGCTAGCTGTGTGTTTGTAAAGTCTCATGCAGACCTAGCAGAGTTGAATCCTAATGTCAGTGGCTAACTGATACACTTATGAGAAACACATGCACAGCTGGTCTCTCAGTATATTTATAGCAAAGGTATTTCATCAGGGCAGCTTACTTACCAACTACTATTGCCAATTTCACTGTTTTGTTATGGACCAGTTAAGTGGCTCAGGTTTACAATGTTGGATAAAAAAAAGAAAAATAGAAAATTAAGATAGAAATATTATAATGAGTCAATACCAGTTGTGTGTTTCTCACATAAGCAGAGGCTCATAGGCCACTGCAGCCTATTCTGTAGTGTTTTACTGTGACCAATAGTGGGCACTAACGATACTTTTTTACATTTACCATATGACACAATATTAAAAAAAAATGTGTGTACTTCAAATGTCTGGACTAGGATCCCACTGGACCCAACAAAAAAAGTAAAAGCTCACAGGAGAGAGCAAGGCATGATTTTTAGTATGTGATTGTACTGGATGCTCACAGTGACACATTTACCACATTTATTCAGGCATCTTCAGTAACGGCTTTGGTCAGGGTCACAGGTGTTTAAATGACTAATTTGTTAATATTTTGGGAAATATAAGCAACTATGTTGATAGAAAATGTTATGGGGAGGTGCAAACAAATAACAGTAATTCCCAGAGCCGGCAATATTGGTCAGACTTTCTCTGAAAGCAAGAGACATCGGTCAATAGTCTGCGCGAGTGGGCAGGATCAGTCCAGAGAGTCTGCGCGGGTGGGCGGGATCGGTCGAGAGAGTCTGCGCGGGTGGGCGGGATCGGTCGAGGGAGTCTGCGCGGGTGGGCGGGATCGGTCGAGGGAGTCTGCGCGGGTGGGCGGGATCGGTCGAGGGAGTCTGCGCGGGTGGGCGGGATCGGTCGAGGGAGCCTGCACTCCTGCAAACATCTGTCGTATGGTCCATCATAATGTGACCCTGGAAAACAAAGTCATTAAACCCAACAGTAACTGATTTAACAGTCCATCTCTCACTATTATGTTGTCTTTAGCTGACTGCACTAAACCTAAGCAATAACAAGCTCTACAAGCTGGATGACCTTACAGAGCTGGTGAACATAGCTCCAAACCTACGGACTCTCAATCTGTCCCACAACGAGGTGAGACATCACTATTTAAACACTATCTTCCAACTATTCATTAAATCAGGATGCATTTAATTTGCATTATTCCCATCAATTCTCATTTCATTATGTACTGTAACATAATATGAATTTAGCTATGTGTACTCATTTGAACTGAGATGACTAGAATGAGTTTATGGGTTCTCCTGCTGTGCTTCCACCATAGTTGAAGTCTGAGCGGGAGCTGGACAAGCTGAAGAGCTTAAAGCTGACAGAGCTGTGGCTGGATCGCAATCCTCTGTGTGATCACTTTACAGACCAGGCAACATATATCAGGTCAGTGGTTTTGACCACATAGCTGTATTAACTAGGCTAGGTAGGGGGTCAAAGTTTGAGAGGAAAGATATAGCAAACGCAGCCTGCCTCTAGGTTCGTGTCATGCCATGTTTAGTTTTCAAAAATAACATCCAAGTAATAGGTTTATAGAAGTTTTATATGGTACAGGAGTTCATGGTCCTTAAAGGCAAAGTACACTAACTCAGTTATTCTATAAGATATGATATTATCTCAACTGGGACAAGTCAGGGATACTGTAATTAAAACACACAGACAGCAGAGCAGTTGTTAAAAAAAACAAGAGTCGGTGAACATCTAGGGTTGGGTCCCTGGAGGACTAGTGGTTAGGCCACAGCACACTCACCGCTGCAGCCAGGGTTCAGCCACTGGGGTTGCGTGCAACAGTGCGCTGTCAGTGCCGGCCCCAACCCCAGATCCGGCATTAAAACTGTGCCAAATCAAATATGCGGACCAATGATCCACTGTGGTGACCCCTAACGGGCGCAGCTGAAAGAGGAACAACAACAAGTGAACATCTAGGGTTGCTTGCTTGTTTCTAACCACTGTCATCACTTGTAGCTTGACTGAAGTTGTAAAAACAGAAAATCGTGGGGCATTGATCCTAGTTCAGGGGAAAGAGATCCGTCAGTCATCCTGCTTTCGCACTAATATTACAATATTCAAGGATCCCTTTTCTTGGAACTGGACCGCTTTTGTGCCTTCTGAGTGTTTTCTCCGCTAGGCAAATAATACAAATATCACATCTCAGTCTAAAATTGTTCTTTTCAGCTCTTTATACTTTATCCGTGTGCTTCATTCAGTCATTTCTGCCTTATTAGTCAAATCCAAAAGTTGATATAGCTTCCACTATAGATAACTATCTTGTTTTCTAATATAATCTAATGTTCGCTTTTGTTTCAAGACAGTTGAATGATTTTATGTTATGAGATATATTTACACCCCTCTATTTGAATAGAGATAGAGACAAAACAGAGATTAAAAAAAAAAAGTTATATTTAAATGCTGATACCTCGTTCTACTTTTTCCACCATCATGTTCATGTTCAGCACATCAGTGTTGTCGGCCAGTTGAGAGGACTGGTTAGCCAATGACGGGTAAGATCCCACCTTTTGCACATGGGGCAACCTAAGGCAGGCACAGTCGTGATAACTGGCCAGAAAATAATTCTTCCTAAATGGAAGAAATCCACTGGAAGAATGACTCTGTTAAATGTTGAGCAGAGTAAAAGTAAAACCACACTGGTTGGAAAGAGTGGAAATAGAATATTCAATACTAAAATTCAGTAGCGTATTTATCTACCGAGATGACATGCAGAAAACAGCAAGTAGTCCTCAGAATCTTCAGAGAAGAGAAAATGCAGTTCCAACCTAGAGGATAAAAATGACTGGTATCCATTAGGACATACCAGTATTTCAGGCAGTAAGTGTCCCAAACATTCCACAGTATTCCTGCGATCGATCAGGAGATCACTGGGAATCTCCGAAAAGAGCTGCATGGAGAAAACTGATGGTTAATATTGAGTAACAATGAATGAGGGTGTAAAACTAGTGTCTATCTGCAGATTATGACTTAGCTGTCTTTGAAACAAAGCTAAAGCCAAAACATCTCTCTTTTGGGAACTGTAGTTGCAATATATGTGTTTGCTCAACTAATGTGGTGTTGGAATTAGTCAAGCAATATAATATAATGACTGGAGAGATGATTAGATAGCTAACTTCTATAATGGCGCTACGGAGGTCAACTTTATGGTATGAATTTCTGTCCTTGCAAGCCGGTCTTTGCTATTAAATACATTTTCTAAATAAATTGCATGTGTATACTGTGTTTCACATACAACCTGCCTTTCATCAGAGGCTCTGGGTTTTTAGTGTGTTTCTCCGCGTATTTGGGTGTAGGTGGCTGGCACCAGCCGGTAAGTGAATTCTGGGTTTAACTTAATTGCAATGTAAAAAAAATATAGGTGTTTCCATGACACACTGACAGAAGAAGAGCAGGAAATGTATTATGTAATCCAAAACCAGGTGTAGAATAGCAAGATTTTTTACGTTTAATTATTCTTAAAGCTATGGTTTCAATCAGCAGTCCTGATATAATTTTTTGTCTTTCAGATATAAGGTACACATTTTGAAGTTGTTGGGTGATCCTGATCTTGATGATTGTGAAATCTTTATGGTATTTGTGGGTGGGTGGGTGTTAATGTTCATGAGAGTGCAAGACTAAAGGCTTGAACTAAAACACTCTTACGCCGTGTTGTCTTTCCTCCCCGTTTTGGCAGTGCTATTCGTGGACGATTCCCCAGACTCATCAAACTGGTGAGAGCTTTTTCTCCAGCTTTCACTTGGTTTCCCTCTTCCTCAGGCTTACTTCCCTTTCTCATTATTTAAAGTTACTTTGCTGTAATATCTATTAAACGATGATGCGAGGAGACCGTGTTGCTCATGTTTGGTTCTGTGCTCCATGTCAGTCATTAATTTGTCTAGGATGCAATGTTATAACATGACGCTGAAGAGACAGCAGTTAGTAGCGTGTCTAGCTTAATTACTGTTTCTAGATTAAAAGTAAAAGCACACCTCCTACCTTTGACAGTGTGTAAATGAATTGTATTGGCCCTTCTTATAATCAGTAGTCTTTTAAATGAGCAGCCACGTTTGCAAATTAGCTGTCAAATTCCTGGTCTATAGTGTGCTGTTTTTTCACTGCTGCAGTAGTTAGCTGACTTCATAGCTGACGGGCTTGAGCCTAATCCTCGGACTCGTCATTCTTGTTTTATGTAGGACGGCCACAGTCTTCCTGCACCGATAGGTTTTGATGTTGAAACCCGCACTGCTGTTCCATCTTGTAAGGTGCGTCACCTGCTTTTTGAAAAGAACTTACATCAGTATGAACGATTCTGTGTTTTAATGTCATGCATTTCTTTCCGGTTCAGGGCAGCTACTTTGTTTCAGGGGAAGTCAAGGAATTCATTCTGCGTTTTCTGCACCAGTAAGTCTATGCACCTGTCATATTTAAGCGTAGCTGATTGCTCACTGGCAGCGCAGCGGCACAGAGGGTAGTGTTGCCACCTAGCAGCTCCAGGATCCCGGTTCAGTCCAGAGATTGGGTTACTGTCTGTGTGGAGTTTCTCATGTTCTTTCCTTGTCTGTGTGGGTTTCCTCCGGTTTCATCCCATCTGCACAAAAATGCCAGTAGGTGGATTGGTGAATCTAAATTGCCCCTAGCTGTGAATGAGTGTGATATTGTGTGTGTGTGTATATGGTGCAATGGACTGGTGTCCCATCCAAGGCGGATTCCCTTGGAGGATACCTTGACCAGGATAAAGTGGTTGCTGAAGATGAATGAATAATTGTTCATTTGAATGAAAGACTCCTGCTTTACCACCCAAGTGTTTATTATATCTGTTCTAACAGAATTCCTGTCTCTGTTTTGTGCTAGATTCTACAGCGTGTATGACTCGGGAAACAGACAGCCTCTGCTAGACGCATATCATGATGGAGCCTGCTTCTCCCTCAGCCTTCCCTCCACCATGCACAACCTCTCCAAGTACATCTTTTTTTTTTTTTTCCTTTTTAAAAATGTCCTTCAAGTTTATTATTTCAGTATTCATAGAACAACGCAATAAATCCAAAGTACTAGATTAAAGGTAGTAAGCACTACTATGATGCCTCTATCGTTTAAAGAGCTTATGATACCAGTTTCAAGTCTCATGATACCAATTACAAAGTCATAAATATGAAAATGACAGTATATGTTAACTGCAAGTTAATGGGTGATGTGCTATCCCTTTAATTACTTTAGAGTACACTCAACGCTCTTTGTCCCTCTGAATTTTATATGCAGTCGTTTTTTTTTTTTCCTCTTTCTCTCACTAACTCAGCTTTTCTGCCATCACAGGTCTAACTTGGGAGAATATCAAAATCACAATCGCAACATTAAGAGAATCAAAGACCCAGGTAAGTATTTATAAAAAAAAAAAATTTATGGCACGTACAAACTGGGCAAGAAATATGGATGCCTCCCTGAAAGCAGTAGCTAGCCAGCTAACATTAGTGATCATTTAAGTTTTAATCAACTAATGTGTCTGTGTTGATCGATCTAACGTAAACACTACTATAAACTCATTACAATAGTAACGAAAGCTCATAAATTTGAAATTCCTAAAAAGTTATGAGCCTTTGTTGAATGCAGCATTAAGACACATGTAATGGTGGTGATTTTAATGTTTATATGGTAAATTTGGCCTGGTTTTGTATTTGGTGCTTATTAAGTGCTTTTAAGTGCCTTTCTTATAATGTTGTATATTATATGAAAGTGGATTATCCTACTTCTTCATGATACCTGCAGTACCCTGTGTCAGGATGCTACTAAATGGCAAAACAGTCAGAAGTGTTTGGTTCTGCATAGAGCAGATGAGGACATGATATTTCATGAGATTCTCCAGGAGGCATAGCAGTGAGTGCTGAGCAATAACTGATTGTTTTGCTGATAATCTGAAACTTTGCTGCTTTTGATCTTCCCCACAGTGACGCGGTTCCGGGTATTGAAGCACACTCGACTGAACGTAGTTGCCTTCCTGAATGAATTGCCCAAAACTCAGCATGACTTAGCCTCTTTCAATGTGGATGTAAACACATGCACAGTGAGTTCTCTTACAGTTTTATTTCATCCATCTCTGCACATTTCTTTTTTCTTTAAGCTTGTCATACAACTTAATTCTCATTACAGTTATTGATTCTATCTCCACAGCAAACATTACTGGTGTTTACAGTCAGTGGGGTGTTCAAGGACAGTACGTATTGCATGATTACAAACCATGACACATAGTGGACCGCTGTATTCATTATGTTGCTATTTATTATTTTTATACATATACAGTTAGGTCCGGAAGTATTTGGACAATGACGGGGTTTTTGTGAGTTTTTTGTGCCTTTATACACCACCACAATGGATCTGAAATAAAACAATAAAGATGTGATCAAAGTGTAGACTTTCAGCTTTATTTTAAGAGGTTCCACAAAAATATGGCATTTACCATTTAGGAATTACAGCCATTTTAAGCAAAGTGCCTCCATTTTCAGGGGCTCAAAGGTATTTGGACAATTGACTGACAAGAAGTTAATTGACCAGGCGTGGTACATTCCCTCATTACTTCAAGACAAATGAAGCAGATAAAAGGTCTGGAGTTGATATCAGGTA
>CM040981.1:18398783-18419844 GCA_022985145.1 Pangasius djambal
AATAAAAATCTGTGGTTATTGTACATCCTTTTTAAAAGTGTTTTGAAAAATATTTGCTGCCAAATTATTTGCTGTTTTCTGGTTTTGTACTTGGAGGTACCAAGAGAGTGCAGGGGAGTGGAGCTCCCATGACAATGGTTTATGTGAACAACAAAGATAACTCAACTCTGGTACTGTAATTTAATGGAAATGTAAGTCATAGCCTGGCATAATGGTGGTGATGATAATAATGTGATACAGTTTCACACTACTTTATTTATTTCTTATTTCAGTCAAGGCATTTGTTACCTGTTGTGTATATACAAATTAAAAATTAGAGCAAAATCTGTTTGTTGGAATAGTTTATAGGCTTTCGTATCTTTACCAGTTAGATGGTGTATTTATATATTTATATTTTTAATACTAAAACTGACATACAAGGAATGCATAAAACCCAGAGAACCCACACAGACATGGGGAGAACAAGTGAAACTCCACACAGAAAGTAAACTCAGCTTAGGACTGAACCGGGGGCCCTGGAACTGAGAGGGAGCAAGATTATCCACTGCACCACCCTGAGATCTCAACATAATTATAGATCTGAGTATAATAATATTAATCGAACAGTATGCTGTTCCCACATTGTTGGCATTCATGAAGAAAGTAGGCCTCCCACATCACCTAAATGTCATTTTAACCACAAGGCATTAGAATACATGCTGAAAAAGCACTAGAATAAAAACCATCACTGTTAATAAACAAGTATGCCTAATGGAAGTTTTATGTTCATGGGCTGAAATTAAACGCAATATTTATAATTAACTATAATTGGATTTGCATTTCCTAAAGGAGAAACATGGTTTGTTTGCAGGGAACACAAAGAAAGAGAGGAAAGAAAAGAAGACGGAAAGAAATCAAAACAGAAAGAAAGAATAAAAGGGAGGGAGAGGGAAATAAGTGAGAGAATGTGAAATAAGAAGAAGGTAAGAATGAACAGAACCGTAAGAAACAAATTAAGAGAGAAAAAAAAGATGGAAGAAAAGAAACAGTGGGAGGGAAAAGGGAATGAGAATCTGTACATTAAGTGTTATGGGCTGACTTCATTCTCCTTAAGCTGAAGAAGAAGCAATCACATGATGTGCTCGACATGCAAGCACGTTACTAAAACAAATAAAGAGTTGTACTGTTTATTAGTTTTCAGTTTTCATGTGCTTTATTGGCATGACAAAATAATTGTACATTTCTAATGCCAAAGCAAGTATAGAAGAAAGGAAGTGTAAAAAAAAAAAAACAAGTAAAATAAAATACTAATAGATTAAAAGAAACAAAAAAGTGCAAATGATGCACATAAATTAAGAACATTATAAAGACACTACATAAATACTATATATTATAAAACTATAAAACAAGAATAAAGAAGAGCAATTCAATAACAATTCAATCAAACAGGCCGAGACGTATTGTGCTGCTAATACACAGCAGTCTTTGTGTTCTCCTAGTAGGAAGGGAGTTTTTCACTGTTTCATAGATTGTCAAATGTTTGGTGTGTGTGTTTAATTTCGGGGTAGAATGTGTATTTTGTGCATTCTGTTAGGAAGTGCAGCTCTGTCTCAATGGTGTGTTGGTTTCAAAGTATAGGCACGACCATTTCTTCCTGTGGGAGCCATGTTTTCCTGTTTCTATTGCTAGGTTGTGTCCATGTCATGGCAAAAACTCTTCAAACCAGAATAAGGAAAAAAGACTTCCAGAGACAAGGGGTTCTGGATGCCAAAAATCAACAGACCTTATTGAATCATCCAACAAAGCCGAAATGTCTGCAGAGCATCTGCTTTTATACAATTCTAAAAACAATGATCTCATTAGGAGGAGTTTTATCATTTTTCTTTTAAATCACACCCCTTTCGTTCGCCACAATTATTTCATTAACCAACTAGCGTGGAGGCTGAGTCAGTCTATTTTTTACAAAAAAAAAGTTAACAGAGAGTTAATAAAAAAAAGACAAAACCCTGAAAGTTAGGTACTTTCCACAAACCAGGTCACATCCTGTTAAGTTACCTTAATTCCCTTACATTCACAGAGATTCAACATGAGGTGATTTAAGGTCATGATTTAACACACGTTCTCATTACAATATTGCTGTATAAATACTGATTGACGTAATACCGATGGCAAATACTGACTGACAAATGGTAAAGATAACAAAAAATCCTTCCATATCCACTGAATCTGTACCTTGTCAAGGTAGTTCTCTCGTTCTCTTTTTTTTTTTTTTTTTTACTGTGTACAGATAATTAAATAAAAATTTTACAAAAATAAAAGATTTTCTTTTTAGGGTCAAACAGCACTGCATTTTACTCTGTTGTTGTGTTTGGGTTTCCCAATAAGATGAAATAGGTTTCATTTGTACTGTAATTTGGTCGAATCTGATTTGTTTGACATTGTTGTTCCTGTCTAAAGCGTCAGTGTGCTGTTGGTTAGTAGGTATTGGTGATTCTTCAGGGTTAAAGCTTCAGACCAGCCGAGAGAGTGGAATGTTTTCCTTCCTGTTTATTATTTGTGACCTTCTCAAAATGGCGTCGCACCCTTTCCGCAACGTGCTTCTGTGTGACGCAATGACGTTGCTCTGCTCTTTCAGTCTTCAGTATGAAAACAATAAACAACCCTATGAGGAGAAACGGAGGAGGACCTGTCGCTCGTGCCAGAAATATATTTATTTAGGAGTAAAGACAGTTTTTGCCGAGCGACTTGTTTTAAGAATATCGCCGCTCTTTAAAAGCTACACCGGACAGATAGCTGTCCTGAGTCGAAAAAATTCTGAATCTTTGTGTCAAAGAGAAGGAAGTTAGCTAGTGTATCCAGCTAGCCCCTTCCAGCTGAAGCTAGCCTCTCCTCTACCCTCTGCTTGTGCCTCGTCAGTCAGGGTTGATTGTTATGCAGTTCCCGGAGGACTGTTGCCTCTCTCGTTTTCTTTCTCCTCCGCCACCTCTTCAGTCCCTCACCCTAGTCTCTCTGGCCCTATGTCTCGGTGGCTCTTCCCTTGGTCGGGCTCGATAAAGAAGCGGGCCTGTCGCTACCTTTTACAGCATTACCTCGGCCACTTCTTGGAGGAGCGTTTGAGTTTGGACCAGCTGAGTTTGGACCTGTACAATGGCAGCGGAGTCATTAAAGAAATCAACCTCGACGTGTGGGTGAGTGAGTTAGCTAGTTTTAGCACCCTGTCTCTTCTGAGTAACCATGAAATACATCTTAGCAGTGTTTCGCAATTTTCTGTGCAGCCTGAGAATAAAAGTCCTCAGCCTCATCATGTGCCTTTTACAATGTTTTTAGAGGAAGCAAGATGTTTTCTAAACACGCTAACACTCTGTTAAGGGCCTAGGACTCACTGGCTAAGTCATTTTCAGCCCTCCAGGATCCAGTAGCTCTGAGAGTCCATGTATTTGAAATGGCCATCAGGGAGACAAAACTACAACAGCCTTCAGATTCAAAGGCTTTTATACCTCTGTGGTAACTGCGATGATTTATTACCTCTACTTCTTCTCTTTCAGGCAGTAAATGAGCTTCTGGAGTCACTCGCAGCCCCTCTGGAGATTGTGGAGGGTTTTGTGCAGGGTATAAAAGTGACAATCCCATGGGCAGCGCTTGTCACTGACCACTGCACACTTGAAGTCACTGGGCTACAGATAACATGCAGACCCAAGGACCGAACCAGTAAGCACCTTCACAACCTGGAGGACATGTTCCTGGTAATGTTTGCTCTGACCATGTAGGATCGTGTTGATTATATGACTTCTTTTTATGACTTGTTTACGTAGGTGGCACCTGGGACTCCCAGGGCTGGTCCTCATGTATGACCTCCAGCATGCAGCTGGCCCAGGAGTGTCTAAAGGACCCACCTGAGGCATCGGAAGAGCCGCCTGCTCCTTTGGAGGGGCTGGAAATGTTTGCACAGACCATTGAGACAGGTGTGTGTTGCCGAAGTGTTATCTAAGCTCAAAGGGATCATAAAAGGTTAACAGCCAGACACGATGGCAAGTGATGTAACTGTAAACATCTAAACTCTCAGATCTGTTAAATTCTTAGGTCTGATTGGTCAGAAGATATTGATTTTTTTTTTCTATAACAGCAGCTCTGACAGTAGTGCATGCTGAAAGACAAATTAAAGGTTTATATTAATGCACATTTTCTAATATGTAATCATTTCTGTAGTAAAGCACATTCACAGCTACTTGTATGGTGGATGCTTCAAGTAATCTAAGGCTAATAATTAAAAAATTAATACTGTGTTGTTAATTAACAAAGAAAAATTTTGAATTGTTGATATGGTGGATTTTTCTATAAGGAGATGTTTAGTTGACATTTCTGGAAGGAGTCTCCCGTGTCAGTGCTTTGTAAGGGTTAGTAGGTTTTCCGCCATGAGAGAGTCTTCAGGACGGAGGACTTTGCGCTTTCTAGTTCCACATGATAAGCAACAGTTGTTGTTTTTTTTTATATTATTAATCTCAAGAGAGGAAAAAATGAAAAACAGTTCAAATTAATACATCATGCCACTGTTGGCAAGTCCCTGCGGTATAAGAGGAATAAAACACTTGAGGTGGTAAGAGTAACTCCACTTCATGTCAGGCCGTATCACACCAGCGTGTCATTGATTATGTCTCTAGAACAGTATGCCCCATTATGTTTTATTCCTCACCTATCCAAACCCGTCATATTTAATAATGACTTTGTGTTATGTTGACAGGTACTGCTCTGAACCCAAGACACAAACTGTACTGAAACATGCTATCACCATGCCTCTCATGCTTTGTGTAATTTGACCAAAGCCTGCAGAAAATTGTCTTGGTTACTAAGAAGACACTGTCAGAACCACACAGTGGGACTGAGACATCCCTCGTTTCCACACACACTCACACAGCTGTTGGACAAGCAGCATCAGTCATATACTCGCATACGAACTTTTTGTGCCGCTGTAGGAATAAAACATTATCTGCTAGGGGGCAGATCACAGCTGAAACATCAGGGGCTGACAGGTTTCAATGTCGACCTGTAAAATGTTGCCTTGAAACACTTTCTCCCACTCTCATGGTTGTTACCATAAGCTGTGCCACAAATTACATACTATGACCTTATCCTTCAAACTGTTTCAAGATAATTGGTTTGTGCATGAGAGGATTGTAAATCCATTTTTGTTTTATACAGAAAACACTTTAAAATGCATGTCATGTAAACAGTATTTTCCAAATTTGTCTAGAATGTTACATTAGAAGGTGATTTGAAACACAGCAACAGTATGCTATACTGCCCCCACCAGTTACTTTGCGATTGTCCTACATGGAGGCATAATATTAATTTCTGAGGATGCACAGAAACACACGTAACGCAGGGCTGCCGTCTTCCATACATGTCATTAACATTGGGGATATGTTGACCTAATTGATTAATATTCATAGACATCGCTAAAAGTTAAAGCTAAGTACTGTATGGTGCTTATGAATGTAATGAAAGTCTAACAGATTGTCCTGTTTCTGTACTCTACAGTTCTGCGACGGATTAAAGTCACATTTCTGGACACTATAGTAAGAATTGAGCACCATCCCCTTGACGCTAAAGATGGGGTAGCCTTAGAGATGCAAATTAAACGGTAAGAACGTAGGACCTAAGTGAAACCTGCAGCACTGATTCTCTTTGTCACCAGTATGAAAATGTATTAGTTTCCCTATCTCTTTACATGATCTGGCATTATACGACTGTGTTATCGAATTCTCAGACGTGATTGGTCAGAAGGTGGGGATTAATTTTCTATAACAGGGATTCCTGTAATGCTAAATTGTTCAAAGCACAAAGGCTAAAGAATACTAGAGACCAATCAGGGGGGAAAAATGGATGAGGTAGAAGGTGGAAATGACGTCAGGGGTTTCTTGTGGCCCAGTATATGCATTTAAGGGTTAAATCTAATGTTTTAATGTATAAAGCTACAACAACAAAAAGTGTCACTGTCCAGTTCAGTGTCAGTTGTCTTTGTTTCTAACAGCTACACATAAGCCCTCTTGCATGAAACGTAAACCTGTACCTGTAACTGAGCTGTGTTATGCCTCTGGCTTATACTGCAGGCTGGATTACTGTGATGAAGCTGTGAGAGACTCCAGTCAAACAGTGCCTGTAGATATCCACCAGCCTCCAGCCTTTCTGCATAAAATCCTCCAGCTCAACTCAGTACAGCTGCTTTACGAGACTCTCGGAGAGCCACAGGTGAGAGCCGCTTAAACCATGAGGAGTTTGGCGGAGGATATCTTAGAAGCTAATTAAAGAATAGCTGGAAAGACTGTCCTGAAAGGACAGTCAGTTGACTTTGTCAATATGAAGTGAAATCTGTGTGCCATTTGATGATAAACCCTTATTTAAACATCAAGACTATAATTGGACATGCACAAGGTAATGCAGGAAATGTACAAACAACTGCCAGTCTACACACCTCAGTATAGCTGGATTCTCTGACTAGATCCCTTTTATGCTATAGACCATAAGCCTTTTCTTCTGCATGAATTCTGGTGTGGCATTTTTAATGTGATGAGTTTTTCAAGGTCTGTTGTGTTTTCAGAGTCTTGTTCCTGAACATACTGGGGTCAGTGAGGATGAAGAGAGAGACTCTACACCTAGGCCCTTACGGCTGCATCCCGGGCCTCTACTCATTGGAAGCTGCTCTGGTTTCATGGAGACCACTGTTAAAATCAAGCAGAACGACATGCTCCCAGGGCCCAAGGTTTGCTGCTTTCCTCCAGCTTTTTGTGTGACATTAAAAATTCACTGCGTCATCTTTACTGAGCAGATTTGACGACTTCTGTCTTTAACTGACATTACTGATCATTGATTTGTCTTTTTTTTTTTTTTTTTTTAATCCCTGCTTTTTGTTTTTCACTCTTTCAGCTGGAGCTAGATGGTAAGGTGGGCTGTCTACACCTGTTGCTCTCTCCCAATCAAATTACTAACCTAACGGACCTTCTGACTGCTCTCTGCATTGAGACAGGTAACATGCTTACCCTGTATGATTTAAATGCAATTAAAATTGAAGAACAATGTCAGTATTGCTTTTGAACGTGAAGTCTATAAAACATAGCAAATAGAAAGATCATATTTCATTATATGCCTTTTGCATCACTTCATTTATATACTTAAAATCATCAAGCAGGAATTTACTTCTAAAAAAAAATGTCAATTTGAATTTGTCTCAGAATGAAATGCACACCACCGTGAAGCAAACCGAAAACTTAAGGATCTCCTTGATTTTCTTCAAGTAATACTATAGTCTTGTAAAAATATGAGCATAATCATATTTCATTATAATATAAGCTGTCCTATCTCATCTAAACTTCACAACCCAATATCAGAATTTTCAGCAAGTCATGGAACAGGTTTAACTCTAAGCTTAAGCACTGTACAGAAGTTATTTGAGAGCTACACAGGCGGGGTGCCGAGCATTAACTACATGCAGTTGATTTGCACAATCTGAAAGAAGATCCCAGAAAATCAACTTAAGCAGGCGCTTAGTTCATCTTTGAATACAAGAAACTTTTCCTGCATAAATATTGCCTTAACTTTTGGACTTAAGTATCCAACGCTGCACACAGCTCTTAGTAGCTTGCTACCTAGTTATATGAATAGGTCACATCCAAGCCTAACCAATTCTTCCTTTTTTTTTTTTTCCTTTTTCCAGATGTTCCATTTCAAAGTGTGTGTTATTTAATGCTGGCACAAATGTCACCGTTCATATGTGGGCTAAATACTGTGAAAACAATATAATGAAGGTTTTGCACCTTGTTTTCATATACTTACTTCATGTTACTATAAAGAAAATTCTGTGAGCAGTTTATTTTATATTTTTGATTATATTTTTGACATTATTGATTTGTTTATTGTAGCCTACACTCCTGACCTCTGATTATTCAGCATGTCACCTGTATCAGCTGTCTCTGTAATTGTCTTGGTGTCACAGGTTCATGCACGGTCACTCATTTAGTCTCTCCCTTTCTCAGAGGGCAGCAGTAATACGCATGGTGGTGGTGGTGCTCAGAGTAGGCCTCTGGGTTCAGATGATCTGAGGTTGATCGAGGAGGACCTCAGTAAGCAACTCAGTGTGGATACAGTAGACAGAGATCTGGAGCTTAACACAGAGCCTTACATCTGCAGCTTGGAGAACGGAGGTGAGGTGGCCATGTATATTGTATGTACTGTATATTATGCCTCTTGAAATGTCTGTACTTTTCTGGCACTGTAATACCATAAAGAACTGTTTGACTTTTTGGTGCAGACACATTGTATTTTGTGTTTCCATTGACTAAATTTCGTATCATTTGTAATTTTCTTTGCACCGTCAACCTAGTTTTCCAACTGCTAATCTGATAATCCTTGTTCTTATGCCTGCCTTGTGGTGGTTCTTCCTACCTCAGAGATGTTTTACTCTATGGGGCCTGGGTGTATGACTAGCAGTGTGATGTCCACACGCTCAGGAAGCGAGCTCTCAGACAGTGACATGGAGTCCTCAATACACAGCCAAAGCAGCCTGGCTCCAACACACCCTCTGTCTCCACAGGTTTGTGCATGAAAGAAAAACATGCTGTATCTTCTTCATGACCAATATTTTCATAATTTTCATGTTTTTACATGTTTACTCCTACACTGACTACAGGGGACAGATTTATTAGCTAGCCACAAGGGAATTAAAAGCTCCAGTGTGCCTGCCCAGTCCCAAACTAAAGTCTAAATGGTGGCTAATGTAATAACATGGTGAGCTAGTTAGCTAGATAAGTGCATTAATGCTGACTAAGTAATTACAGTAAAGTGGTCATTAATCTCATCTAACAAGGGTTCTAATGTAGCTTATCGTGTTTGCACCCTCGATAAAAAGTCAGCCAGTTGTTGGCAACATTTCTTGGTTATCTCATTGTTATATGATTGTTCTTCCTCAGTTTTACAAAACATATCCTAATCTTTATCCACCATATTTATAAAATATGGGGTATTATCACTGACAAAAGGTCAAAGCATTTGCAGATTTTGAAGAATGGCCTATCATAAGTGCATATATCCCTTGCTATAGGGAAGAGTGTAAAATTGTTGTTCGAGTTAATCTCATATCACATAGAGATTGCACATAAGTTGCGAAACTGGGGTATTCCTTAAATTACAGAAGCTTCCTACTGCTAACATTTATAACAGAATTAGATAGCTGTTAGTTCATATCTGTCTTTTTCTAACGCATGCCTTATATACTATACAATGTTTATAGCTTGCTATAACATTAATTGGTCCAATAGAAAATTACATTGAGGCAAGGTCACTTTTTTCTAATACATATATTGAATTTATATCATTGTATGTATGTAATGATCATTTTGTTTCTCCTTTATTTTTCATTTTTCAGGGAATGCTTAACTGCCCCAGACGTTATCCTGTACCAGGAACTTTATCTAGTTTGCCTCAATGTAGCAGGCCGCCACGTACGTTACCCTCATTACTTAGCAAAACACACATTTACCTTTTAGGCTTGATTTAATATACATTTAATATATTTTCTGTTTCTTCACTTCTCTGAATAACAGGGCGTTCAGCACACACTGGCCAGTCAGAATCCACGAAGCCTGATTGCTTGCTCAGGCTCTCACTGGGTGGAATGACTCTGACTCTTCTGGAACAGGAGCCAGCTCAAGATCCTGAAGATCTGTCCTCAATGGCTAAGGTGTCACAGGTGTACTTCCATGAGCTAGCCTTCTTCAAAGACAGCATGTTCAGTGAGAGAGACTTTGAGAACCTGAGGGGTAGCTTTGCTAAAGCGTGCCCTCACTCACATCTCAGGTACACAGCTATTCCTACTATTTGTACTATTTCTACTACTATTTTTTTCTTGAGCATGAGGTAACAATAAAAGCATTATGTTTACTGACTAATACACAGCATTTTTTGTCAGCACAGTTTTTCTTCTTGATACATTCTTTTTGTTTCCAGGCTAACAGGGGCAGCGGTGCAGGTAGCATGTGAGATGCGTAGCTCTGGGCGGCATGCCCGTTCCATGACCTCTGACCTCTCCTTCAGCAGGCTGGAACTGCTGGAGTGTATTTGGGAGCCAGGCAAGCCTCAGTACACTGAGGTATTATACCTCTCATATTAATTATTGTAACCGACAACAGCTTTCACTTTGTTCACCTTTCATTCATTACACATTCATTCACTTCCTAGCCAGGGCTTAATGGTAAACATTTTATGATTCAAATCAGTCAAAAATTTGTTTTTAAATTAAATTAAATTACACATCCTAATGACTGCATCCAGTAAATATTTTCATCCTTTTATATGCTGCAGATTGTCTGATGGTTCCCCAGTTTCTATTCTTAGAGCTTTTTGCTCCCAACTCTGTGTGGTGTTATTAAAACCTCAACTGATCTATGCTTGAATTACAGAAGAATGAACGAAACTTTAGTAAATGGCTAAAGTCCACTTTCAAAGCAGATAAATTACCAAAAAATTTACCAAAATAGGCAGGAAGTTAGCAACCCTCAAGTACAATAGGTAAAAAAAAATGATATTGGTTTATAGAGAATTTTGACCCTAAAACATATACCTAAGTAGAATAGTTGGGATAGTTATTGTTTAAAGGAACACTCTTTAGTTTTTTTTTTTGTTTTGTTTTGTTTTTTTCTCCCCTAATCTCCAGTTGCTGCAACTGTGACAATAATTTTTTACATGTTCCTCAGAACTGTCACAAGAACAGACAGCACCGTAATTCTAAATGTCTGTATAATTGAAGACTATAAGCAGGTGTTGCGGCATTTAATAAACATTTAATAAACATTTATGTGAAGCACATATTTTTCTAGAATTATTTTTTTAATTACTCAGCCAAAGTATTTTTAAGTTATGCTCTGAATCTGTATCAGAGGGAGTAATTAGTGCTTATTCATTATCAACATAGTCAGTATAGTTCATAGTAAACTTTCTCAGTTTCTGCAAAACCTAGGAGAAAGCATCAGTAATCTGAATTACTTTTTACTGTATTGCTTTTGTTGTAAATTTACACTATACTGTGTTGCATATTTTACATATTTTGATAGATTTCAACAACAGCTCTTAGGCTTTCTTCTTAAGTGTTTTAGGAAGTTTTTTCTGTGCATTTCTTAGTATAGAGAAATTTATCTTAACTCTCAGATGTGGTGGATAGAGATGCTGGAATATTCCTTTGATATTAACTGTTTGTAAAATAATTTTGCTTAAAGGAATAGAAACTATAGTAGTATATTTTTCAACAAAATTACGTGTTTAAAAGATACTGACCATATTGTGTGTGTGTGTGTGTGCGTATCTTCAGCTGTTGCAGTTCAAGAATGCTGGTCACTTTACTGTGGGAGCGACTGCCAGACCTTGTGCCCAACTTCACCACTCCCTGACAGAAAAACAGCAGCGCAAGGTACTTTATCTGAGTTTATTTGTCCTTTTGTACAACTGAACACAGGTTTATATGAATCTGTGCAAGCCAATTGAGAGTGAGACTGAATGAATGTATAGTCTATAGCAGGAGTTGCCAACTGGTAGACCGGGGTCTGGGTGTGGACCCAGCAAAGTGTTCAGCGGAGCGAACCAAGTACTGTCTCATGTCTATAGTTCAGAGACTCTAGTGTTTTTTAAACATGAACCAGCTTGGTGTCTATAGCAGATCCTATGTTGCGGTTTATCCAATCACATGCATATTATAAAAATTATTTAGCTGAAGGCAGCTCATCGGAATAGAGACTGGCTACAAGCCTAAAACATTAAGTCAGAAAGGGCGAAGTTTTCACAGACTTTCATAGATTTTACATTTTATTTATTTGTAAGCACGGAATTTCGTGTCTGGACCTTTAGAAATTTTAGTTTGATGCCACTGGTCTATAATTTCAAATTATTTCATGTTCATGCTGTTTTGCAGAGTGGATCAAAGCAGCGAGTAGTGCGAAGGGACAGCTCACTACGTATAGAGCTGGGCGAGCTCACCACTGAGGTAGACCTGGACATAGTGGGCAGACTGAGCAGCATCATACAGGCCCTGAGCCACTGCCCCAGCCAGCCGAAAAAGCCAGCAAACACCCAGGTTGCATGCTTTATGATCTGTGTGTCAGCAATGGATGTATGTAGGCTGTAACTGATCACTCCACTACATTGCTTCTTTACCTCTTACAACTAACCTGAATCTGTCTCTCCGTAGACTCAGTTGTTAGAGCTGCACTCCTCCCTTGTCCTCCTCTCCCCCCACGCTGTGCTGAAGCTTCGCTTCCCCATCCCTGACCTTCGACCTTTAGACGAGAGAAGACCAATTAGCGAGCGAGCAGTGCGTAAAGAGATCCTGAGTCTGGAAATGTGCAATCTAGAATTGAAGTCTCATCAGGGGTCAGACCTCCAGCAGCAGGTGCCATCCACCTCCACAGCTAAACTCACCAAGCTGCTGGAGGCTAGCTTCAGTGATATGCATGGTAGGGGGAACCTACTCACTTATCCATTTTATTTAGACATCGTACCTTTTCCTTTTTTTCTTTATGCTTATAATTTGACCCCGTGTAGTGCCTGTTGTTCATGACTTGTGTTTGGTCCTTTGTCTCTCTCTCTCCCTCTCTCTAAGGAGTGTATGAGGGATGGGAGGGAGGCTCTTTCCCTTGTATCCGTGTACAAAAGGGCTCCAACATGCAGAACCCAGACAGCACACCCAAGTGAGTCTGTGTGGGCACTGATTGTATATAATGTAGTCTTCCCACAAACGTAAAACTACAGTTATATCACAGTAGGCACTGATTGTTCCTAAATACTATTGTATTTTTATTTATTTATTTATTTATTTGCCTCTTTTGTTTTCTTGTAGAATCGTGGTGCATGTAAGTGGCGCAGCAGACTCCGATGGTAGAGGAGGTGTAGGTGTGGGTTTGAACGGGGATTTGGGGCTTGGCTTCGTGTCTATGGAAAATCCCTGTGAGCTGAGAGAGAAGAACAGCTCCCCCTTCTCCTCTAACCGCACCATGTTTGAGACAGAAGAGGTAGACAACTTTGTCTCTCATTCTTCTCATTTTTGTCAGACTCATTCTTGTGTCCTTTCTTTTTCTTGTCATTTTGACCTCTTCAGCTCCTGTTATTTTCTGTGTCCAGTCTTGCCTGCCTCAATACCTTTCTCTCGTTCTCTTTCTTTTAATGTCTCACTTAGATGGTAATCCCAGCTGATCCAGAGGAAATGAAGGAATTCCAGGCTCAGTGTGTGGCTCAGAGTCAGTATGTGGTGGATATCACACTCCCTGTGGCCTACATCCTCTTGCCCAGCAAAGAAGCCTTTCAAAGCATCTACAACAGGCATGAGCTTTTGTCCTTTTTTTTTTTTTTTTTTTTTTTTTTTTTTTAAACAGTTACACTGCCCTCAAGAATTATTAGCACCCTTCATAAAAAGAGCAAAAACGATTGAATAAAATAAACATTACACAGATTTTCCACTCAAACAAAAGAAGAAATTATTTATCTTTGTTATAACAAAAATAATTCTATTTCTGTTGTTTCATTTGCTCAATATTATGATTTTTAAAAAGTACAGTCAGGTCTGGAAGTATTTGGAAAGTAACAGAGTTTTTGTGATTTTGCCTTTATACACCACCACAGTGGATTTGAAATAAAACAGTCAAGATGTGATTGAAGTGTAGACTTTCAGCTTTATTTTAAGGGAAAAAAATATGGCATTTACCATTTAGGAATTACAGCCATTTTCAGCAAAGTACCTCCATTTTCAGGGGCTCAAAGGTATTTGGACAAAGTGACATAACTGTAAATATAACCATAATTTTAACTTGGATGAAAATCCTTTGTAGTCAATGACTGCCTGAAGTCTGGAGCCCATGTTCTCAAAACTCAAATTCTGAGTTTCCTCCCTGGAGATGCTTTGCCAGGTCTTCACTGCAGCCACCTTCAATTTGTGGGTCTTTCTGCCTTCAGTCTTGTCTTCAGTGAAAAGCAGCTCTATTGGGTTGAGATCAGGCGACTGACTTGGCCATTGAAGAATATTCCATTTCTTTGTCTTCAAAAAGTCTTGAGTTGCTTTTGCAGTATGTTTAGGGTCATTATCCACCTGCACTGTGAAGCGACGTCCTATCAGTTTTGTAGCATTTGGCTGAATGTGAGCAGAGAGTATAGCCCTATACACCTCAGAATTCATCTTGCTACTTCTGTCAGCAGTCACATCATCAATAAACACCAGTGAACCCGTTCCATTGGCAGCCACACATGCCCATGACATAACACCTCCTCCACCATGTTTAACATATGATGTGGTATACTTTGAATCATGAGCTGTTCCTTTCTTTCGCCATACTTTTCCCTTCCCATCATTCTGGTACAAGTTAATCTTGGTTTCATCAGTCCAAAGAATCTTATTCCACAACATGGGAGGCTTTTTTAAATGTTTTCTGGCAAAGTCTAATCTGGCTTTCCTGTTCTTGAATGTTATCGGGGGTTTGCATCTTGTTGTAGACCCTCTGAATTTACATTCATGTAGGCGTCTCTTGATTGTAGAGTTTGACAATGATACGCCTACCTTCTCCAGAGTATTCTGTTGATGTTGTGAAGGGGTTTTTCTTCACTAAGGAAAGGATTCTGCGATCATCCACTTTAGTTGTCTTCCGTGGTCTTCCAGGCCTTTCGATGTTGTTGAGCTCACCAGTGCTTTCTTTCTTTTTAAGAATGTACTCAACTGTTGATTTGGCCACACCTAAGGTTTTTGCTGTCTCTCTTATAGATTTATGTTTTTTCAGCCTAATGATGGCCTCCTTCACGTGCATTGAGATCTCCTTGGACTTCATATTGGTAATTCCAGTCGAACAGCTGCCAAATGCCAACTCAATATCTGGTATCACCTCCAGACCTTTTATCTGCTTCATTTGTAGTAACGAGGGAATGGACCGCACCTGGTCAATTAATTCTTGTCAGTCAATTGTCCAAATACCTTTGAGCCCCTGAAAATGGAGGTACTTTGTTTAAAATGGCTGTAATTCCTAAATGGTAAATGCAGTATTTTTGTGGAACCTCTTAAAATAACGCTGAAAGTCTACACTTTGATCACATCTTGATTGTTTTATTTCAAATCCGTTGAAGTGGTATATAAAGGCAAAATCACAAAAACTGTCATTGTCCAATTACTTCCGGACCTGACTGTATATATAAACCCAATTAAATGTTTCAGTCTATTGGCTTGCTTCAGCCTGATGTTTTCTCAAATGTGAATGCAAGCTTTCAAATGATAATGCTTTGAACCACATAAACAGGTATCATGATCTCACCCTTCTCGTACGTCTGGGCTGTTCTTATGCCTTTTTTTTTAAATTATTATTTATTTATTTATTTATTTATCTTTTGATCATTTGACTTATTCTGATGTCCCTTGTTTCACCGTTGTTACGGAGTCATAGTTTTTCTGCCGATTTACCCCATTTCATGTTTTTCCGCATTCTTGTATGTTTCCTGGTTATGATATGCTCCTGTTCTCTTAAATTACTTTTTGTGTTCCATGATTATGGTCGTACTGCACATTAAAAAAAGTTTGTGTCTACTCTGTGCTTTCTGCTGTATTTTTACTTGTCATTACTCCTCAGGATCAATAATGATTTGCTGATGTGGGAGCCCCCACCTCCCCCTCCCGCCCCTCCCAAGATCTCTCACAGCCCCATGCAGCAGCGCAGATCCGAGGATGACGAGTTTCAACTCTGCAAATCTGCCTTCAGACTTGGTCAGTCATTTAAAAACACATTAATATCCACAGAGTAGAGAGTTTATTAGAATGGCGATATGACTAAGGGTTGAGAGCATACAATTCTACACATTATCTTACTGTATGAATGTATTCTGTTGTGCAGCAGTCAACTCTTTTTCATATACTGTATATTCTTTAGTTATGATCATCAATGTAATAATAAGAGACTGCTGGTCATCAAGAAGCTTGTTAAAAGAACTGTATGGAAACTGAATGGTTTAATGCCTCCTTGATAAAAAGTACAATGATAATATTAATATTTTGATACATTTTATAATAGTAGCCTTGTTGTAAGACTTTGAAGTTAGAAGAGGAATATTGCTCCATTTCATTGTTGTTTTGGGACTGAATTTCTGACATATATAAAGAATAAAGCAGTAAATAAAGCAGTAATGTGGCTAGGATCTACTAGAGGATTAGATTGCAGTGTTGGCTTATTTTAAGAAGTTTTTAAAAATTATACAAGATCTTTTTTCTTTAAAATCTAATTGTAGATTCTGACTCAGAAGAGGATGAAAATCAGTTCTATTCAGCCAATGAACCAAGGAAAAGGGGGCAGCCAGAGCCCCAGTCAGACAATGCCCTCAGTGTACTCTGTTTAACTGTACTGATTGGCAAGGGTCGCCTACAGGCTCTGACAGACAGTAAGGTAAGCAAATTATAAGCTGTGTGATCAGAATTATCTTCCTGTTTATCTTTCTTTGTTTATCTTTGATTCCTGTCCACGTATATTCTACTCTCACAGAATGAAGCAGGACGGAGGGTGGAACAGTGCCATGGAGAATTGCTGCTAGACTTTGAAGGCGGGAAGATTTTCAGTGTTACCCAGCACCAGAATAATCCCAATTTAAATTTCTTGACTATAGAGAGCAAAAAAGTTGAACTCTATCATAAAGGTAAGAAAAAAACAATAAAGTATCCTCCAGAAACAGATTTAATATGACCAACAGTAAGTGTACACCTGACCATCACATCCATATGTGGGTCATCCACCCAAGCTGTTTCCACAAATCTGAAAGCACAAAATTGTCTAGAATCTTTGTATGCTGGAGCATTACAGTTTCAGTACAGTACGGCCCAAACCTGTACCAGCATGACAATGCCCCTGTGCACAAAGCAGGGACCATGAAGACATGGTTTGCCTAGTCTGGTGTGGCCTGCACAGAGCGCTGACCTCAACCCCACTGAACACCTTTGGTAGGAACTAGAATGCTGACTGCACCTCAAGCCTCCTCGCCCAACATCAGTGCCCAACCTCACTAATGCTCTTGTGGCTAAATGGGCAAATCTCCACAGCCATGCTCCAAAATCTAGTGAAAAGCCTTCCCAGAAGAGTGGAGGTTATTATAACAACAAAGAGGGACTAAATCTGGAATGGGATGTTCAAAAAGCACATATGCATTTGATTGGTCAGGTGTCCACATACTTTACACAAATAAATATTGAGTGTGTGTGTGTGTGTGTGTGTGTGTGAAGGTCTGGGAAAACTCGTCAGATGTTGCTGTGGCTGAATTCTTGGCATCTCTAAGACAACATAAATATATTTCCCCAAAATGATGTAGAAATGTTTTAATAACTTTCTAAGCAGGTCCAGGCAATCTGTTGGCTATGAATAATGACAGGTATATATTAGGATAGATGTCGTTTTCCTGGTCGTATTTCCATATGTAATTGATATATGTGCAACTAAAACACTGATTTCAGTTCTGGAAAACCTGTAGTTTACAAAACATATGTAGCAGAATGTGTCAAAATCTCACCATGTGAAGGATTTTCCCAGGCCTGCCACACACATGGAAAATATTTATCACAGTTGTTTTTAATATTTATCTTAAATAAGATGAAGTTCAGAACAATATTGAAAGCTCTGTTTTTTGTGTTCCTTTCTCTGTAAAGCGGAGGTCCCAGACTCCCCTATCCCAGCACGATTAGAAATGCCCAAGTTCATTCCCCCGAACCATCTGGACCCTACTATTTATCCCACAGAGGTGGGGGTGAGCAGTGTGGGGCGCAGAGGAGCAGGTGGTCAGATGTTGTCGACTGCTATCAAAATCACTCTAGACCTCCAACGCAACGTCAAGGTTCCAGTACTATTTAAACGTACTGTTTCTGTAAATGTAATAATTTTTTTTTTTTTTTTTTTTTTTTTTTTTTAAATTATATACACATTTAGACTCATTTCCCCTTTTTCCTCTCAGGAGTTCCTGGTTGCATTACGGCTCCAGGGTGCTACTTTAAGACATCACATGGCATTGACCAATCACAGTTGGCATGAGCAGGTACCACTTACTGAAAGATGTTGGACAGATGTCCTTAAATGACTTAATGAGGGCAAATTTGTGTACTAGTAATACACAGATGCATTAAACTTACACATGGCATAAATAATTAATACAGATAGATCAGCTGTTTTTTTTTTTTTTTTATTATTCATAAATGTCAGCATTTGTGATGTGTGTGTATATATAATGAAGGATTCATACATGTCTTCTGCCTTCAGCTGGTTGATTTCCTGGATGTCATTGATGATGATATATTAGGATACACACCTCCTGCCATCATCACAGTGTTACATACACACCTGGCCACCTGTGCAGTAGACTACAGGTAGGGATTTTAAAGAAGTAATTTTTTATGTGTAACACTGTATACAGGTTGTGAAATTACATATATAGGGACTCCTAGTTCATTTTGTGACCCAGAAATGACAGAGCAGCAATAGCACTTATCAATGATCCTACAAATTGATTGCAAATGCAGCAGTTGTAACAGTAACTGGTTGTAAAAGTGTTTTACATTATGTCACTGTTTATCTTTTCTCATTTCTTTTTTTTGTCCTATTCAGACCCCTCTATCTTCCTTTGCGAGTGTTGTTTACAGCAGAATCCTTTTCTCTGTCCAGTAATATCATTGTGGATACTGCCACCTTTCACCTCAGGTACTGTCAGTGTTGAACTCTGTGAATGTACATTGTTAAATGTTATTGTTTAAACCTTATGCCACTGAAACCCCTCCTAGGTTCATCTTGGATGACTCTGCGTTGTACCTCACTGATAAGTGTGAAAGTGAGACAGTGGATTTGAGACGAGGTACTGATCTGTTGTGTCTATGTCGCTCCTGTGAACCATGCTTAGAGTGTGTTGTTTTTTGTCCAAAAGAATTTATTGCTGTTATTTTTTATTTTTTTTTATCTCTACAGATTATGTGTGTGTATTAGACATTGATCTGTTAGAACTGGCCATAACTACCTGGAAAGGCAACAACACTGGCAAACTGGTATGTCTCATAATGCTGATTTCCCCCAACCCCGCCCTCCCCCGTGCTTTAGTCTTATATTATATTACAGCATTGTCTTTTTCCATGTACAGACTCAGCCACTGTTCGAGCTGCGCTGTTCAAATAATGTGGTTCACGTGCACACGTGTGCAGACTCCTGTGCTGCTTTAGTGAATATGCTACAGTACCTGGTCTCCCAAGGCGACCTGCACCCACCTCCTCGCCATACTTCCCCTACTGAGATTGCTGGACAGAAGCTCCCGGTAAGAATGTCTGTGAACGTTTTCAGTGTGCCAGGTCATGTTTTAATGCCTCTTAGTACTACGTCTTTGTAACTGGACTTATTTAGTCATGAATAATTAAATAACTTGTTCAGTCACCAAAGCCTGATATGATGAGACACTTCTGGTTAGGGCACATTCAAATGATAAGCTGATAAGATGATAAGTTTTGCGCTTCGTTCACCGCAAGGCTGAGTGCACATTGCTGCTTTGCTTACAGGCTGAGCTTGAGAGGTGCTACATCATCAGCGTCCGCTCATTGTAGATTAGCGGCAGTTGAGGTAGTGCAGCGTCAAAGCGAAGCACCACTGCTCTCTTCACAGACAGTGAATGGTATCGCCAGCGCAAAGTGGTTTTGCCGCTTATCATCTGAATGCGCCCTAAGAATCTGAAAAAATAGTTTTTAATGGTGAAAAACCTTTACCTGTGGTATTTGAAATGGATCACTATTCTGAGATTATGTGTACATTGCATGCAGCTATTATATATATATAATGTGTACATTGCATGCAGCTTGAATATTGCCCTCTGTTCGCACTACCTTCAATACACTGCTAGGCGTGCACAGTAGTATATACCAGTTTTATTTGTGTCACATCTCCGAAATGAGCAAACAATTTTAATCTTGCTTTTAACTCACCAACAGCTCCGAAATTTTCTGCCAGACATTTTGTTTACTTTTTTCCTTTACAATCATGCAGTTTGGGGTCATCATTACAGAGAACTGACACTGCTTTAAATAACTTTTTGTGAATGATTTTTTTTGGGAGGAAAGTACGGGAGACAGAAAGATCTAAGCAGACCATTATTTGCTGTCAGACAACAGCGTTTTGCGTTCCAAGTCATGATTGGACAGCGCCATGTCACTGCCGCTTATGATTTGCTGAAAAGTTGAATCCCGCTTTTTTTTTCCATGCTGCAAGTCAGGTTTTTGTTGCTCACCATCTCACATTCCCTTGTGCATTTTTTGCGACTCCCCAGTGAAAATGAATGGGTAAGAAACATTGTATGGTGAATTTGCGCTCAGTATACACGCACGGTTACATGAGCATATTGGTTTTCCCCAGCTCTCAGAAGCTCCTACATCTTTACCGCCCTGTCCACCAGCAGAGACAGCCGAAATTAACCAGTGTGATCTTACTGACGCCCTGATTGACACAGAACGAACGCTGCATGAAGAGGATAGAGAATTTGGTAAGATTACATGATGAGAATTTGTTTGAGTTGTTTGTTGTCGCTACCTAATCCTCAATGCATCACTGGGGAAATGATAATATGAAGCTATTTATGGTAGTCAGTTACAAACCAGGATTTAATTGTTAGAATGCCTTACCTGTTCTGCATCAGGGTTTTGTTGTTCTCAGTACGCTTACAAAAGGACAAGTCACACTGTCACTTTACCAAACTACTAGTTGAGATACTAAGAGTGATTACTGATTGCTCATTGTCTACATCTTATGTTTGAATTAACAGGCTCTCCTTCCTCAGTAAAGCGAGGCTCACCTGTCTCAGTGTATTTATTTCCTGGGGAAGGCCCAAAATTCAGCTCTTCTGTGCTAGACGGGGAGGAGTCTGAGCTTGATCAACTGGTGGCTACAGCCACTGAAGTTCATGCTGATATGATGTCAGAGGAATGTTCTGAAGGTTCCACTGACAATGATGACTTCTGTATTTTAGAGGCTCCTGGTATAGGCATTCCTGTGAGTGCTTTTTTTTTTTTTTTTTTTTTTTT
>CM040981.1:18419944-18431643 GCA_022985145.1 Pangasius djambal
AGCCAGGCTTAAACATAAATCCACAACTTGAATTCTTTTTCTGTCTCTCTCTTTCTCTTCGTCTTTCTCCTCTACAGCCTAAGGATGGAGAGCCGGTGGTCAAAGTGTTGTGTAAGAGTCCTATAAAGGTACGTGATGGCTATTTCTCTCGGCCGCGGGGCAGTTCGGACTTGCTACGGGCGCCTGCTCGCTTTCCTATGCCTCAGAGCAGGGTAGTACTCAGAGAGGTATCGGTAGTCTGGCATCTCTACGGAGGCAAAGACTTTGGAGGAAAACCCATCTCTGCTCACACACAGCACAGCCACAGGTAAAGAAGTTTGGTTAGTTGTCTAACATATGCATAACCAGTGATCATAAATAACATTTATATCTTGCTTGTTTGATCATAATAAATAAAGGTGCTACTTTTAATAAAGATAGTTGGCTATAAGATTAGCACTGACAAATCAGTGATTTCTATGTATCTTTTTTTTTCATAATTTTTTCAGGGGTCGCTCAGCACCTGCAGGAGCCCGTGGTTCTCCTTCACGCTCTGCTGGCTCTTCCAGACCACAGAACTCCTGGCGCTGGGTGGGAGGCAGTGGTAGACAGCACTCACTACTTATGGAGATACAGCTGACGAAGGTTGTGTGACAGCGACATACAGACAGCATATCCTTCTTCACTAGCATGATTAATACCAATTCTTTGTTCTTTTCCTCATGAGTGAATTAAGCCTTATTCAAGCCAGAGTAGTTTTACCTGGGGAAGTCAAATTTATTTAAATGATTTTCAAAATCTGAAATTATAATCCGGTATAAATCAGCAATGTCCATGGTGTAATAATCCTGGAAAGTAATCTCACACAGAGCTCCGGCAGTATTAATAGTCCTGCTTGCATTAAGCTCATGATAAACTAATAACTAACTGTGTGACAGGGGTGTCAAACTGAAATTCTACCTGGGCCACATTCACATTTCTGTGAGCCCCTGAAGGTGTGTCATGTAAAGCTATTCATTTTTCCTATTTTTTGATTTTCTGTCAATAGCTTAGGCTCTGCAGGTTCGTGTAGGCCAAATAAAATAAGGCAGCAGGGCAGTTTGACACCGGAACTTTGTGCCCGCTGAACGGGCCAGTCAATTGTACTGAATTACACCAAATACCGAATCTCTGGGAGCACAAATTCAGATTAAATAGTGCTTTAGCCCACCATATTTTGATGCTATTAAGATATAAGTATCACCCCTGCTTCTGATTCCAGGTCAGCTTCCAGCACGAGTCGTACCCTGTGGTTGTGCCCCCTGCAGTTTCAGGGCAGGACACGGAAGGACTGGGAGAGCAGCCTCTCTCACGGCAGGTGTTCATTGTGCAAGAGTTGGAGGTGCGCGACAGACTGGCATCCTCTCAGATCAACAAATTCCTCTACCTGTATACCAGTGAGAGCATGCCACGTAGAGCCCACTCCAACATGGTGAGCAGGGAGAGGGAGGGGAGATAGGTCTTTTCTTGTAATTCAGAGGTTCTCAGACATTTTGCAACCATGGACCTTTTTAACTGTAAAATAAATTCCATGGACCCTTAATAGATCATTATTTTACACATAATCCGACCATTTAAATATTAGGCTCATTATTCATATGTGTACAATAATAATCTGGTTATTTATTAGAGCCATAGAGCTTTTATTCCTGAACTCTCCACTGAGAGAACACATTAGGTCCAAACTGACAATATTTAGAGACTTGGATGCAAGTAAGTTATTTCAGTATTTTATTTTTCATAAAAATATTTCCTGACATATATCCAGTGTCACCTTGCAATAATTGATTTTTGAGTTTCAGTGTTTTTAAAACAAAATATCAACAAGTGTACCATTTGTAATATGTTCAGTAATATGAGAAAATTGCTCAAGAGTCTGAATACTTTTGCAAGGCACTGTATAAAATAAAGGTGGGTTGTGATTTCTAGCACTGTAACAAAAGAAAAAAGTCCATATGCCCTGGTGATGCTTCGCAGACCCCCAGAGGTCCCTGGATCTCACTTTGAAAATTACTGTTGTAACCCAAACATAAACATACTTAAGAAAAAAAACTGAAGACAAAGGCTAGGAAAAATACTCCATGCATTGTGAATAAGAGACGCTGAAAGAAGTTTAACTTGTGCAGCAAGTGGACAGTGTCTTAATCTCGATCATGCTCTGTAACTGTTGCGTTATTTGTAGTTAACATAGTTGTGTTTGTGTTCTGTAGTTAACAGTAAAGGCTCTGCAGGTACTTCCTGAATCTGGGTTGGGAGGTCCAGAGTGCTGCCTGAGAATCAGCCTGCTGCCCCTCCGACTCAACATAGATCAGGTAATATGGCCTCCAGTTTGCTGCACATCTACCTTTCATGGAATCATTGCTAATACTGTATGTCACTTTGATAGACTGACAGACTATTCCTAGTATAGTAGAACTTCCTATAGTTATATGATCTCCAAAAAGGAATAAATCTATATCAAAAAGATGCCAGGAGGCTCAGCTGTGTTATTAGTGGGACATGATGACACAGTTCACCCTATCCGTGACAGTCATGTCAGTCAGACATAAAATCAATCTGACATGTCAGTCAGACATAGAGTCAGACTGACCTTTGGGCGTTTAATGGTGTTTCATTAAACATTGCTCATGCAAGGTGCTTGAATTTAAAATACTTTTTTTGTTTGTTTAATTATTTGAACTCTGACAGGTTCTAATAGGACCTAATAGTGGCAGCTGACACCCACTGCCCTTGTTAATATAAGCTGATTGAGCAATGAAATCATTTGTGATGAAAATGCCAGCATAATCCAGCCTTGTTCTACAAAACACATTTGTGTAGGCCTTGTCTTTTTCTGATATGCATGCTCAAGAAATAGTACTGCTGTAATGTCTGTGGTGCTACTACAACAGATGTTACATATTGAGATTATATCTACTGTTTTATTCTATGCCTGCAGGACGCCCTTTTCTTTCTGAAAGACTTCTTTAGTACGATGGCTGCTGGGATTAATCCATACTTACCTGTTGATTTGGCTGCAGAGGGTAAGCCTGAAGGAATGAAGAGGCTTAATTTATTTTCCTTCTTATGCATACGTATATAAAGTATCTCCTGTTTTTATTTGGTAGTGAAAGCAGACACTACTCAGAAGCCTTCAGAGGAAATAGAGTCTGGCACTGGTTTGGGTCCTGATCTCACTGCTTCTGTAGAGACAACGTATAGTGAGCAGAGCTCTTCCTCTGCTGGCTCCTCCTCTTCCTCTGACCAGCCAATTTATTTCCGGTATATCGAAAAATATATTTACAGTGTTATCGCAACAGATCCGGAGTATTATCCGGTTTCTTGATATGCATTGTATTTGGGTCAGGAACATTGGCTTTTGTCTTTTCACTCCTATTAGAGAGTTCCGCTTCACCTCAGAAGTTCCTATATGGTTGGACTACCATGGGAAACATGTGGCCATTGAACAGGTGAGGGTTCAGACACTGGGTGATAAGCATCATCAACATTGTTGGGAATGTCTCAGAGACTGTCTAGACCAGGGGTATTCAACTAAAATTTGTCAGGGTCTAGTTACACAAAAAAATTCTTCCGGATAAGTAATTAGCAGGACTGAATGGTGACAAAGGTTATGTTTCGTGATTAGTTTCTGGTTCATGACTATAAAAAAAACTATTCAAATTCTTTTTTTTTTTTTTTTTTTAGTGGTGTGTCACATTACCTCTTTTGATTAGCACAGACGAGGTGTTCTGAATTTGACACGGTGAGAATAAATGCATCTGTGAAAACTCTCTACTTTCAGATATGACTAGACTGTGGTCCAGTGAGCTGCCTTAAGCTAAATAATTTTCACAAATGCATATGATTCATATCTAGAAAACCGAAACTATGGCCAGTCATGTTGATAAGCTTTTCTACAGTATGTAGAACCTGGTGTGTGTGTTTGCGTGTGTGTGTTTGCGTGTGTGTGTTTGCGTGTGTGTGTTTGCGTGTGTGTGTGAAGGAGGACTCAGGAAGGTGGCAGGTGAATTTTCCTCGGAGCTTCAGACTCCCTTTGTTTTCTCAGCTGTGCTTTTCAGCGCACTTTTCGTTCACTCAAAATAAGACCAAAAATGCTATCTCGCTAGTTCACAGCTTCCAACTAGTTCAAGTTCAAATTCACTGCAAACTAGTCTTAATACACAGTCGGCGCTCGACCAAGCCCCCTCTCCCACACAGTATTTTTCAAGTTTGCAGCTTACTACACTGAAATCGTAGTCTGCCAGCTGACAACCCCTGGGCTAGGCTCTCACTAAGTATATTTATTGGCTAATCCAATACATTTCTGTCTTAAGTTACACATCTTGAATGCAACGAAAGCTTATTTGTTAATTGTGTGTTTTCATTTGGTTATGGTTCATGTTTAAATGCTATACTATAAGTATATAATATAATCACAGATTCAGCTAGATGGTTTTAGTCAATTTTAATATCAAGCATATTCTGTAAAGAAGGTTTGAATGTTTTTGCATAGAGAAGGTAGGTTTATCACTGTTCACTTGGTTAGCTGAGTCCGCATAGAGTGTGTACTTACATGTTCATCAGTGTTGCCTTAAAATCCACTAACTTAAATAAAATAATTATCACTGAATTGGAATGTATGTCTGTTTCTACATTATGTAGTATTTATGCACCATTAGGATTTAAGCTGGTAATTGATATGTTTTAGCCAGTATAGATTTATGTCAAATCCAGTGTGCTGGAGTACAGAGCCAAAAGAGCAAAGATTACTGCATGGTAGTTAAACCTTGTGATTGGCCCTGTGCTGTTTTATAGGGAACGTTTGCAGGGATTCTTATTGGCCTGGCCCAACTGAACTGCTCAGAGCTGAAGCTGAAGAGGCTGTGCTGTAGACACGGGTGATTAGCTCCCTCTCACTAACATCCATCAACCTCTGGCTCATTCCTACAGAAATCTGTACACCTCTCTGCTCCTTCATGTAGCATTTCTCTCTTTTTTTTAAGTGGCACATTTTGGCCAGATTCATTGTAGAAAACTGAGAATGTTAAATTAGCCTTGCTAGTTCTGAATGAATGAATGTTTTTTTTTTTTTTCTTTTTTCTTTTTTTTCTTTTTTCAGTCTCAGTGGTGTGTCACAGTATGTCACACTATCAGGTTGTTTAGATAATACTTACTGATCTTAGTTGATTAAAACCAAGTAATTTTTAATTACTTTGCACATTGCCTTTCTCTTCCAGACTGCTGGGTGTTGATAAAGTCATTCAGTACGCTGTGAACGAGTGGCTGACTGACATCAGGAAGAACCAGTTACCAGGCATTCTAGGAGGTGTTGGTCCAATGCACTCTGTAGTTCAGCTGTGTGAGTATGCATATATAGTATTACTTAACTTTTTTATTTTTTTTTATTTATTTTTTTTTATAAATGATTGTAATGTTTAAATATAGAATGCACTATTTTCTCTTGTGTTATGCTCACTTTTGTCCTGCTATAGCCAGATTTGTCCTAAAATATTCCTATTTTCTGGAATTTTCTTTCCCTCACACAAATCTAAGCTTATTAGAAGGAAGAGGTAATAGAAATGAGGTGGTTGGGGTAGTCTGTGTGCATTTACATAGAAGGCAGAAAGAAATCAAGTTTTGGCACGTCACCAGAGCCGTTCTTAAATCCAGCAAATGGATGGTTACCAAAAAAAGGTTTTTGACAATTTTTGCTGGCAGATCTTGTAATTTTGTTTTACCAAAGAATTAGCTCCATACCTGTTTGTAGGCTTAAAGTCAAGTCAAGTCAAGTCAAGTGGCTTTATTGTCATTTCAACCATATACAGCCAGTTAGTACACAGTGAAACGAAACAACGTTCCTCCAGGACCAAGGTGCTACATAAAACAAAACAGAGAACTACAGTAGACATTACATATATTTACATAAAGTGCACAGTGCAAACGTGCAGACAGCACAAGACAGTACAAAAACTATCAAAACAAGACAATGGGCACGGTGAGTTACAGTGCAGTGTCGACTAGCACACAGTACTAATGAAAAAGTGAATCTTATGACAGTAATGCAAAAGCTTGACAAAATAAGTTGCTGGATGTAAACATAGTGGCCAGGTGGAGAGTATAAATATACAGTATATAATAAATATTTATAGCAGCAAAAATTGAATACAGATGTGTTCAAAAATTGCAAAGAGGATGGGGTGATGCTCAGTTGAGTGTGTGTGTTTTCAGTCCAGTCCCTGAGTGTTGAGGAGTCTGATGGCTTGAGGGAAGAAACTGTTGCACAGTCTGGCCGTGAGGGCCCAAATGCTTCGGTACCGTTTGCCAGACGGCAGAAGGGTGAAGACTTTATGTGAGGGGTGTATGGGGTCATCCACAATGCTAGTGGCTTTGCGGATGCAGCGTGTGGTGTAAATGTCTGTGATGGAGGGTAGAGAGACCCCGATGATCTTCTTGGCTGTCTTCACTATCCACTGCAGGGTCTTGCGATCCGAGATGGTGCAATTCCCAAACCAGGCAGTGATGCATCTGCTCAGGATGCTCTCGATAGTCCCTCTGTAGAACATAGTGAGGTGAGGATGGGGGGAGAGAGATTTCCTCAGATTTTCCTCAGCCTTCGCAGGAAATAGAGATGCTGCTGGGCTTTCTTTGTTACGGAGCTGGTGTTGAGGGACCAGGTGAGGTCCTCCGCCAGGTGAACACCAAGAAATTTGGTGCTCATCGCCGATGTTCAGCAGAGAGTGGTCACTCCGTGCTCTCCTGAAGTCAGCTACCATCTCTTTAGTTTTGTCCACTTTCAGAGACAGGTTGTTGGCTCCGCACCAGTCCATTAGCCACTGTACCTCCGCTCTGTATGCTGGCTCGTCGTTCTTGCTAATGAGACCCACCATGGTTGTGTCATCGGCAAACTTGATGATATGGTTCGAGCTGTGCATTGCTACACAGTCGTGAGTCAGCAGGGTGAACAGCAGTGGACTGAGCACACAGCCCTGGGGTGCCCCAGTGCTCAGTGTGGTGGTGTTGGAGTTGCTGTTCCCGATTCGGACTGACTGTGGTCTCCCACACAGGAAGTCCAGGATCCAGTTGCAGAGAGAGCTGTTCAGGCCCAGCAGGTTCAACTTTCTAATCAGGTGCTGAGAAATGATTGTGTTGAATGCTGAACTGAAGTCTATGAACAGCATTCAAACATATGTGTCTTCTTTGTCCAGGTGGGTGAGGGCCAGATGGAGGGTGGTGGTGATGGTGTCATCCGTTGAGCGTTTGGGATGGTATGCGAATTGCAAGGGATCCAGTGAGGGCAGCAGCAGGGTCTTGATGTGCCTCATGACGAGCCTCTCGAAGCACTTCATGACGATGGGTGTGAGTGTAACGGGACAGTAGTCGTTGAGGCAGGACACTGGAGACTTCTTCAGCACGGTGACGGTACTGAAGAAGTCTCCTGTGTCCACAGTACGGTGGCCTTAAAGCACGTTGGAAGGGTGGCGCTGCTCAGGGAGGTGTGGAAGATGTCCGTGAAAACATCCGCCAGCTGGTCTGCACACCTTCAGAGCTCTCTGCCAGGAATGTTGTCTAGACCAGCAGCCTTCCCCGGGTTAACTGTGCATAGAGTATTCCTCACGTCAGCCGTGGTAAGGCACCTGGTCGTTGAGAGGAGGGGTGGTCTTCCTCGCTGTCGCACCTTTCTGTGCCTTGGACCGAGCGTAGAAGTCGTTCAGCGCATCTGGAAGGGAGGCATTACTGTCACAGGCAGGTGAGGTTGTCCTGTAGTTTGTGATGGTCTGGATGCCCTGCCACATGTGGTGATGCCCTTCACAAGTTGGTGAAGTCGCCGTCAGTTGCCGCTTCCCTGATCATTTGCCAGTCCTGAAGAGCAGAGATGGCTCCAGCTGTCCAGGTTTTCACCTGCTTCAAAACCGGTTCAGAAGATCTTGCATCATTCCGCCGCAAGCCTTAGCGCACAGAGCTGTGTTTCTGTCGGCACAAAATGAGGCTAGTCTGGAACTGTGTCGCTGAGCCAAGTTTCCGTGAAAACAAAGACGCAGCAGTCTCTAAACTTGCCCCGCATAATTTGCTGGAGTCGGATGTGGTCCAATTTATTGTCCAGGAAGCAGACTTTGGAGATCAGGATGGACGGGAGAGCCGACCGGCTAGGGTTTGTTTTTAGCCTAGCACGGACCCCCTGCCCTCTTGCCGCCCTTCTGCTTTCTTGCACACCGCTTACGACGTCCCCTCCCCCGGCCACCGGCATCAGGTGATGCCGAGGGCTGGAGGCCTGGTCCCCGCAGCAAGCCGAGATTGCATGGCTTTTCCAGCAGATCATCATGCAGGTCAATTGTTGCATGGTACTTGTAGCTTATTAGTGTCTGGCGATGGTATACACGAACACCGGTCGCTCCGATGTCCGTGTGCCACAGGGTCACAGGGAGCCTGAAAACTAAACCCAGGTGAATCGGGGTACAAGGCGGGGGACACTCTGGACAGGGTGCCAACCCATTGCAGAGCACAATTGTGCGCACACACACACACCCATTCACTCGCTACAGACACACAACAGACTACACTAAAGTGTAGTTATGGTTGGTTTTACTTGCTGAAAGACTGGATCAATCAATAATAATGGTGGCTTAGTGGTTAGCACGTTTGCCTCACACCTCCAAGGTCTGGGGTTCGATTCCTGCCTCTGCCCTATGTGTGTGGAGTTTGCATATTCTCCCCGTGCTTCGGCAGTTTCCTCGGGTGCTTTAGTTTCCTCCCTCAGTCCAAAGATGTCGGCATCTCTAAATTGTCTGTAGTGAGTGAATGGGTGTGTGAGTGTGTGCACAATAGTTTCCAGGCTCCCTGTGACCGTGTAGGTTAAGTGGTACAGAAGATGGATGGATGGATTACTTGACGATGGAAATGAAACAGTAAAAGTATGCCTATCTTTATACATGATGCTGAATTGTTTCTTCTCATTAGCTTAATTACTGCTTCTTATTCGGTTCTTATTGTAGTTCATGGGGTACGGGATCTGTTCTGGATGCCAATTGAGCAGTACCGGAAAGATGGACGTATTATTCGGGGTCTCCAGAGGGGGGCAGCATCCTTTGGCACCTCTACAGCTTCGGCTGCTCTGGAGCTTAGCAACAGACTGGTGCAGGCTATACAGGTATTTACATGTGCACACACATAAATGCACACGCATGCACATACAGGTATGCATAGATGAAAACATGCACATGTAGATAAGCATGCACTCACATGCATGTACATACATGTATACTTAGGCATACACATGCACATACAGGTACTTATACACTCACACACAAACACTGCGTAATGTCCATGATATATTTAGTGAAGAACTCATTTTTAGTGCGAAAACAAGGCTGTCACCAATTTGAACAATATTTTATTACATGCTTATTACCTAATGTTCAATTTTCCAATCATAAAAAAGAAGCATATTCTAGAAAAATTGATTAGGTTAAATGAAATTTTCCATTATTGAAAGATTAGGGTCTGGTGTTTAGCCCTGACCCCAGAGATCATCTGAAGTATATTTTATGCAAGAAAAACATGTCATGTTTGCTCTGCAGGCCACAGCAGAAACTGTGTACGACATCCTGTCCCCAACTCCACCCCTGACCCGTTGCATCACAGAGGGACGTCCTGCCTCCCGGCCTAGACGCACCCCGCAACCAGCTGACCTCAGAGAAGGTGTGGCCAAGGCCTACGACACCGTCAGAGAGGTAGCGTTCTGCTGTACTATGCTTTATCATTCCCTAATAAATAAACTATACAGTGCGTAGGTTGAAATACAAACTACTATAAATAAGCTGCAATACAAAGGTATTAACTGCTCTCAGATAAGACATATTCACCCCTTGTACATTTTGTAGTGTTACAACCTTGAACTAAAATCGTCCCTATTTTATTCTTATATGCAGCATACCATGCCTGTACCATCATCAAAAGAGTGGTCTTTAGGCTAAAATTTTGGCTTTGAGCTGTGGTTTTCTCTCGTTATATCAGATTTTTTGAGTCGGAGTCAGGTCATATCTTTATTTTTGTTCTACATGCTATTAACAGAGATGTATAACAGTTTTGCGCTGCACTGTTGTGTATTTTACAGTTTCATTTCTGGTTCCATATCCTGTGTTGCTGATTGATATCCAAGGCAGGATTAACAAATATTGTTTCAGCCAAGATCTGTAAAATTTAAGAATGTTAAATTTGATTCACTTTAATTACTGTACGCACAAGCCAAATTCACTAATACAAATGTGTTTGTATGTTGTAGGGGGTGATCGACACTGCTCAGACCCTGTGTGACGTGGCCTCTCGTGGACATGAGCAGAAAGGTCTTCCAGGAGCAGTAGGTGGGGTTCTGCGTCAGATCCCTCCCACTGTGGTACGTCCCTTAATAGTAGCCTCTGAAGCCACCTCCAACCTGCTTGGAGGCATGCGGAACCAAATCAAACCGGATGCACGGAAAGAGGACTTCTTAAAATGGCGCACAGAAGATGGCCAAGAATGACTGATTGCTACGTCAGTCTTTTTGCTAGTGTGACTGGTAGCGTGGAGGCTTGAGTGAGTATGTGAAAATGTGGATATCTCTGTGAGTATTAATGCAAAGATGAAGGAAGAAAATCTGCCACTCAGCACAACCTGACATGTTTTAAGTGGTTTCTGCATGTTAGCTGCACATTTTCACGTTCATGCACGTTTGCTGTGCACATGCAGAGCTCTTTGTAGGTAGCCAAGTGCAATTTGCTGCCATCCACCTGTTCTGAAAGTATGCAATCATATCGATTCTGAACACTGTTTACCATTTAACAAAAACACTTACTACTAGCTTTTATTTCTGCTTTCGTCTTGGAATTACACACTGGGTATCTGGGATCTTTCATTATTATTCTGTAATTATTTGAATTGTTCAGTATTTCTTTCATCCATTATAAGCAATTATGACATTGATCAAAATTTCCAAATTACGATCTAAGACGGCATTTTTGTCAACACAATATGGGAGGGAGTGTAAAAGTGGCCTTTCCATAACCCAATTTAAAGTGTATTAATGTGATTCTTCCACGGCCTGTGAAATGATCTTTGACCACTTTAAGCAATGCCCCGATGTTGTCGTGCCATAATTAACATCAATTTGAATGTTTAGTTTATTCTCCTAATGCCTATATACATGATACATTTCCATGCTAAAGTCCTGATGTTTTAGTGTCCGCTATACGATCATTTTTACTTCCACAGAAGTCTTGTTCAATCTCGCTTGGCTTTGTCTTGTTTAGTTGCCTTTCTAAATTTTGTTTTTTTTAATGTTTGTCATTATGATTAACAAAACTGCTTATCATATTCATGCGATGGTGTCTGTGTATTGTAAAGGGCTTTCAGCAAGTGAAAGATTAAAAAGGCTTGTGGATGATGTTACACTTTGTTTTGTTAATGCAGTTTAAGGGAAGTGCATATGTACATGTACACAGTGTCTTATGAGTGGATGAGTGAGGATGTGCATGTTTGTGGGTTGAGTGTTGTTTCAATAGGGTGATCTGCAGGCTATGAAAATCATAGCTTTCACGATGTTTTTTTTTTTTTTTTTTTTTTTTCCTGTAATTATATCATAAGCTGTAAGATTAATCTGTATAATACCAAGTTATAAAATAAATAAATAAATAAATAAATAAAACCTGTACATTGGAATAAGGGTTTGT